>JAEBDU010000105.1:50944-194088 GCA_016802625.1 Heliconius numata | reverse complement strand
TATACTATTAATTAAAAAAAAAGTAGTGCATCAGGGACTACTTTGAAAAAATGACTTTTGATCTGCCGTTGTTCTACCATTGTCCATAGTGCGACGGTTTAATTTTTAGTTAAGAATAAGACATATTTCTGGGTAAATTTAAACATGTTGGGAGCCAGACCAAAATTATTTAGGCATATTTTAGCTGCAGGTGACTCTTTTTATTTTTATATAGCAGTGATTCTAATCGTTATGCTTCAAAAACTTAACCGGATGTTAAAGAGTTAAAGCGCAGGTTTGTTCACCGTTAACGCCATAACCTAAAGTTACATTCAATTAAACCTTATAGTATAGATTTTTAAATATTTAAAAAAATATATACATATATTTAACATATTTAGATATATGTAAGGTCATCGTGGCACTGATGTACGAGGTCCTAACTGTAACGAGATTTCTTCGCTTTAGCATAAAGGCAAAAGACCGGCGTTGAGTTCCGCCACTCAACATGCAATGTCTCGAAAAATTCGTCGGAAAGCACTCACGAGGCACAAGCGTGTGACAGTAAAGGTGGCAAGTCTTGGGTTCGATATCCACTCGAGGAGATGAAATATTTTATAAGTATTTTAATTGCTTCGATTTGGTATTGAGGCAAAGCGCGGCACTGAATTCCGCCACTTAACACGCATTGTCTTCAAAATTTGGCAACTTTCCGTGCTACATGCGGGATACAGCGTGAAGACGAAGAAAAGATTTAGTAAACCATATTTATTAAGATTAGTTAACATTATCGTGCCAATTATAGTTACAATAAAAAATATTTAAGTAAAAACTTTAAAAAAAAAACATTCTACAAATGTCATACAAACGTCATTCGTCGAGTATATTTGCTTTGCTTATTATCAATCTTCGAGTAGTGTTAAAAACCTGCACCTATAAATTATGTGGAAAAATTCCATACTTATGTAAAAACTACTTTAGATATTTTATTTGACAAAAAAAACTTACCTTTTATTATATTAGTTACATAGAATTATTATTTTTTTTATTTCAATGTAGTTCTTACAAAATGGTGGCATGTTTCCAATTCTTCCTATTTCATCAATAAAATTGTATAGAAATCTCAATATTGTTTATCCTTTGGCTCTCTGCCTGTTACATTCTTTTTTAGACAATTGCAACATTTTGCAAAAACGTTTTTTTTGTAATAATTTTTATTTTAAATTATTTTCATTTCCGTACTCTAAGGTGTGGCAAGAAGAAAACGTGACTTTCATTTACTCCACTTACACGTAATGTCTCGAATTCTGATGGAAAGGATAACCGAGTGTTGACAGAAGATTCACTATGCCTAAAAGCTGAAACAAAAAAATATAACCAAAAGAAATAAATTAAAGCAATCATATATTTAAAACTTCTCCATATAATTGAATGATTAAAATTAAAATGATACTAAAGTTTAAAATCGTTATATTAGATTTTTTATAATCAATTAATCTTTCCAAGTTTTCTTCCAAAGCCTTCATAGGAAACTTCCTTTATCAGTCACCGTACTTCTAACTACAACGTGGAGTGTTGGTGTTTTATTTGCGTTGTCATGGTTTATAAACTGTTTTTAAGTGGCGTAAAGTGTTTTTTAAAATAATATTGGGTACCTACTGAGTTTATAATTATTTTCGAGATATTTTTTTTTATTTCACACTATGCATTGGGACAAGCCTTGGTTGTAAGTATGTATTAAAAATAAATATTATGTAAATAATAAACTTTATATTTATATTTCTTCTCTCTCTAGTAGTAAAGCAAAAGGGCCGCGCTAAAATCAGCGGTAAGCAGGGAACGAAGTGTCTTAACACTAGGTTTCACCTACCCCGCTACATACAGAACACAGCGTGAAACTGAAAAAGAAATGTATATATATAAATATATGTAGGTATGCATTTATATGTCACAAAAAGTCACAAACTCAGACAGCGAGAACAAATGTACACAACAATTTATTTTGGTGCAGCATTTATATTTTTAAATGTAAAGATGTTATCTTAATGAAAATACAAAAAAAAAATGTATTTGTTTTATTTCGAAAAAATAAATTTATTGTATTTATTTTATAGAGGTCGTCTCGGCGCAGCGGCAGAAGGGTGTGACTATAACGCGACGGTTGTGGGTTCGATCCCCACTCGAGGAAGTGAAATATTTATTTACATTTATATTTTCATTTCCTCGCTCTGGCGTCGAGGGAAAGTCGGCGTTGAGTTCCGCCACTCAACACGCAATGACTCCAAAATTCGGCGGAAAGTGGGGAAAGGAGTCTCTTAACACTAGGTGTCCTCTGCCTACCCTGCTGTGTGCGGGAAACAGCGTGAAGCCAGAGTTAGGTCTGGAAAACAAAAATATTTTATGAAAAATAAATATTCTTAACTTTAAGTGATTTTTTTAGATTAAAAATTAAAGTAGTCATAGTTGTTAAAAATTAAAGTTTATAAGGAAAGTCAACATAAGGTTATGGTTACGGTAATAAATTCTTTTATTGTAGCTATTTATTTTATATAGCTCTTTGTACTTTGAACAGTTCAAGAAATTATCATAAATTATATTACATACTCGTAAGTTAAAAAAAAAATCATTTTTTATTTTATGACGCAGATACATAAAGCTGGAAGAGATACCTTCGGTCAGAGAGAAAGGAGTGCCAAACACTACAGTGGAGGAGGTCGATGATAGAAGACGTGCTCATTTCATCCGCCACGAACATCATACAAGCGCACGATAAGAGGGCTTCCCCCCCAGGCGACCAGCACCAGTGCTTCTGTACTGATGTGATAAGTGGTGACGTATACAACTGACTGAAGTAAATATTTAAATTAACTTATATTGTCTTTCTAACTGTAATAAGTTTTTTTTAAGAAATGATGACACTATTGTAATTTAGCAATATATAGAACAGCTAGCATAGATGATAGAATAAGTCTCTTTTTTAATATTAAAACATTTTTAAAAGTACTACTCCACTCTTTAGAAAAATACAAAAAATTATTACTAAACAAAATTTCTTATAAGTCATCATTTCGATGCTTACTGCCCTACTTATTGGAAAATAATTTCTTTTAACATTTTTTTTTTCGCGTTAAAATGTAAGTAAACGAAATAACCTTATTATTATAATATACTCAGTTAAATATATTTATAGTGAACTATACCTAAATCTCTTTGAAAACAAATTTTGAAGCTATATTTCAAATAATATTTAAAACTAAGAAAGATAAAATAATACTGTTTTAGTCTCCATGCGCATTGCACGTATATTTTTTTAAAATAAGCCGCATACGTCACGTCACTCGCGAAATATTAAATCAGTCAGATATGAAAATCTACTGCAACGAAATTTACATACGAAACTAACATTTTACATAACAACAAATATGCAAAATAGTCATACTTTATTACGATGTTGGTAAAATATATGTTTTTTTTTCTTTCATATAGATTAAAACATAAATAAATATGTAATATTAGAAATGTATGTATCAATATTTCTTTTAAATTTATTTTTTCTTTCCATTTTCAAACCTAATGACATGAATGAATAACGGAAAAAGAAAATCATGTAACTGTAACATGACAGTCGTGGGTTCCATCCCCACACGGGGGAATGAATTTACTGGCACCAAAGCAAAAGCCCGGCGTTGAGTTCTGTTACTCATCATGTAATGCCTCGAAAACTTCGGAAAGTTGGGAACGGAGTATCTTAACCCTAGGTTTCCTCTGCCTAGTGCCTACCCTATTGCGTCCTGGATACAGCTTTCTGAAATTTTTAAAAATATATTATAAATGTTAATGTTTAATTTATGATATAACCGCGTTCTATAAGGAAGTATCATCTACTTACAGCCCTTGAAAAAGAAAGGGTAAAGTTTTGGGAATGCTTCAAAGAGTTTTATAACCTTTTAGGGCAATTCAGATTTCTTGCTAAAGGTAAAATCACAAAAAATATGGGTTTTAGTTTCGGTCAGAATTCATAAATGTATTAAAGAAGAAACGAGACTTGAATTGAAATCGGAAAAGCTTAGATTATACATTATTAAAATTGGTAGGATTGTTTACAACGAAGACAGCAAACAGTAGGGGAATTGTGCTCAAGATGGCATACTATGATAAGATGACACACTACCAATATTGATGAAACTATTAGCGCTAAGTGCGATCTTGTGACGTTTTAGAGAGTGTCTGTAGATGCAGCTAGTGCTTAAATTCAGTATGGCTGCAAGTGAATGCAGATGGGCAAGTAATTTATGTTTTCGTTAATTTCAATTGCAACAAATTTTTCTTTCGCTTTTGCTTGATGGTGAAAAGACATGTAAGATAAAGATTTTCTATTTGAACTAATTATAAATGTAAAATAGGAATATTATATGACACAACTTACGCTAAAAGCGCATCCTAACCTATAAACTTTTGTCACAACGGTTAAAATTAAATTCATATATCTATTGGGTAAGATGACATATATAACGTGAGTATAAGATGGCATACTATCTTACCCTTATAAATAGAATCGATATATTTTTTTGCTTTACCTACAAAATGCCTGGCAATTACAAACGAATATATATTGGTCACAAGAAGACATGGATAAGGCTGTTAGAGCAAGGGCATTCAATAGCCGCAAGTGACGAAGCTTATTTTCCTTTTGGAAAAGGAAGTGACTGATAACGGAATCCAACCTCATAAAATTTGCAACATGTATGAATCTGGCCTTAATACTGTTTAAAAGCCCCCCAGCAAAGAAGAAACTATTTATTTGTGAACTATGCTCGGCAAATAATGATGGCGTTTTTATGCCACATACTAAGTATGTCATTTTACCCTGTAGATATATCGTCTTACACTGGTCGACCTAAGTGCGATTTTTGTTTGTTTTTATGATGTTTGAAAGATGATTGTTCTGAAACTAAAATAATTTCGTTGATTATGAAATATATAATAGTATACGCAATATGCTGTTCTCAGATGACTTTATTTATTTGAAATATTTGTCTTCAAACAAAAAGTATGTCATCTTAAGCACAATTCCCCTACCTAAGTTAAAAGTTCATAATATATTCAATGAATTCTCAAGTAAAGCTTCTTTTAGAGCACTTTTAAAATTTTATTATTATTTTAAGATTTTAATAAAATATTAAAAATTGTTGAATAGATATAAAAACTATTTAATAATGCATGCTTATTATTTAAACTTAAACAAATTCAATAACTATGTAATTTAGATTTTAAAAATATTAAAGTTATAATATGTTAAAATATTTTTTAAAAATTAAATCCTTTTCTTTAACATTAGATATCCACTGAAATTAATTAATATTTTAAATGTAATTAATATTTTCTTTTCTTCTCTTTGATGTCGTGGAAAACGTGGCGTTTAGTTTTGCCACTCAACACGTAAGTAATGCCTCCTAAATTTAATGAAAAGTGGGGAACGGAGTGTCTTGACACTACCTGCTGTCTGCGGCATACAGCGTGAAGCTGATTTAATTTCACATCCTCCTTTAAAACAGATTACCAACTTATACCAAAATCGATACGAAACACAACCAAAAGCATATAAATAGAATCGTCGTGTAAAATTTATTAGCCTTGCCACTACTGAGGTCCAACAGTTGCATACGACATTCAAACTGTTGAGTATTGACCCACTTTTGAATTTCCAATCCTTCACGCTCGATTTCTCCTTGCACCGGCTTAGAAACATGCGACAGCGAGCACCTAGCGCCTGATAGGAAATGACGAGCAATAATATGGAAAATTGTTTTGCTTTTTCGAATTTATAGGGCAATTTTTAATATGGAAGAATATTGTCATATTCATTCAATTTAATATTATGGTTTCTTTTGTAATTTATATAAGATTTTATGTAATATTTTTTCCTCTCGCTTTCACTGTGCAGCTTGGGACGTCTTTGAGCCCATACTATAATGGAGAGTTCAAATCTAATGCACTCTTATATACAGCCTATATGATATTCAGATAAATAAGAAATTTTACTGTAAAGTTTCATTGACCGTTTAGTAGTTTTTGCGTGAAAGTGGAACAAACATATGTCCTAACAAACTTTCACTGTTATATCCATAATATTAGGAGGATATAGTATCAAACAGTGTACTGGTAGGTGGATATACTTGTTACTTGCAGTTTACATTACGCGTGTACTGTAAATGCATGCTATTGTAATCCAATTGTACCTATAGCTACAATAGAGTTATTGTCAAGCAATGCTAAGATATAAATATAAGATATATGCATCTATATTTCTTAAACTCTAATATGAATGTCTATATACTCTATATGGATGTTTTACATATCTTTTATCTTGGTTGATGTTAAATGTGCATAACTTTTTTAAAATAGATAATGAAAATATACTTATAAATATAATATTATAGTAATTTAACTCACAATCTTTAAGTAAGATATATAGATAGATATATATATTCTTTATTGCACATAAAAACATATAAGAAATACAAAATTAAAAGTTTAGTTAACAAAGGTTTATTCATTATTAAATTCATTAAAATTAAAAGTTTAGTTTATAAGGGCTTATTTCTAAAAGAAATCTCTTACAGCCAACCAATGGAAGTGGAATTTATTTGAATGGTGTAAATTTTTTAATTAATTAATCTAATGTAATCAACACAACACTACACTTCTACGACCAAAAATCTGGATGAAAAATATTTCATATTTTCTTTATTACGCAATTAAATTAACTATGTGTTTATACAATCAGATTTAAATATTTCTTTTGTAATACAAAATGTAGTTGCATCAGAAATAAAACTTAATATAAAACAGCGTACAGCTAGCCATATGATATTATATTATTTTTAAATTAGAACTGACCAAAAATATAAAACAAAATCAGTTACAATTTATTTTATTAATTGGACCGTTTATTTTGAAAGTGGTGCAAGTCCATTTTTGAGAAAAATGAGCTATCACGTAATTCATGCTTAATTTAATGTATTTTTTTTATATATAACTAGTCCGTGTTTAATTTCTCAAAAAAAACCTATGTTTTGAACAACTTAAAATCGGTCGGTAAATGAAATTGCATAATCATCGACATACTAACCTTTAATTTTCTCGAAACAAAAGAAAATGGACTTACACCACTCTCAAAATAAACGGTCCAATTGTAGACAACGTATTATTATAAAAAACAAAATAAATATAATCCTAAATAGTAATTAGTACAGAAAATATTTTTGATTTCATTTTATTTAATATTTTAAATATCAATGCATAAACTAAACGCAATGAAATTTTCACACGGCATCAACAGATGGCGGAACAGGCGACCGCTTTTACTACATGCGTCAAATAGCAAACCAATGAACAGCCGTAGAGTGTCCAACTTTCATGACGTCATTATTTCCAACGTGGAAGTTGTAAAGAAATGTCATGTTTTAGCTGAAATATATATATTTTGTAATCAATGTTTTGTACAGAAATAGCACTAGAAAAACATAATAGTAAATAGTACCGGTGATACCAAAACAAAAGTGAAGTGAGAAACTAATTAAAATTCATAATGTCATTCAATCGAAATAATCCAAACCAACATGACTCTCGTTAATGAAGATATGAGTAATATCCTGGATTATTTGTCCAGAAATGAAATAGAATTTGACGAAGTAAATTCTAAAAGTGACAAAATGGAAAACTTCCATACGGGAACTCTATTGGTTAGTATCTTTACATTTCACAGAACGTAATTGATAACGTATCAAGACGCGTTTATTGTTAGCCCAAAGGCCATTAGACGGAGAAATGGATCGTTATAATGAAGGGTACGAGCGAGCGATTTAGTAGACGCGCGGTGAAGCAATGAAATCGTGACTGTACCTCGTTCTACAGCTTTCGTGGGTTTACGCTCCCACCTTTACCGTTATCTGACTATACGTTCATTTTGTTTTTGGATCGGACGTGGCTCGGTCTCTAGTTTTTAATTGGAACCCGGTGTTTTCTCATCAAATTAGTGGCCCATTAGTACGCTGGTTTATCCCTAACGTGTTATTTACCAAAGCCAGTCAGTTCGCTATCAGCGCGCGTATTGCGAACCCGGCGTATTGTACGACGTAAACAAGCAGTGCCAGCTAGGCACCATGCGGTTGTCGCTTCTACCATATGCCTCATAAATATCCACTAGTGAATATATTAATTTTAACTTATAACTTTTTCGTAAACTGTACACTGTGATTGTAGTGAGAGGAAGCTAACAAAGTGCATTATTATATAGTGAAGTTATATAATTACAGTGAATTGCATTTTCTAATGTGTAGTTTAATATATCAAAATAAAAATGGATAAAAAGCTAGACCTATTATCCTTACTTGAGGTAATATATTTATAAATATAATAATTATAATATCATAAACACAAAAATCTTTGATAATGACAATATTATTTGTTATTTACAACAGATTTTCATAAGTATTGTAAATCTCATATAAAAAATATTATTTTAAATTGTAAATTTAGTACAATGTGTGATAAAAAAAACTTGAAATAGAATAGGAAACATGACACATATTGATAAAATAATGTTATTTCATTATGGATTAGATTACTTTATCACTAATACTAAAATGAATTAAGATAACTAATTAAATATGCACAATGAAATGCATCTCCTTTCTCTTATCATCTTAAGTAAAAGTTGAAAATGAAAGTAACTTATATATGACAGAAGTAAAAGGCACCACTGAAACTGTCTTATCTTAATTTAAATTGACTGAATGTTTTTTTTTTTAAATTATGACTTTTTAAAAGCCTTATACAACTTTTTCAATTCATAAATTCATTGAAAATCAATAAATAATAAGAATTTCAATTACATTTTTAATATATTATTCTAGTATTTATGATTAATTTGCTAAATATAATTAGTTAAGTAATTATTAATTCTATTTCTTCTACTAATTGCTCTAATTAGTAAATAACTGAGAGTACATTATTTATATTGGGAATAGTTTAAATAATAACATCAAAAATATATAATTAAAAAACAATTATGTAATGTTTTCAGAATTTTAATCTTGTAATTTTGTAAAATATGAGGTTACACTGATATTCAATATGATTTATATATCATTATTTAAATATTTATACAACCTACTGGTAAAATAATATTATTATGGACATTTCGGCACAGTGAACAGTGTCTGGCCATAAACACAATGGTTGTGGGTTCAACAAATTTAGGAAATGAATTATTTTCATTTGCATGCTTTGTATTTAATTCAAAAAGAGAAGGATGGAGTGGTGTAAAAGTCTTATAATTTATTTTATTTTAATTAACATTTTAAACTTTATCTTATTGGAAAGTAATTCAGAATTGTACAATTTTTTGCTGAGTGTTTTGCTCCAATTGCACAATCTTATTGAGAACATGCATATGATGCAATTGTATATATTTTGCATTTAATTAAAATATCTACTTGTTCAATATTCAATATGTTATTGTAATGATACTTAACACATTTCTTGTTACTGTATATATTATTAATCTCTTATATCAGTATACATTATATAATTTTTTTATATCTTTAGACAAAAATATAATGAACTTTCATAGGCTATCTTTGTATGTAGATAGAGAAGAGGTTTATCTTGAAATTACAATACTTGTAGTATTAATACTCTCATGGAAAGATAGTGAGTGTTAAGACACTTCACCTTGAAATTTCTGCATAATTTAGAAATACCACATACTGGTACTCACTGGAACTCCATTATTTGTATAACCAGTTTAAAGACAAACCAAAAAATACTCTGTTAAAACCTAATTTGAACCTACAGCCATTAAATTCAATTGGCCAAATTTCAACTCTGCTACGGTATTTCAATATAGGATAAAAGATTATATGAAAATATTTTGTTGCAGTCTGATTCCTGGCAGGCGTCAGATGATATCCTGGAAAACATATTCTCTTTGGAACAAGGGTCGTTGAACTTTCTAGATGAAACCTTGCCTGATTTCAACTTGACAACAGATAATGCTTCACCCCCAGGACTTAGTAGCTCTTGCTCGGACAGTGGACTGTCTAGTGACCCTGCTGAATTGTAAGTTATCTTTTTTTTAATAAAAATTGAAGATCTTGAAGTTCAATTTTTGCAGGTGTCTCAATTTGTGTGGTTGTACAAAAAGATTCTTTTTGTGAAAAATATGAATTATTTATGAATAAGTATATTTTTATTTTGTGGACGAGATTTGTTTCTTGTAAATAAAAAAATCCTCAAACTTATTTTACTTACTTAAAGCCAAGGCAGGAAAGGAGTGATAATGGGGATTTTTGGGCAATATACATATGAATTATATATAATCAAAATAATCATTATGTACTAGTAGGACGTCATATATTTAGTATTAACACTAAATATATGACGAACTTATATGTGTGTACGTGTGTACGTGTTTTATATACATATACATGCTATAAAACAAAAATCAATTCAATTGAATATTCGAATCAATTACATCAGACTTCATTAATAGGACGTAAAACTAGTTGTATATTGTACCGTAAGCTTAATTTGTGAGTCAGCACCTTCCACTAAGAATGCACGCTATCTGCGACGAAAGCACGATTAGAATTTCAAATACCTTTGGCCGTGCGCCTTTTAATTTTAAACTTCAAGACTCGCTTGCTTGCTTCGATACCCTCCTTTTTTTCTCTCTCTCGAAAAACTCTCTTCATTGCGAAAGTTCAGACAGCTAATAACTATTATTGGAATTAGTTTTGGATGATGAAAATAATCGTGACTAACGGTGTTCGGTTTTTGTTCACGTTACCGTGTGTACCATTATCTTTATTAAATAAAAAATATCATTTAATATAGTGGTTTGCGATAATATACCGTTAGTTTAATAGATATATATTATTACTAGCGGCCCGCCCGCGGCTTCGCCTGCGTGAACTAAGTTATTATTAATGTCTATCTCCATTAGTACCTACGTCCTATAAGTGACGTCCATGCAAAATTTAAGACTCCTAGCATTTGTAGTAACGAAGTTTCATACAAACTTTCAACCCCAAAATTCTCTCGACATTCGACTTCTAAGGGGTTGTCCCTTAGAAATCGAAAGTCGAATTGCAAATTCCCGTCTTAGCGAGCACCTACGTCCTATAAATAACTCCTACGCAAAATTTGAGATTCCTAGCACTTGTAGTTTCTGAGATTTCGTGATGAATGAGTGACCTTTCGATTTTATATATAGATAGATAATAGATATTATACTTGATTGAAGTTCCAGAAGTAAGAGAATCAATTAGTTCCCAGCTTAAAGAAATAAATAGTACAAGCTGTACAGTTATAAATTTTGATGCACTTTAAACTCAGTTTTCTTTGCTTGAGCTTTAAACACATCGTTTCTTGAATAACAAATACTGAGCTCGGGAAGCGGTGTACGTTGCAGGAATATTACTTGGCTTAATTTTATTTGTATTTGATGAATCTTTTTCTTTCTTTTTCTCATTTGTAAATGAATCTTTTTCTTTAATTACTACTTTCTTTAATTCTTTAATTTTACTTACTTACTTACTATAGCAATGGGAACCAGGCGACCTAGCGTTAATACACTCCGTTGCCATTGAGATATTTCCATTCAGCATTTACATCTGAATTTTAGAGGTATGGCCGTGTTGTGTGGCGGGACTCAACGCCGCGAATCGCCTCGATGCCAGAGCGAAGAAATATTAAATATTTCATTACATCTGCGTATCGACTGCTCTCAAATTAATATTTAAATCTTTATTTAACGAACTTTTACTAACTTTATAGAAAATAAATGTAATATATTATTAAAATTGCACTTTCAATAAGAACATAATTACTACTTGTATAGATTGAAAGTAAAATATATTGTATGTAGGTGTATGTTCTTGTACATCATTAATGTTTTTCCCTATAAACTTTATAAGCCTAGTTCATTCTCATTATACTTTTGAAATTAAGTGTTGTAAAATTTAAAGTTTATATTTTTTACATTTTGAGGAGTAGGTACTATATATGAAGTTTTATTATTTAACTTTTAATTAAAAGTGTAGTTTTGTAGTTACAATAGCACAGGTATTCGCCAATATTTTAAAAATTATATACTTTTTTGTTAGGTACCCCTTCAGTTTTGCAATATTTTTGCATTTAATTTTGCCAATTCTTTGTAGTATATTTAAATTAATATTATAATGAACGATATTTTGAACATCTGTCTCAACAAAAAATATAAAAGTGGCACAAAATTCTGTTAACCTTTGTACATAATGGCTATATATACAAAATTATTTTGTCTAATAAAGAAGGCTTTTTATTATAATAAGAAATGAGTTCCAGACTGATCAAATAATTAAATAAAATAATTATTGTGTAAATTAGGCCTCTGTGGCAGTCGGAGGAATTAATTATTATTTATTAATATTTTCATTCCTTCCGCCGCTCAACTCACAATGTCTCAGAAAATTCGACGGAAAGTGGAGAACGGAGTGTCTTAACCTCTTCTTATCTTGTTATATGCGGGATACAGCGGGAAGTTGATTTTTATTATTTATTGTATAAATAGTATTACTTTAAAACAGGCATTTATGAACAATTTAAAACGCTTCATAAAATCTCTTCATTAACTCATATGAAATGAAGTAGGTACGATACGGTACTACAAGGGCAATAAAAATCTAATTTGTTTCGGCTCCAATTGAATAAGAAATGCATAGATTTTTTGCATTCCAAAGAAAGTTATATATATAGTTATATATATAATTTTCGTTCATTTCGTTTCAATATCTAAACATGTATGTAGTAATATAATAAAATATCCTAGTAATATAATAAAATATATGTAATATCTTATCAGATTGAGGTCACCGCCTATAAGTCTTCAATAGATTGCACTCCTATATCTGTTCGATTGATATATCTTGTTTCACCTTGGTTGTATATTAAGTTATTAGGTGTATAATATAAGTACGGAAATATAGTTTACTTTGATGTTTGGCTAACACCGGAATCGAATGCGTTCCCTTCGATCTTGTCAGTGGGGTTATTTAGAAAGATATTTAATTAAATTCTCTGTTCTAAATAGATTTTTTTTAATTATTAATAAAGGGTATTACCATAGTATATGATATACTCTGAATGTTATTTAGGCCCGTATTTATAAATCGCTCTCAAATGTGAGACCGATCGATTAAGATGCTGTTTTCATTTATAAGTTATATATCTATGTATGAAAAAGGCCTCTCAAGATCGATCTCCAATTTTAGACCGATTTATAAATACGGTCTTTAATTCATATGCAAGTCGTAAATTCCCAAAAATATATAGGACTTAAAAAAATAACGGCGTGTTCAGTCCATTTTGTTCTTTAATAATGCAATTGACAGCGGACGTGACAGCGATTTTTCGATAAAAAAATAGGTTAAATGTTAAAAATATTGATATAATATGTGTGTAATATATTTTTGTTGTTATTATAATACGATAACGGGGATTCGGGGTCTTGCTATCAGCGAAACTTGATGTAATCGGTAATTCCTTTAAGTAGCAAACATCTTCTTGTTCTTAATTAAATGAGAATGATATATTTACTGTGTAATATATTTTACAAGTTGACTGTAACGCAATGGTTGTGGGTTCGATCCTCAGTCGAGGGAATGAATTATTATTTATTAATGTTTATTTTCATTTCTTTGCTCTGATACAAGACAAAAGCCTGGTGTTAAGTTCTTCCACTCAACACGCAAAGCCTTGAAAATTCGGTGGAAAGTGGAGAACGGAGTGCCTTTACACTAAGTTTTCTCCGCCATGATATCTGCGAGATACAATGAGAAGCTGATTTTCAATACATGTTGTTAGTATTCATTTTATTTTAACTTTTCGCGAGGCTGACAATCCTTTCATTTGAAGTCTACTTTTACAAAGAAATAATTTTATGCGTTGGATAGCGGAACATAACGCTGCATTATGTTTTAATCAGACCGAAAAATGACCGTGTTTTTTTTTTCATACATATTTTTTCGACCATAATATTTGCAATAATATCTTTTGCATACATCCATGTAGGTACTATGTATAATTTAAGTTTGTATATAATAATAATTTAAAAAATATTATAACTGCGAAGAAATTTAAATGATTTCTTCAATGCTTTACGTGCTCAGCTACTATTTATTATAAGTTTTCAATTTTAAGAAGAAATTAAGAAACAGTTTTATTATACATGTAAAAAGTAAAAGTAGATTACTTTCTAGTATCACCTCTTACCGGTTGGGGCCAGTTTAGATAGTCCCAATTCTATATAACACTTATGTTAAATTATATAATAATGGCGTAAAGGATACTTATCATATTATAATTTTAGATAAACGTGTTCCAAGACACGTTTGACAACCTCCTTTATCGTTTTCGAAGGAATTTATATTAGTACGTGGTCTATTGTATAGTGTATTAACATTTTCTTATAATATTAATTTTATTATCTTTACGATTCTCACGCTTCTTGCAAGGTGAGAGGGAAAAATATAGAAATAATAACTTTTTTTAATACTTAGGTAGTTGTAAAGTAAGGAAAACGATAATATTTCAAATATAAACTGGCTCTCAGTAGAAATCGAACTCGTCACCATCATGTGTACAGCCAGACGTTTCTTAAATGTCAATTTTCTATACATTATTGTAGATACAATAATGTATAGAAAATTGAAATCATAAATAATGATAAGGTTGCCTTTGCATGCTACAGTTATATTACTACAAATTTATTATCGATTCTTTTATTATTTTACTTGTGATTTTTGTTTTTTTTTAAAGAATTTTATCTATCTATATTATTTCTTTTCTTTATAATTCGTAGTACAAAAACCGAAAATTAATTATTATGGAGGTTTTTATTTTTCACTTCCCAATATGTAGGTAATTGTATTGAACACCGGTATCCAAGGTACGTAAGTTGAAGTTGTAAGATCATATAAATTTCACATTTATGGATTATATATATTTGCTCCACGGCCAACGGGATTCTGTAACTAGCCTTGGCGAAAGGTGATCGTTTTGTTTCAGTTAAACAAAGCTTTTAAAATTGCAGACAATAATTTTATAGTGAGATGTCTATATAGAAATTAAATATGAAAGTCATTTTGGTAAATAATTTTCTTTAATTCTTAAGAATATATGGATCTCTTCAAATTAATTTTAACTACATATAGTGTTTATTTTAATTGAGTTACTTTAATACAATTCCTCTGCTTCCTCTGCTTATCCTGTTGTGTGCGGGATATAGCAAGAAGCTATAAAAAGCTAAACAACTGAAGGACACATCACATTTCATTCCAGATTTACAGCTAATTTATAAATTTAATTTAAATAATTTAAATAATGTTAGTCAGGGTGACGAAATAATTAGCCGTTTTTCCTAAACATCTATAAAATAATAACATGTCCAAATATTCATACATACATATGTAATCTCCTAGGTGCGATTCAATATCTCAATCTTCGTGCGTACTCTTATACCTAATGCTCTATTGTACCACGGTTTCAATGAGAGGGTTACAGTGCAAAAATACTAATATTTTAGTAGTATTTAGTGTAATCCATAGATGGATATAAAATTGTATAGTAAAGCTCAGACGGCTTTGGTTGCCGACTGAAAGACTGCTGACGTTCCCAAGGATAATTAAAGCGGGGAATTTATTTATGCCTAATCCCTTTTAAAAAGGGGATAATCTTTCGAAATAATTTTAGTCAGGACAGTCTTATCTTATGTTTTTTTACATTATTTTAAATATATATTTTTTTAAATGTCAGGCTAGTGTTTAAAAATATTTTAAAAATCGTCCGTTTTTTCCTACCTAGAAGTACCTAACAAGAACACAGTTCTTACAACCCAAAATATTTGTTATTTTTTTGTAGGTAATTGCCTACGAAAGTTATATTAAATTAAAAATAACAAATAATTTCTGAAATATTTGTTTACGTATTAACTACCAACTCAAATGGAATAAGGAACATTATACAGCAATAAATACAGTAGGAATCGTTATTGGGAAAACCCGCTGACCACATTAACTTTTATCTTCCAAGTTATTCTCGTTTAAGGCCATGATTTTGTTTCCGACAAAGTTATTTTATACTACGATTGAGCTTTTTTACTTACTCAGTTATTTTTTATATTTAATTCTTAGAAATTGCTTATTTTTGTAAAATTTTGAAACCTGAATGCTATATAAATACATTATCTTTTTAAAAGCTTTTATTAACTTTCAAATATCTTTAACTTTATTCTTATTTAAAGCTAAGCTATATTTAAATAAAATAAACCATCTTCACGCTGTATCCCGCACGCAGCAAGGTAGGCAGGCAGACACTCCGTTCTCCACTTTTCGTTAAGCTAAATTTACTATAATTAATCTAAGCTAAATTTACAATATCTAATTCAATTGCAATTATTTTAGCGACTTCGAGCAACAATTGTCGCCGTTTCTCATACAAAACTCCTGCGATGAGGATCTACCCACACCGGTCCTGGAACCAATGAGTCCATGCAACACGCAAGATGTCATCATACAGGATACGAACGAGGGTTCGAACAGCTCCACCGAGCAGGATGCCTTCGATATGGACGATTTTGAACAGAACGTTGTGCCCGGATTTCTTAATAATAATACATTCCAAAGCCCTGGTATGTATTTTTTTTTAGTTTTTGTAAGTTTAAATTATTTATTAGGTTCCCTATGCTTTCCTTAAGTGATTCAAGATTTGCTTCTCAGAATATTTAAATTTTAAACTTTCGTCTGAAATATTATTGGGTTGTGTTTTTTTACATGTTATATTAAAAGCGTAGTACATTCTACTATAACTTAATAATCTTTTATGTAGGTATTATCGTAACTGTTACAAATAATAAATATCCAAGGCCCTTCTATATTTACACACGTGTTATTGAATACCTATGAAATCCTTGAAAAGGTATTTTTCAATATATATTGTTTATTTAATTTGACAATTTAAATAAGAATAGGTACTTTTATGTACCTACCTGACAAATTAAGTAAAAATATTGTATGAAAACATGCGATTGCAAACGCGACAGGTTGTGGGTTCAATTCTCACTTGAGAATCAAATATTTAATATTTTCCTTTCTGCGATCTGGTGTCGAGGTCTATGCCTCCAGAATTCGGCGGCAATTGTTAAACGGAGTGCCTCAACACTAGGTTCCCTGTGCCTACCGTGCTGTGTGCGGGATACAGTGTGAAGCTTAAAAAAATAGTTTATAGTTCTTAGTTTATATACAATTGTACATGTATGAAGTTATATAATACAGTAATTTTATTAACATAACCATTAAATACTCTATAATAGAACATAATCACACAAGTCATTTTAAAGTGACACCATTTAAAATAATTTGAAATAATTAATTTATTTCGCGTAATATGCAATGAATCATTGATAATTTAAATACCAAACAACTGAATACACTTCTCTGCATACCAAAATTATATGTTATAATAATACAAAAATGTTATTTAAATATACAATGTATGTGTGTACGTACGTTGCTAATATGTTTAACACGAGCGATGATCTCTTTTCTTAGGTAAAGGTAGAAAACGCCGCCTTTCGCAAACAGCGCCGGTCGTTCAACCCAAGGTTCAAAAACCTATAAGGTTACCAGCCTCCGCTATGCAAAAGCCTCAATTAGTTGTTAAGGCGCAGCCCCAGAAACCTTTGAAAGTGACCAATATACAAGTAATCAATCCGCAAACAAAAGTTTACTCGAAACCGGTAGAGTCGGTCGCGCCACAGCGTAGAGTTATCAGAGTGGCACCGATGGCTGGCAACCCCAGATCGATACTGCTGCCGGTGACAATAAAGGATATGAAAGACTTGAAATCCATCAAAATAATTAACGCGGCGGATTTGAAAAACGCCTCGAATATCAAAATAACGGCAGCCAATCTCCTATCTCAAAGTAAATTGCAAGATCTCAAAATCGAAGCTCGAGACGAATACGAGCAAAACAACAATTGTGGTAAGTACATTTGAGACTAACTGAAGTTATACTGTGTTTTCTATGCTATAAAGTCGAAATTTTAAGACTGGTTATACAAAAAAGTAATTTTGAAATTGATTTTAAGCTATATTACAAGGAAATAAGGTTGTAATTGCATTGCCGTATTACATAATCGAGTTATAACAAGTGTTTCTTAAAATTGAACTCTATAATCTTAATCATAAGATTTAAAATCTCACACCAAATATAACATTTCGCTCATAAAACACTTGTTTAATGTATTTTTCAGCTGAAACTGTTTGCCTATTTAATTGTTTGTCTCTTATTTCGTTAGCGTCAACGAGTGAACAATCACTGTAGTTTTAACTGATTGGTGTCAATTGTTTTCGTTTATAACGATTTATAATTTGTCGGTAAAATTCGGTCATCGCACGAGAGATGGTTTGGATAGGAGCATTGAACCCATTTAATGCTGGAGGCCGTTGTGGGTTCTTTCTTAGAATACATATTAGTTTTATGAATAGCTTAAACGTAAATACAATATCTTATAGGTTTTTTGTTATTTTTGCATATATTCTAGTGATTGTAACAGCGGTGAGTTCCGCCACTTACCATCCGTGAAATACAAACAATCTTCTGTGAGTTTAACCCACAACGTCGAAAATAATACGTAAAAAGCAAAAAAAGGATAAATTTTAAATAAAGGGAATATCTTTACGCGTTTTCTCATATCACCTTTAAATAATGATAATATGCTGTCGTAGCGCAAGGACTTCAAATGCAACTGATGTGGGTTCGATTTCCATTCAGGGAAATGAATTATTTTTATTTCTTCGCACTGGTAACAAGGCAAAGTGTGGTGATGAGTTATACCTCGCAATGTCTGGATAATTGGGTGGAAATTGTTGAACAGAGTGTTTAATTCAACATTAGGTTATTTTTGATTACTATGCTATATGCGGGATACAGCGTGAAAGCACTAAATAAATATTTTTTTTATGTTATCTCGCTACAACCAACAAGTATTATGTATTAAGTAGTTATTTTCAAGATTACACGCTAAAAGTCATTTTACTTGAACCGACTCTGACATTCAAGCAAGGACGTTTGTTAACACACGTAGTAACTGTCTTTTTATCACTTATTCAATTCACATTGTATTGTTGGCAGGTTCAAGTAATTCTTTATTTGTTATATAAAAAACCGCATACAGCTGGGTAGGCAGAGAGAATTTAGTGTTAAAATATTCCGTTCTCCCATCCACTTTCCGCCAATTTGTTAGAAGCGTTGCGTGTTAAGTGGTGGAACTCAACACCGGGCTTTTGTTATATGTACTTGTACTCGTTATATGTATAAAGAAATGCTTAAAATATTTTTATAAAATATATTTTTTATAATAAAATATTTGTTTTATGATTAATATAGACAGTAATTATTTAATAACTACTATTTCGTGATTTATTTTAGTTTTCCTCTTGTTTTGATTTACGTCGCATATTGCATGACGTAATCACTGCATTTATTGCATTATTTAATTAAGTTTTAATAGTATTAATAACAAAAGTATTAATTTACATAAATATAGTAAAGTATTAAATTATTAGTAAAGTATTAATTTACATAAATATATAACAACTATTATTTATCAACAAAATTTTAAAAATATATAATTTTCAGACGATTCCGGTAGTGATCACAGTGATGATGACGACGATCACAAAGACACCCAAATCAACGATGGCCGCAACGGCTATCCCCGTCTCGTTCTGACAGCTGAGGAGAGACGTTTGTTGGCGAAGGAGGGAATCAGCCTACCTACAAGTTATCCCCTAACTAAACATGAAGAGAGGGAACTTAAGAGGATAAGGCGTAAAATTAGGAATAAAATCTCCGCTCAGGACTCTCGTAAGCGGAAGAAGGAATATGTTGATGGATTGGAAGACAGGTAGGGTATTCTTTTTCTTTTGTTTCACGTTATGTAGCAAGGTTAGTAGAAGGAATCTAGTGATAAGACACTCCCGTTTCCCATGCAACGCCTAATCTTCAAGGTACATATTGTGTATTGAGTGGCGGAAATCAACGCCACGCTTTGCTTTGTTATCAGAGTGAGGAAAGAAAAATATTAAATCCCGTCTTTCGAGTGAGAAGTGCCATATTTTATTTAATTAAAGTCAGGGAAATGTATTCACAACCATTGTTTGTACAACCAGTTCCTTGACCACTTGGCTAAGATGGATGGATAAAAATATCAATAACTTTCAAGTTATTTTTATTATTTTTTCCTTTTTAATAAATAATTTAATATATTTTAATAATGGACTAAATTAGTGTATCGGTTACTTTATTCGTTTACAAACATTCTGTTATTATTTTTTCGTTATCATTATCAGATAAGACGGCATCATCAAAAATTACATTAACACCGAAAATAATAAAAGTATGCTCTTAAAGATAAAAATATAACACCAGAAGCTTCCGAATTTAATTTTTTAATAAAAAACAAGTTTATTTTATTTAAGTATTGATAAGACTCTACAGGCATTCGGTCTTTTTCTCCATATTTATTATTATTTTTATTTAATAAAATTTTAAATACTCTAAAATTAACGTCGATGCCCGAAAAACGTTTTTAAAATTACTGAATTTGAAGTTAAACTTTCGTGAAGTAGGTAAATATCACCAATATATTTTAATGACACATATTCCTATATTTTAGAGGCCATTTTGCAATAACGTCTCTATTTAAAGTTTTATAATACATTTTGTAAATACAAACTGAGCTTCTTAATAAGACCTTTCCCCCTTTCACCCATTAAATATATTCAGATTATTATATTTGAAATAGCCTCGACTCGTTTCAGTTATTGTTATGGATACAGGAAATTATTATGCAGATAAGATAACAATAAAATTGTGCTTAACACACAGTTTTGTTATCATTTCTTTTAAATTAATGTAGATAGATAGATAGATGGTATTGGTACTGATAGAAAATGTATATTGTATGGATTTATGGACTTAAACATTGTTTTTTTCTATCGTATAATTCAAAAAGTACTTTAAACAAAAATATATTTACAGTAGGCCAAATTTTGTCTATTCATGCCAAAATAATATTTAATCAAGTCAGGTTATAACGTCTTTTATTTTATACTTGAGATTTTTTTATTTTATACTTTTGATGAATGCAATGTTAGGTACATACTACTAACGCCATCTATGAATCTGTTATGTATTTTGTTATATAATTATGTATATCTATTGTTTCCCATTAAAATACAAAAATAACATTTGAAATGAATATTCGTGAAGCTTAGGCGAAGGGGCAGAAGTGTGCAACTGTAAACGGGATAGTTGTGGGTTCGATTCCCACTGGGGGAATGAAATATTTAATATTTTCATTTCTTCGCTCTGGCAACGAGGTAAAGCGTGGCGTTAAGTTCAGCCACTCAACACGCAGAAAGAAAATTCGGCGGAAAGTGGGCAACGGAAGCGTTTCAATGAGAACGTGGAGTCTTAACACTTGGCTGTCAGATTCCATCTGCCTACCCTACTGCTCTTTTATAAAGAAAACGGACGAAAGAATTTCTTGCGAGCATAAATTAAAACGCTTAAACAGAACTGTAGCACTCGTAACAACCGTTATTGGCTCTTAAATGTGAAAGTAAGCAGCTCTAAATATATAATGTTACCGATTTTTTTTACAGTACCTATTACTAAAGACCTATTTTTTGCAGTACACTGTGCTAACTGATATAAAATCTATCTACAGACAGCTTTTTATTATATTTTTTGCAAATCACTTCGTAGTGACTGACTTTTCTTATTACTATCACAAAAAACAATACAAATATAATACTTAGACTCACTCAGGTCGTGCAATCGCTATTGTCTTTTGTAACATATAACGTTAGTTCTTAATGAACAAAAAGATTAGAAAAGCCTCTCTTTTGTTTAATATCTAGAGAAAATATTAAATTATATATTAATTAGAATTGAAGAACCCACGTAGCGGTATAGACGAGTCACGTATTCGTACTTGTGTCGATCATTTCAGGCTTATTGAAAGTTGCAATTATATTTTATTGAAAGTTGAAAGATCGCTTTGCTATGGACACGTTCAGTGTGTGAGATAAAAGAAAGTGTGCTATCACTTCGTTCCTCGTCTTGTATAAAAGTTTTTTCTTTATATATTTTTATGCGCATCTTGTGTGTTGAGTTGCGGAACTCAACACTGCGTTATGTCCTGTTGTCTGATCCAAGAAATGAAAATATTAAAATTATTATTACCCTAAACGAATTAGAGCTTATAATATACAGAATTAAAAAAAGTTGTTATAAATTTTAAAAAGTTGTATGAGAAAGAAATTTTATTCATAAACTTAAACGATTTCTTGACAAATTTGTTAAATATATTACAAAAAGATGAAGATATCGATAACAAACGATACGTGAACGTATACGATACTTCTCAGTGTACGATAACGTATACTGAGAAGGAAGTTGACTCATAATGTTCCCAATTTCGTGTTGACATTTTTTTTTACGTGGCCGCAAACTTTTGATTTCTCAAAATACCCAAATAGGCAAATTAGACAAACATTAGTCACTATAAATACAGTAATTCATGTCCTCGAGTGGGAATCGAACCTACAACCCGTCGCTTTACAGTCAAACCATTGTGCCACGCCGCCACGACTTGCCTAAAAAAATCTTTCTCTATTTTGACTACCCTAACTTTACACGCTTCAATAAACTGAAATATATAATTTTATTCAAGGACTTCTTTTAATTAATTTAAATGTAGCTTTAGTTGTGATAAGAAGGCAGTTCCTAAAAAAAATATCAGGTATACTGTGCTAGTATTAGGTATATTGTTCGCAAAGTATAATGATTTGCATTTCAAAATTTAGCTAGGTATGCGTTTTAACTTAAGTAATTAACTAAATTTAAGCTTACAAAAGTACTTGTATACTTTTGTTTATTATTTTTTTATTTCAAATGTTGTTATAGCTGATAAAAGGGACTCTGTACCTTTAAATCATCATCTCTTTTTTTATAATAAAAGCTCGGAGGTTAGTGTTAAGACACTCCTCTCCCCACTTTCCTCTTTCCTTTCCATTTTTAAATATTTTGTTAAGTTAGATCGAATTATTGTAATAAGAAAGTGTTTTACATCATGTCCTTATTATTTAACCTTCTGAGTCATTTGCTCCACTCAAAACAATCCACGCCGATACGAACACGCTGGCAGATGATTCACTTAACTTGGCTTCTTGTTTAATAATATTTCGTCATATTATCATTTTCCTCCTATACTTGCTAAGTGTTTTGTTCAGAAATAACTAAACTTTTCTATCACACTTAATTAAATTAAACTAAAATATGTATTAGAATTTTGTAGCCTAGGTCTTGATGATGTCTAAATATCTAAATTTAATCTGTCTGATAAAATCCTATGGCTTTGTGGACAGACTGCTTGTATGGTTTCCAAGAGGCGCATATTCAAATCCTGCTAAGATCACGTTTTAAGAACTTTTTAAGCAAATGTATAAACATTTTCTTGAAAAGTATTATTATTTCCTGATTGTATTAAAGAATAAAATTTTAATATTGATTTGGAACTATAAGCATTTATCTAATTATTATCTATTTGTCGATAGATTATTATCGTTAGTTTAATTGATACCTATATTAGTTTTAGGATCTTAGTTGAATTACTTATTTCTGAACCACTTTTTTTATATAATACTAAAAATTTAATATGGTGGAAAATATTAAATAAAAATAAATTGTAAAAACGATTGATAATAAATAATTTATAAGTGTGTATATTTTTTTGGTTATAATTTTGTACAAAACTGAAATTTAAAAATACCTTTAAGAATTTAAGATGATGTAGTCCTTTTCTTACAGAAGTCGGTTAATAATGTTAAACAAAGCAAAATACAATTCAAATATGAAAAATATATATAAAACTCACACCGTTTAATTTGTAAAGTTTACCTGAAATATACGTTTTGAGATGAGATGTGACAGGAGTTGGGAGCTGACGTAACAACCTGACGTAATATTTCAAACGATTTGAAAACTTTCTTGTACCTATCGAAGTTTTGCGCTTTTTTAGCGTTATTTTTTATTCGTATTTTCCTTATTGAGTCGCTTTTAACATGGATATTTTTTATTATGTATTTTTACTCAAACGCTAGTACTTGAAATAAATGTTCATTTTAAAACTGTTTTTAAGTTATTTTTTTATGTTTACGTAAATCTTACCAAGTAGTTTATTGTTTTTGCTTTATTTAACATTATTTTTTGGTAAAATTCAATAATTTGCATATTTCATATATTACCTGGACGGCCCAGGTATATACCGTATTTTATACATTGCCTAGGTATTGTATAGAATACCTGAAGTATAAAGACTGCCAAATAACATAAATTACATATAATATCTTGAATAATAAATGAAACACATTGTTTACAGGGTAAAACAATGCACGGCGGAAAATCAAACGCTCATACGGAGGATAAGGATACTGCAATCACAGAACCAGTCGTTGACGCAGCAGCTGAAGAGATTACAGGTAATTATAGTGGAATTTGTTATTTAGTTGTAGTGGGTTCAAATTTTGTGTAGGTTTTAGTTTTTTTTTAGAGTGCGTAATTTTTGTATGTTGATTTTCTGTCAGTTTCTGACATAGACATCAAATTTTAAAAAATATTTGTCGTTTTCAATAAAAATTAACGTTAAAAAGCTTATTAATTCTATTTTATGTGCCATCGTAACTGATTACGATGAAACTTAAAGAGATTAAAATTATCAAATTAATATATTTAAAATAAAATATATTGACGTGAAGTTTAATTATTGCTATCTTAAAGAAGTTCTGATATATGATAATGTATTCCAAAAACCAAAACTCAATGTCGACGATCTTGTTTCATTCGCCATTCGTTATAATTATTTTAGAAAGTTGCACGAATGGTTTATATTTAGTCATATATGTACGGACGTTAAATTAGAGCTATAAAAATAAAATTACCCACGTTTCCTTTAGAAATAACTTTTTTTTATATATATAAAAAACCTTTTTGTTTAGTTTTTTTTGTAGAGTAAATTTGTCATTTTGGTCGTAGTTTGAGGCTGATGTGTTTCAATTACTGATCAAAAACTCACGATAAACAAAGGTTCCAGGCACAGCTCTGATCTCTTTATGCTGAAACGTCACCCTCATACACCCGCATATTGAATCAATGGAATAACTTAACGTAGCTTCTCGCTTTATCCCTAGCGGGATAGTCAGAGAGAACGGAGCGCCAAACGCTACGCTCTCTACATACCTCTCTCGCCTCGTCCACTGTCATCAACTTCTTCATATATGCCCTCCGGGAGGTCCTCATGCTTTTTACATATCAATGGAATCATCATCATCATCAATGGAATACTAAGTAGTTTTTGTTTTTCATTTGTTCCAGAACGTTCTCACAGGCGTGACCTCATCCGGTGGCAAAGCTCAGCCGGCCACTTGTCTACTAGTTCTTCTACTATCAGTGGCGCTGGTTGCCCTCCCCTCGATGAGGGAGGAGGTGAGGGCGAAGGCACCTGAACGGTCTACGTCGCCGGCTATCACGAGGGCGCTGCTTTCTGCCAGTAATAGTGAGTTTGATTTGATTATTGCAAGATTTTTTTTAGGTTCACCTGTATGAGGGATATGGTAGGGGGAAAGTTGAGGGAATTTAATGTTATGAATATGATACTCCGTTCCCTAAGTGCCGCTCAATTTTTGAGACTTTTTTTCGAGTATAGTAGAGAAATTTAAAGCTGCTCTTTGTCTTCTTATTAAGAGTATAGGAAATGAATATAAATAATTGCGAGTGAGAATCGAACACATAACCGTCGCGTTTACAGTCAAATGCTTTGCTGATGCCCCACGACGGCCTATTTAATGGAATTATTATATTTTCAATATCTATTAGCAATGGAAATAAAGAAACTTATTAAAACTAAAACGATTGATTTTTTTTATTTAATGCTTGACAAATTTATCATTACAACAAAGTTTTATAATGACTTTTTTAACATTTTTTTGTCATTTATTACGAAAAGTAAATAGAATCTTTAAAAAAAGTGGTCTTTTTGTGTATGATTGTGAATGGCAACTATAATTTTATATAACGAATGTAACAGTTTCAGTTACGTAGATGAAAGTAGAATGGCGGCGAAGCGTGACGTTGAACGCTGCGGATTAATTTTTATCTTAATTAATTATAATATGAATATGTATCGAGTATTGTTTTTTCTATTTCAATTGACATCTTGAAAGTAATATTGACATTGCAATAAAGTAAGGCTTAGATAGTAAGGAATAGAAAATAAAAATGCACCAACAGTTTGTGATACGCGCAAAAAATAGGAGTTACCAGAAATATTATACAACATAATTATATAGAGAAATGTAAAATTTACAAAAAATATTTGAAATTCATTTCATCTTATGCAATTAAGCGTTACGGGTAAAATAATTAAGCTAGAGATGGTCTTCTCTAGCTTAGTTTCGTCGTTGGTTGCCAGTCAATAATGTAATGTACGAGTATTATAATTATATAGATGATGTGATAAAAAGTATATATACTAGTATTGTTGAATGACTTTGATTTTTAAAAAAATGGCTGATTAGTGAAAAATGGAGTAATTTATGTAGTTTTTCTTTATTTATTATGTTAAATGCCACAGATATATAAAAGTCACAAAAACAAACTATAACAAGTTTCATTTGTTTCCAGAAATATCCCTCGACGAGACCGTCATAGACGACGGGGAGTTCGCAATGGACGAACTCATCACGTTCAACCGTGCTCCCCCAGACCACGACTACCCCTCCCCTCTTCCCCTGACTCCCACAACCCCCAACGCTCCCACATACATCGATCCCCCCATAGACGACACGTGGCCCCCCGACAGACCGACGAAGGACATACAGTTCGACCTCGACGACGGACATGACTACTTGCCCGTCGTCAAACAGGCCCGATACCACGACAACATGGCGCCCGTCGTCAAACATGGCCGATATCACGACAAGATGGCGGCCGTCACTATAGAACATGATGACAATATGGAAGGACATTTCAAGGGATTGCTGCAGCTGCCGGTGCCCGTAGGTCGGGAGAACATACTACTGGAGGAAGTCGATGACGCCGCTTTGACTAATAATAATTTTACTGAAGTCAAGACTTTTGTTGTCAACGGCTCAATGAATGAGTTTTAGTTGAGTTTAGTTCATTAGAGTTGACCAAGACTAACTTGAACTTTAAATAGATTACATATTGGTGAATGAATGAACTGAACTAAATTCAGTTGACCAAAACTAACTTCACTGACGTTTGAAGTCGGAGACTATGGTTTGGTGAATGAGTTTTAGTTCAGTCTAGTTAAACTTTTCAATTACTATTATAGTATGCTATTCCTGTCAGATTTTTTTATTTTATTTTTAATATAATTTTATTTTATACACTTTATTTTCTATTTTCATTGAAATTATTTCTTGTATTTAGTTTAAGGTGGAGTGTGAAGGTTCTGTTTTTAGATTTACTTTAAAATATGCCTTTTATTATGTAATAAATATAAATATTGTTGAAAATATTATTTAGACATTGATATATTTAACGAAGGCTATAAAATAATCGATTTTATATTTACCATTTTCAAGAAATTCCATAATATATTTTGTCATCATTTATTGACGTCGGTTTTTTTGTGATTGTCTTTTTTTTTTTAAATGACGATAGGAGAAATGAGAGATCGTGATTTAATTAGGTTAAGTATTACTTAGTTGTAAGTAAATCAGAACATAATACGTTTTATATTTATTTTTAATCAAAATTAATATATTGATGATGGATGTCATTAGATTTTATCAAATCGGCATGTCATTGTAAGTTTGGAAGCATTTTCTTACTTTTCGACTTGGTGCAATTATTGTAAGTAAATAATATTAAATAACTGATCTTCAGTGTTACTTTTATAAAATATCTAGAAATAAGGATTATTGTATGTTTAGAGTTAATGAAATAATGATTAAGGTTATGTAAGTTAGAATTGTTTCGAATCATGAAATGTTGTATTAAAACACAATTGTTATTTGAAATAAACTGTGACAGAATATTGGTGTTTTTATGAATTAACTTTTTTTACAATATTAAATCGTTTAAATCAAAAGAAGAAAGTTTATATAGTTAAGTACTGCTAATACTATATTATTTGGGATGTGACGATGCACAGCATCTGTGAGAGGGCGCTCTGTGGTTGATGGTTTGGGCTCCGTAGGCCCTTCCCGGTTTAACCGCGGCCATGCATATAACCATTTATCTATATGCCACCAATAATCCTTTTCCAAGATTATTTGAAGCAGTTAGAGACCCTCGTCAACCGTACAGGCATCAAAATTGAGAAGGATGCGTTGAGCATAAAACTAGCATATTTAATTATACAATGAATACAATTAAAATTACTTAAATATTCTAATTCTTTATTATTATTATTTTATTTTTTTATGGTCATGGTTTTTAATTTAGTATAATTAATTAAATTTGATCTATCTTTTGAAACGACGCTTGTGAGGCGGGCGTTAATAACTGCGACAGTGTCATACTACTGTAGTTATTACCGTAGTAAACTGTTTTTGTTATGAACTACAAATTTTTGAAATAAATAATTTTATTATTTATTTATTTATTAATGTCTTTATAAGGGGTAGTAGCAAACGTTAAAAAAAATTAAATCAGCTTCATGCTGTATCCCACATGCCAGCAAAGGCCGAGTGAACCTGGGAACTTAGAGTTAAGACACTCCATTCTCTACTTAGCGCCGAATTCTGGAGGCATTACGTGTTAAGCGGCGGAACTCAACGTCGCATGTGGATTGTTTTGTGTAATTTTTAATCAAAAGGTTATAATTGTACGGTTTTTTCTCTGTTTTAACAAATCACTTTCATTTTTATGTAATTAAAAACTATTATCAAAATACTTAAAATAATGAATAAAACAAATATCTTATAATAAGCTTTATTTAATTATGAGTTAACAAATATTTTCGTATTTTTGAAAACAGGTTGTGACCTTAACTGAATATAAGTCAAATTGCGTATGCAAATGTATATGTTACAGAAAAAAAAATAAACATTGACAACTGTTTTCTATGATAATGAATATTTTATATATACGGGTACTTAACTATAAGGATTCAATTCATTTTCGAAAGCATCATGTATTATATATAATACATAAAGTTAATAACTATAACGGCCGTCGGGACGTGACTTACTTAGTAAGCGAAACCTTTAAAATTATAAATTAACTACAGTTATATACGCTCGTCGTCGCGACATACAATAAATACCCACGTTACTTCGCTTCACTGTTCAAATTGAAACAATAAAACGGTGCCTTGAAACGTTTATTGTGATAATATGAAGCTATCGAAATGCCTTCTCGCTACACGCTGTATCGCCAGCGATCGGTGTTGCCAGGCGGCAAAAAACTACATTTCTATTACAAAATTTAAATCATAAAACTGAGAACTTAGGATAATATGAATACATTCCAATATACGTAACTGTACATATTAACATATGTAAATTGTAGTTTAACTCCGCGGACCTGGCAACACGCCACAACTCGTTCACAATCACGTAAAATCATCGCGTTAAGAGATCACACAATTTGACTTTGAATTTCAACTTCCACTCTAATTTGATTATTCTATCTAGCAAATAGAAATTAACAATTAGGTACAGCTATGAATTAATTTTAAGACTTACGTTTATAACATTCGGTTAGATATACTGCGACGTGCGCAATAAGTATCCTATCGGCGAGGGGAAACCAATATTGTTCACGATATTACACAAAAACTCATCCAGACTGAGAACTTTCATTTTTCGCTCAAATAGTAGTATTCAGAAGGTTCTCTAAACATTTGAAAACGACACAACAAGATGTTTATTAAAAAAAAAACGTTCAAATTCCTTGTTTGGGGGCGAACGATGCGATGCGAGTCGCTATCAAAATGACCGCCGCCGCGTCTCTCCGCTCGTCAAATTTCGCTCTCTTTGCTCCATTTCCAAGCATTAGTATACAAACGCGTCTAAGCTGTACAATTTATACACTAACAAGCGACCGCGAGGGAGTCCTCTATGTGTACTCAGTCTATTCACAATTCGATATCAACTAACGATTACTGTCTTCGCCAGCTGCGGGGGGAATACCCCTGCGACGTCACAACGTTAGTAACGCAAAACCTCCTAAACAGAACTTTCCAACTGAAACGTACGAGTGTTGCAGTCTTGTCGCACTCTCCGCTCTCCGCTTTGAGAAGGTTTTAACATAAATTATTGCACGTAATAATATATAAAAATTTACGAATCACACTAGGACCGACGAGGAGCGTGACGTCACTACGACCAAAAACGACACTTTCACGAAACAACTTATACAAGATGACTAAATAAAAATTATAACTAGAATATGCCTATAATGGCGACCGCGGTCATCAACAACACAACTTACATTTCACGTTATCTATATTATGGTAATTGTTTACTTACGGAACTTAACGCAATCGTATAATTACAGAATTAACTATAATAATGAACTACGCGGGAATACTACAGCTACGGCCGCTCATAGTGTACTGTTTGTTCTTAGATCCGAGAGATTGTTATTGACCTGAATTCATTTGTGGCTAACCATTTACATTATATATAAATATTCATATATAAAAATTACATTTAATTTACACATATAGAAACTTTTTTGACATTGTATACATAGAGATCAACAAAGAAATTACAATTTGATCTTTCTTTTGTCGTACATTTCATATATTTTAGATATGTTAAAGTATTGTCACAAATAATAGTAATTTTTACAAGCTCGAAAATGAAACTATAAAATATACTTATTTTCTTAGGTATGTATACAATATCAACATAATATGTAAGCTGTTATATATGAATATTTATACATATTCAAAGTATTGAAATCGATTTTCTCCACAAACACACGTGTCACAATATAAGCGTATCAAAATCGAATGCAACATAATCATTCGGTCAATAATAATCGTTCAGAATGAATGAATGATAAATATCGATCGATACTAGCTCGAATGAACTGGAATGGATGTTTAATGAGTTGTATGATTGTTCACGACGAAATAAATAGAAAAATTGAAGTTTAAAACATGAAACGTAATCTACGGACGGGAACACAAACGAAAACCAACCGCACCTCGAAATACTATATACATGATGATATTTACTGTAAAAAAAATATGACACTGTGTGAACACAGTTAAACAAATTGAACGAAAAACTTTATTTAAATAAACATTAAACTTTTGTTTTTAATTTGTTTTTCGCCATTTAAGAAACAATCCGTTCACAATTACTATTGAGTGTGTAAAATAGTAATCGTAACGATGTTTCCGAATACTGTATCGTACATGATATGGAATATTCTAGAATCTCAGTATTAACACAACATATTGTATACTAGTTAGTTACTTTATATATCGATTAGGCGTCTTGCGATTATTGTATCGACTATTTTGACTCACAATAAAAAAAATAGGATTTTTTAATACAAAATAATCGTATATCAATTAATATTTTTTCGGTTATTGTACATTATGTTTGGACGTAAAGTTTTGTTTATGGATAATTTTCTATATTTATGGTTTTTAAGCGTAAGCCATAGATATTTTTTAGCTGCCTGACTGAATGAATTCATACCAAATTAAATATATAGATATTTATAAAAAAAATATAAAAAAATATGTCAAATTGTGTGTGAGATCTCTACATAGAGTAGTTCAAATAAAATAAAAAGATAAAAACACTTTTTGTCTAATGTTAAAAGATAAAAGTAACCATTTTATTTTTATCTTTACACAGTTTATTTTCATACTCATATGTATTTTTCATTGTTTTATTGCAATATTAAGTGTAAAATTAGATTGGGCCATATATAAATAATACAAAGCACATATTTATTGCAGGGACGTTATGGAGCTCCGTAACCGTAACCGAAACTATTGGATATTCGGATAACTAAAAAAAACCATGTGTATCTGTAACCGATCCCGATATAAAAGTTTAGGATAATTTTAGATATGGGCGTAGGTTTTTGATTAATTTGATTGAAAAAAATAATGTTGTCAATAACAGATTATTTACAAATTAAAGTAATATCAACAAAAGAAAAGAACTAAAGGAACAAAAGAAATATATTCCGAATAATTTGCATTATAAAACTTACAGATAATTTTTATTGACTTGAATACTGTTAGCCTAATAATTAACCTTGGTAATAGCGACAATGTGTGTTGAGGTAAGAGGGTACTCTGTCCCTGACAAGTCACGAACACTGCGTGGCTGCTTGAGAGGGCGTCCCCTGCGGGATTCTCAAATCTGCTTGCGGCCATCGATCAACTTAACGGAACTTAATCATTATATTCCTTAAAAATCTTATATCCATAACCAAAATTATCCAAAACTAAAAGATAAACCGGAATAATTTTCTTCCTACATCCATCTCCGTAGAATAACATCCGCAACATCCCTGATTTATTGCATATAATTATAATATAATGTTAATATATAATATAGAAACAAATGTATTCATTCAATTTACATATATAGTATTTCTAAAAATTATTGGTATTTAATATTTAAATGTCGGGATATAAGTTAATTTTTTTATCAACAAACCACATTTTATAAGTCAAATTTAAAATATTGCAGTATTAGTAAAAAAAGCATGGAATTCTCTATGAAAATCGATCACATATTAGATTCTTTTGTATCTATATAACTTCTATAAAATGAAAACTAATAATTTTCATGTCATATTTTAAATTTGACGTTATAACAAAAATTATATTATCAGTTGAGATAATTTGCAAAAGAAATTTAATATCACTCTAGTGTACAACTGAAAATTGATAGAAAGCGCAACCAAACATTCAAAACTGACTAAAATCTATTAAAACCAAAAAAAAAAAACTTAGAGACGCTTTAATATTACTCATTAATTTTTATCGTTTTATTATTAACAATACCTACAGATTAACAATGTTAGTGCAAAAATTGATCTAGACTATAAAATATTTGAAAATTGACCAATTGACATTAATTTCCTTTTTGACAAACATCTCAACTTGGAAAAAAACCATATTATTTATTTAATTTACATCAACAATTTCAATTACCGTCTCGTTTTGGATATATTTCGTAACAAATAACTATGTTTCAGTTCGGATGATTGTATTAAATCACTTTAGGGTTGTCAACTATACGAATTGTTTTTTCATATGTTTTTTATAATTAATCATGCGTCGTAATAATTAATTTTACAAAATATTAATTCGGCACAGCGTCTGTTTGTAAATTAATTATTATCATTTTCTCGCTCTACTAACAAGACAAAGCGCGGCATTGAGTTCCGCCAGTCAACACGCAAAGCCTCAAAAAAAGGGCGGTGCGTGGGGAACGGGGGCTCTTACACTAGGTTCCCTCTACCTACTCTGCAATTTGCAGCGTGAAGCTAAAAAAATCTATACGACGATATTTAATATTTTGCAAAATATAGAAAACAATGTAAACTCTATATAACGACATTGCAAGGAATGTGTATTTTATGACGTTATCGAGACTGGTTGAGGTGGTGGTCGTTAAATTGGAATAAAATAAAAGTATTATTAAAATAATGAGTACAACAAAGTCTACACTATATGTATTTTCAGTACATATAGTGCCGATGGCATAATATTTCAAACAAGCCAAATCCCCTAAAATTATGCATATCGACGTTTATCATAAAATCAAGAGACGTTATATAAGAATGTACACTGTAATTTTATACTAGACGCACAAAAACAATAAATCAAAATATAAATCACTATCTACGATTCTGCTTTGCATGTAACTCTAAAATCGTCGCAAATCGGCAGCCCTGTAATAATAGGGTTGTCGATTTGCTAAAATTTTAGTTTTTTTCGTTGAACACAAACACAACACAATCAAAGTTGACAACCCTAAACAATACGTATAGTAAGCATCATGGTGCTGACAATTCAACAGTATACGGTCCGGGGGGTGTTTGGGGTGTGTATGGGGGTGTCGGGGGGTGTATGGGGGTGTCGGGGGGTGTGTGGGGGTGCTAGGGGCGCGGCTGGGGTCAGGCGTCGCGTCACTTGTACGCGCGCGTCGCACACTTCTTCTTTTTGCGTTTGAAGAAACAGCAACATCTGGAATAGACGGATTGTCTGCATGATGATTTTTTATAGTCTGCTTATAGGTTTGAGATATTCAGTTATATACTTAATTAAATAGTTATAGTTTTAATTATTTATCAAATGGCGTTTATAGAATTTTATATTTAATATTTAGATTTTTTTCTTCAAATTAAACAATTTTATTATTATTTTAAAAAAATTGGCTAAAACTAAATCATCTTACTTGGAATGATAATACTATCCAAGCAACAGGTTTAGGTATAGGTATACGTAATACGAATATAAAGTCTTTATTAATATTTTAGAACAATAAAAGCATACCATTCATATCCTACAATAATTATTATAATTGTTATAAAGACATTTTATTATTATTTTAAAAAAAATGAGTATTAGCCAAGAAAATATTCTCATTGCTGTTATTGTTCTAGATAAATTAAAAATTTCAGTCATTTTAAATAAAACTTGTAGAGCAATATAAAATGGGTTTCTACTTCTTTTTAATAGTACAATGATATCTATTCAGAATAACCATATCCGAACAGAATGTTCATTTTCACGCAAAAACTACTGAACAGATTTAGATGAAACTTTACAATATTATAGCTTATACATCAGAATAACACATACAACAACAACTTTAAGCAGCGAAGCCGCGAATGGGTCGCTAGTGTATTCCTCAACACAACTGATACAACTATTATCTAAATATAAATTATTTTTTTATCTTCACACTGTATACCGCATATAGCATACTAAAACAGAGGGAACGTTTAGGGAAGTGTTAAGACACTTCGTTCCCTATGCACCCTATGATTTTGTTTTGTTACTAGAGGGAGGAAATTAAAATGATTAATTCATACAAGTGGGGATCGAACCCACAACAATCACGTTTACATATAGGCACATGCCATGGGGGTATTCAAATAATAATTAATAATAATCGACGACGACGTTCACCACTTTCCACATATACGTACATAAAATCAAACTCATCTCACCCAAAACAAGCAACAACATTTAACACTTAAAGCTATCAAGTATAAAAAAAAAACTAAAATTAAAAAATAATAAAAAAAGGAAACCAATGCATACAGTTGAAACACTGACTTGGTGTCGTCGACCACATCCACCTCGTGATGCTGCGTGATCGGCGTGTTGCTGTGGCCCGCCGTGGGGTCGTCCGCGCCCAGCTCGCCGTTCGTTGAGCTTACCACCTATGTTTGTGAAAATTTTTGTTATTTCTACGTTACTTCTTGTTATTTAAATTGGAGGAAATGAGAAGAGTCGATCGAACGTCTATCAACCGACGACCGATTTTCAGAAGTTCCATCAACCGAACGACCGATTATCCGGACCTTGATTAATCGGAAGGCGGATTATCGGGCTGTCGACTAACCTAAAAACAAGTAATCCGGAAACCTTTACCCGCCCAATTCGCGCGATTCTAGGTTTTTCGCGCAGCGTGTTGGTGTTCTTGTTACCTTATACTTATTACTTGTTGTTTACACTCGGTATTCTTCATAAATTAATTTATAATGATTTATTATCATATTTCATGTATTTTTATAAGTAATGTAGTTCAAATTGAATACTTTTATTTTTTATTAGGAACGACCTATTATTATTTAATCTTATTTCATTGTATTTTTAATAATAACTAGCTTAAAAATTTATGTCATCAATAACCCATTTCTTATTTGACTTAGAAGAACTCTTTCAACACATTATTTAAAAACCAAGCAATTTCCTACAATATTAAACAAAATCCAAATAACATTTAGATTCAGTTTCAACACATACCAAACAAATACAAGGCCTTTGGGGGGGTTTATTATGCGATACAGTGTTCGGAAATTGGTTCCAATCGAACATCGAATTAGCTCTGACCAAGCGACATCAATAGCACACTAACGACAATATTATTTAAGCATTCGCTTTAAAACCGCAAAACTAAATATTATCTAAGTATTAAGTAAGCGTTTTCAAAATTTTGTTATGGATATTTTGGCTTATGTCACATTTAAAGCTCGTACGATTCATTACTGTTTCGAATAGCATATTATTGGTAGCATTGACTATAACTTTTCCTTATTTAAAATGTAAGATAATATATTTAATTAAAAGCCTTTGAATTCGATAAAGACTATAAATTTTTAATAAATTTATAATCGTTACATTTTTTTCTTCCTTCACGGTTTATAATGCATATAGTGGGATAGGCCTCTAGCCTAGGCTAGATGCTTCAGTATCTAGTGACAAAACACCCCGTCTCCCAGTTTCCTCCTGAATTCGAGCCACTGTGAGTTGCGAACGTCACATTTTGCCTACCAAAGCGGGAAAATAACCAATTTTCCAAAGTAGTAATTAAAATACAACCTTAGTCTCATTTATGCCTATTTATATACGACAAATTTATACTCGATTTATACACATTTTGTTATAAATGCATTTAAATACATTTAGTCTCAATAAAAAGATAAAGTCAACGCTTTAGCACCAAAAAAAGCGACATGCAAACACACAATGGTTGCCGCAAAATGTTCAAACTGACCGTCGACACCGAGCCCGGAAATTTCACATACCGAAAATGCTTATTCTTCAACAGCTAAAAAATAAATACAACAATGTACGTACATTCACATATCAAAGACAAATAGTGGGCGAAAAAAAAAAGAATATTCGTCATGCATAATAATATCGAACGTTTACTTAATAGATCGCCATGCTCTTAGCAAAAATGTATTTCGATAATTGATAAGAATAACGTTCTGAATATAGCCTGGTGTGCGCTTAAGTAATCATGCGGTACTGGGTTCAAACCACATCTTACACTTATATTTTTTTGTATTATTTTAATATTTATATATAATGCAAATCCCCTTATTAGGTTAAATAAAGTATATTTTTGATTCCATTTCCAAATGTGACAAATGGTCACTAGATTTCCGCCCACTTAGTAAATTGTGGTAAGTAATATTCTGGTGAAGACGAAACACCAAATATTTTTTTAAATATCTACCATTTTAAAAGAATCAAATTAAGAATAACTTTTAAGAATCAAAATATAAAAAAAATCTACAATATGTCATTTTCAGTTACACAGTTCCACATAGTTTAACCGACCTAACAAAAAATGTCCACAAGATAATACGAACCTAATACCTATCATATCAATAATAGCAAGAAAACCGTTATACCAGGTATACATCAATGATCAACCGGTATATATCAATTTCGACCTATCAAAAAACCCTATACACATATTAAAATCGAACCCACAACCTCCTCAACCCACCTGTACAGATCCATGTCGATCAGCAGGCGTCAGGTGCCCGGTGGCGAGGGGTGTCGCCTTGCCACTGTGCGGCCAGTTCGCCGTGTTCGCCGTGCCACCTGTGCCCGTGTCTTTTACGGCGCCCTGGAAATTTTCATTTACAATATCTAATAAAAACTTATAAAAATTTGAACGTAGCGTGATTTTAATTCGCGTTTCGTGGGTGTGGTCAATAAGCCATACGTCGAAATTCTTATACGCTTGCTATATGTTTTTTCTAAAGACATATTTTTCTTTCCTTAGTGTGGAATATAATTTTAAAAAATGGTAAAATTATTAATAAGGTATAAACCATGGCATCCAACCCCTCTATATCGAGAAGTCAGCGAAATTTGATTGATCTAATCGTTATTGTAAAATTGAAATAAATGGAAATGTGTTCTATATACACAATCCCGCAAAAAATCAAAGATCCTGCGGGATTCATGACTCCTAATCCCGCGATTACTGTGTGTATATTGTAATGGATAAAAAGTCATTTTGTCATTAAAATTATTATTATTAAAGAAAATTATATAATATTTTTTACTATAATTATGTTTGATAACAAATAAACGTTTGTATCAAAAGTAATTCTCCCAATACTATATATACTGGTAGTTCTAAACACCTAAAGTAAATAAACCAATTAAAGTATAAAATTCCAAGTCATGCGTAACAATTTACTTTAGCTAAATCAAAATAAGATTGACCTTGTATGGCTTGATTTGGAAATTGGCTTAAGCTAAGATTTAAACAGTTTTACTTTTAGCATTATAGTATTTAATGAAGAAAAAAAAAACAACTGTATAATTATTTTATAGATATTACGATATACTTATATATGAGAACTATATACAGTATTAATAACTTTTAACTTTGTTATATAAAAAGCAATAATGTTAAAACAATAAGAAAGTAGTGTTATTTTACGTCAACCACACTCTGGTTTAGGACATCTAGCAACGGACAGTACTGACTTTCAAAGCTACATGGTTAAAAATTAAATGATTGCCTCAAGTTAAGTAATAAATGAAACTACTTTATGTTATGTAAAAAAATATAAAATATACCTTAAAATTTACATTAAATAAATATTACATTATAATAATCTAATACTGTTACATATTATCTATTGAAATGCTATTGACATGTGAATATGGAGAGATTTGAGCTTGGGAAAGCAAACTATTGGATCAAACGTCAAACAACAGATAATAAAAATTAAAAAGCTGTCTGTGCTAAGTGGTATAACTAATATTTCTTTTATTTATAAAATTGCAAAATTAAATTTTTAAGTCGGTTATACATTATGATACAAAAATACAGTGAAATCTGGTTAATTGGGATTGCAAGGGACCAAAGTTTTCTTCATTTAAAAAAAATATTTGAATCGAAATCTGTTCCATACTGATAAAATGTCTCATTCACTTTTACAGAGAATTAAGATACTGAGACCCAATTGTATAATTAAACATTAAAATTACCCTACAAATTAAATCTCACTTAAGCATGTTCAACTGGATGGAGAAGGCGGAAGATCGTGAGCTCTGGCGCACCCTGGGGGAGGCCTATGTCCAGCAAATGACCCAAATAGGCTGATTTGATTAATTGATAAGCATATTCGAAAACTCCCATTAACAGAGGTAACTCAATGGCAAACTACTTGGGCCTTAATAAAGGTGTATTCTCAATCTACCATTTAACCAAATTTCACTATATATGAATTAATAATATTTTAATTGGAAATTAATATTTTTAATAGGGTTAGGCCACTTTGCCAACAGTATAGTGTCAAACCTCTCCGGATATAAGCGCCGCCTCATCGTCCTCAACCAAACCAATCATATAATCACACAAATCATCCTGCACCGACAAACAAATTATTATGAGTCGGCCATTTTTTTTTCACTAGTGTCTTTGTTTCGTTATATTTTACTAGATGTGTCGTCGCCGTGCATTCGTTTTTTTTCTTTAAATATTATTAAAATTTAATATGAAAGACAAAATTAGGAGAAATATATATTCTGTACAATTCGCTTGAGTTTATATTAGGATTGTTTGTCTAGTTAGATTGCAAGTGCTATGTATATTTTAAAAACCATTCGAAAGTGAAAAGAAAATATCTAATAAGCTTTTTTTTATTTCACATACAAAAACAAAAATTTTCATTCGTAGAGAATGCAAAGTTTTTATCAGTTATATATTTTTTTAATATTATTAATAAAATATTATTCTTTTACTCATTATTGCAAGATATGACGATATTTAATCAAAAAGCTACAATTTCGACATTACGAGTTACAATGCACGGCGATGAATTAATATAAAGATAAAATGTTTTCAAAGTAAAACTATCTTTTAAAAAATAAAATAAAGAAAACAAGCGCCATTCTCAAAAATAGTAGAAACTAGTGAAATCACTGGCCATATTAAAAATAAAATAGTTGCAAAGAAGAATTAAATCATACCAAAGCTTATTTTATAATAATTTAATAAAAATAATTAAATGTGATTAAACATGATTTTGGTACTATGCGTGCTATATTAGTGGCAGTTATAGTTTATATTGCTACTTTGTATTATTATTTAATTACTCAATAAACATAAACAGTAGTCAATATATATTCTATTTAAAAAGGAATATAAATATAAAGCTGTCTTAACGCAGATGCCCAATGTCTGGCTGTATACACGATAGTTTGTGAGTCGATTCCCAGTCGAGGGGGTTGAATTAGTTTAAATTACTTCTCTCTGATAAATTTCTTGAATACTAAGTTAAGTAGGTAGTTAGGGAATGAAGTATCTTAACACTAGGTTCCCTGTGCTTACCCTGCCATATGCGGGATACAGCGTGAAGCTAAAAAAAATTCTAATATATTGCTTCACATTTGCTGTAACTTCACGACCTTCACCTTCTATAGCATTATACGTATACAAAGACCTTAATCCAATTAAAGGACAGAAGCCTTGGCTTTCTAAATGTCAAAAATAAATCTACATTGATTTCTACTTATGCTATAATACTACCGAGTGAAACGTTAAAGATGAAATAATTAATTATATTTTTTTAGGTTTAACGCTGTATACCGCATATAGGAGGGTAGACAAAGGAAACCTAGTGTTAAGACACAATGTTTCCTAAGTACCCTTCCAATTTTCAAGACATTTCGTGTTAAGTTGCGTAACTGAATGTCGTACTATATCTTGGTACCAGAGCGAGGTAATGAAAACAACACATTCCCTCGAGTGTGAATTCAGGCTTACACCACGAAAGTCCCGGTTTAGATATTTTTAGTCTACATAGTATCTCTGATAAAGTACTCTTTTTAAACACTAATTTCTTCATAAGTTGACGATTCTTAAGTTTCCAATCTTAAATTAATATAATTAATTATTTACAAATAGTCTAATATTTACCTTGTGGAAGGGCTGATGTCTGTCACGGTTGGGTGACACTACAATCTCGTGACCAGTTTGTATAGAGCCGACGGGTGTAGACTGAAATTAAAAACATATCATACATTTAATTATAATAAAATATATATTAAACTATATGTATTTTTAATAAATATGCTACTAGAAATCGTCGACGATAAGAAATGTGAACTACACAATAATCGAAGATATTTCTTTGTAAATGATGAAATCTACTACAAAATTAAAAATTGATTTAAGAATTTTTCTTACTTTAAATATTTATAATAGCACAGAAATGATTTTGAATTGAACATATGTAGGCTAACATCAACAAAGTAAAACCTAGCACTATAATTATCTAAATGAATATTATATTTCTTAAGTTCCTTATGTAGGTATGAAAGATAAATAATGAATTATAATGAAATAATAATTAAAAAAATATATATAAAAATCTAGAACATTCACAACTGATATGTGAAAGAAGCCTAATTAATACATCAACAAAACAAAAAGATTTAGCTAAAGCTAATTGAATGTCTAACTAATAGGTTTTAGTGACGTAAGCACACATACATACAAACATACGTATTTACTATATTTATATATAGTACTAACCTTATCGGATTTATTTCTAACGATATTGGATGGCGGCGCGTTACGCAATATTCGCATCACATGCATATTTGCGGGCTGATTGCGTGCAACATATATATAACATGCTTGTATAAAATATTTTTTTTTAAAGCAAAAACCGTTAAAAAAACATGCTAAACCAACATTATAATTTCAAAATTTAAATTGCAAAAAAAAGCTACATTTATTTATTTATTTTTAATGAACAAAAAAACATGAAATAAATAAAAAGACTACACAAAAAACACAAATTTACGAAATAGCTTTATTAATAATAACAATAATAAATTACAACATCTAGCAATTAAGAATTTAACCAAAAGCATTGTTATACAAATTAATCTAGTGTTAAAGGGTTAAAAAAGAGGCTAAACTATAGTTTAGAAGGTTTAAAAAAAGCGTTACACAAAGCAGTTAATGTAAGCACTCGTATATTTGAATAAGGCATTGATGTAAACACACATTTTCCCAATGACAGTAGGACAAAGTTACAGGCTGAAATATAATTCAATATTATATTTTAAAAATAATCAAATTATTTATAACAATAATTACTATATAGTAATATTTACAATAACCTTTTCAATGTCAATATTGTATTTTAAAACTATAAATGGTTCACAGGTCTACAGAAAGTTTAGTCATCTTTTTTTTTATTTTATTATATAAAAAAAATTATCTTCTTTAATTGTCATTTTACATACAAATATATAAAATATAAACATTTTTTATTAGTTCGATTATTTGAATTGCGTTTCTAGGTCAATTAAAGTGATCTTCAGATCTTCTAAGTTAGTCTTCAACCGTGTTAACTCATCACCTATGTGTGATGGAAAAATTATAGTTAAATGACGTCATGAAATGATATAAATCAAACTACATTTTTTAGCTTCATTTAATCTGCACATTGCGGGGTAGGTAGAGGGAAACTTGGAACCTAAGACACTCCGTTCCCATTAAGACATTTGCATTCCCCACTTTCTGCCGAATTCTGGAGACATTGTGTATTAAACTACACATACTTTTGAACACAATTTTTGGAGACATTTAAAACTTGTAGAAAGATATGAGAAAGTGAACCTTTAAGTAAGAAATCGATACTATAAATACAACTAATATTATGAAGATGAGGAGTTTATTTGGTAGAGTGGATTAATCTCAGAAACAACCCAAGTACAACCAAAGATGCCAAGTGTCTTTACTTTAGATTTAATCTTATACACTAATGCAAACCAAGAATTATAAACATATAAGCATAGAAAATGATACAGTCAAGCAAGCAGTCAAGTGCATTAGTAACAAAAAATATTAGATTATTATTTATTTTTAACACAATTGTATAAGAGATTCAACGTAGCCCGATAACGATGTGCAGCTACACTGGCTACCTGAACGAAATGCAAAAGGCGCAGCTTCAATTTCTATATAGCTAGCATTTCTAAACAGAATCATAGAGAAGACACAAAAGTACAACCAAGCACACAACCTATAAACAAATGTATATTCTATCCTGATGCAAGTGCACTCAAGCTACAAACGAATGCATACCATTGTCTTCCCAGTCCAGTCGAACTCCCCGTCATCGACGTAGCCGCGACGGTCGAACAGGTCGCGGAACATGCGTCGCAGCTGGTCGTAGTCGGGCGTCTCGAAGAAGTCGAGGCGGCGCACGTAGCGCAGGTACGTGGCCAGCTCCTCAGGGTGACCCTCGCACAGCACCTGCGAGACCAAGTCCAATAATATATTATTGCATATAAAAATATCTGGACTTAAAGGAATATTAACGTTTATTTGTTTATTATAATATACACTTTCAATACATTACCTCTATAGGAGTAGCTCGTTTGGTATCTCCAATTTTTTGGTATCTTTCTTTAAGTGTATCAGCTTTTAAACCCTGCCAGGGTAAGGAACCACGTAAAAAATACATAAACATATGCCCCAGAGCTTCCAGGTCGTCGCGTCTAGATTGTTCTGGAATAAAAATGTTATAATAAGAATCTGCTATTTTTATACATTTCTCTTGGAACGGATTAATTGTGTTACAAATATTTTAAGTATTATAAATTTTTGAGAACCCGATGTTTCTAACAGTTTGCACTGGTCACGGGCCTTCGACTGTTCGAAATGACGGGTTTTCTAAAATGTATAATATAATAGAATATACGCGATTAATCCAGTTATAGGGTTTTATTAAAATATTTTACTCACATTATATTACAGAAAATAAAAATTTAAGGATCACTTTTGATTATTTTAGGTTTTTTAGAATTATACCAGAATATGTTTATATCGAAGCATTTTTAAAAATAGGATTTAAAACCTATGAATCACTAAGGAAAAAATATGATTCTTATAAAACTAAATACCATTAAAAATTGCAATTAAGTTAAAAAAATACTTGAGTCATTTAAATAATGGGCTACAAAAAAATTATAAAACCGTTACAGTAATTAATTTTCACAGAAAAAAATATGCTTAGAAATTAGTTTCGTCATCTCAACGCATTAGTGTAACGTTAAAAAGCATACAAATAAAAAACTAGATTGTAATACTAGAAATTATAAATAATATAATATGAAATTTTAAAACAATTAGCTAATGAGGTCATTATTAAATTATGTATAACAATAATATGCTTTTTACGTATATATACGACGGTTATAGGTTCGAACGTCTTTCGGGGCACCTTTTTAATTCTCATACAATATAATACACTGCTCTTCAATTGCATTCTGCGTGTCTTTAAATGTAGAAAAAGAATCAATACCTATCTATAATTTAATATAATTATTATGAAAAAAATATAAAAATGAAATAACATATTGCAGTATTTTATGCATTTGTTATACCAACAATAGTTATCTTAAAGAAACAAAGCTTATAAATTAGGATCACAGCCTTAGTTCTTCCCACCAACACTCATAAAACCGAAATTAAAAAGAAAAAATTAAAATTTTTTTTTAATTTTTTTTTGTTTTTTATAATTTAGCACATCACTTACCTTTTCCTAAATGTGTATTTATTGACATGTATCTCGCAGTGCCCGTGAGCGACTTGTGCTCCCGGTACGGGATATGTTTGTTTGTCTCTAAGTCTATATATTCTTTGGCCAAACCGAAATCTGTGAAAAAATCACATATATTACTATCATATAAACGAATAAATAAAAAAAAATAAACATATACATAATTTAAATAAGCATTTTTTCATTCTTTACATATCAAAAACTTTGCTTTTATATTAAAAATCTATCTTAATATTTTTTTTCCTCAACAGTGAAAATTGTTGTTTCTCTGTAAGTAAAATTTGCACCAAAAATAATAAAATATATAGGCACAAATACTAGGCACATTAAAATCATTTAACACCGCCAGGGAACCTAGTAGGTTTATTAATTAGTATATTGAATGTCTCATCCAACAAAAATTTTAATATTATCTATAGATAATTTATTATAAAAACAGCAGAAAAAAAACCTAATAGGTACCTATATACGACAAAAGATATATTTTTAATTGCCTTTTAATTTGCGCAGTATTAAATTGATTTGCAATCAACGGGTGTGGGTTCAATCTACATTCAGAAGAACGATTCATTTTCACGCAAGGTACGACGTAGAGTTTCGCCATTAGCCATTATTTTGTGTCTCGAAATGAGACAGAAGCAAATTGAGTTGAATAGATACTGGCCCGTATTTATAACACGCTTTCAAGTCTGAGATCGATCTTGAGATGCCATTTAAATTCATAGATATATAATTCATTTATAGCTAGATAATCTCTATGAGTGAAACAGCGTGAAACACTTATATCATGCGCGCAGTGTAGACAGTTCGAGGGAATGCGATCGCTTCAAAAAGCGGTCAAACAAGGGAACTTAGAATACTTGGAAACAGCTATTGTTGGAAAGGTATGATTCAGTCTTTATCAATCGGCCATAATGGGTGATGTTTCGACCGTTCTACTTGTTGGTTATTATTATTATTGTACAATTTTGTAAAGTATGAAATAAACATAATTTAATATTTTTTATTAGCTTAATACTGTATCCCGCACATAGGAGGTTTAGGTAGAGGGAACCTGGGAACCTTCTATTAAGATATCAGTTCCCCATTCAAACAATTACCCACATACTGAATTCTTAAGCATTGCGTGTTGAGTGGAGGAACTCAACGCTGCGCTTCGCCTGATTACCAAAGCGAAGAAATAAAAATATTAAATATTTTATTTCCTCCTTTCCATTCTTCTTTTTCTCTACTTTCTTACTTTCAAAACGTAACAACTTTACAACAACTACTATATATTAGTATCAATTTTCGTTAATTCTTAAAAGTTTCTGTCGTTTTGAAAATTTTTTTTTAAAATAATCACAATCACAAGCAGTTTAGCTCTGGTGTTTGCTAATTAAACTTTCAGTAAAACGTGAACTCCAAAAATTATAATTGTATTGAGGTTCATCCTATTTTCCATGGAATGTACTAACGAAAGAAATTAAAATAAGAGACAATCAAGTCATATACACTAAGCGTTATCAAAACCTTTCCAAATCGAGAAATTTCATTTAAAAAAATACTTAAACAGAGTTTATAGTCTTGAATGGTGGCGTAGCAAAGTAAGCGCGACATGTCGTGGGTTCGATGCCCACTCGAAGAAATGAAATATATTTTCACATTCTCCACTCTAGTGACGAGGTAAAACGCCCAGCTTAAAGCTGCAACCCTTAAAACGTATAAACGCTTACAAGCACATTAGCAGTAACATAATATAATGCGAGTAAAGCCTTAGGCTTAGATCTACCTATACTGTATTTCAACCGCAGACCTCTCTATCGTACGTATAGTGTTACCTCACTCGTATTCAATGCACCGTGTTACCTAACGACACATATTGTACTCCATCGCGTTATCAATTATCGCATACGGTTGCTTTCATTTATGTAGGTATATGTATATTATAAAGGCTTTTTTCGGTGCCTTTAATTTTAATATATTTCAACCTGAATAAGATAACGAAAAAACATTTTTAAATATAGTATTAAATAATATATACGTAAAGGAATGATATTAAATTAATATACATAGATGGAGAAGACAACAGGAACCTAAAAAAATACCTACTCGCTCAAATATAGATAGGGTAACTATATATATATGTATAACAGATATGTAAAAAAAAAACAAGTTTAATTATGATATCATTTTTAAATATATTATTATAAATAAAATAATATATTTAAAGCACCGAAAGCCAGCTGACGTAGGGTCCGCTGTTCATATTGTCTGCAGTGCATAATGGGATTACGAAGGCCAAGTAGCTATCGATTGGCGAAAACTGGGCCTTTTGAAGGCGAAATGTTTATCTTACTCGAATTGACCTCCATTATGCATAATTATATAATTATGAAACTGATTTGTATAACATGTCAAATTAGACCATATTATAGACAAAAAATAATTGATTGAGTATATTATTTTTAAATTTATTAACGGTGGAGCAGACAGGAAGAAAATGAAACAGCAAAAGAAATTAATTCTTCATTAGGATAATTAAGAAGCATCCCTTGTATAAAAATGAAACCGGCCTTTTTTTTTAAATTTCACTCTATGGGATATAAGCCTACAATTAATATTATGTTTAATCAAACACAGAAACATAGCACAAACGCCACCTAAATTAGTACAATGATAATATAATCCAAAGTAATTTAATAATTATTTTCATTCGTTTAACAAATAAAACAAAAGGGTTTAATTTCGTCTAAATGTAGAGTCAAAACTACCTACCGCCACACAACACGCAATTGCTCCAGAATTCGGCGGAGAGTGGGGAACGGAATTTATTAACACTAGGTTCCCTGTGCCTATCCTGCCGTGTGCGGGATACAGCGTGAAGCTGATCAGTACATAAGTCATGTATTACATGTTATCTATAACGTCTATAATAATTTGCAGTAGGTAATAAAGTTATAATTTCAACTTTATATGGAATTTAATCGTTCAACACGTTTCATTGAACTAGTTAATTCAACTATGGGGTCATTTTTTGTGGCGGCACACTTACATGTTATTAATGGCTGCCATATTTTTTTTGATAAAAAAAATACATAAAATATAGCAGTCGTCACGACCGCTATGACGTTTACACTGTAACAGTCCAAAGGTTCCTTTACATTTCTAGATTTATGCGTTTAAATATACTTTATTATTGTTTATAGGTATACGACTAAACGAGGCATTGAATTAAAAAATAATCTCTTACTATAAACCGTACGTCATTATCAATTGTACCTGTGATTATAGACTTTATATAATTTAAGATGAGTCATCGTTTAATATTTTTTTAATTTATTCGCTTAGTCTCTAGCACTTTCAATAAAAGTTGTTTTGAAACATACAGAAGTTAAATATTTTGAATGTATGCAGCATAAGTACAAACGAGGCCAGTCGTGACGTAAGTAAAGTAAGATTGTAAACGTGACAGGTGGGTTCGATTCCCACTAGAGGAAATGATTAATATATCCATATTCTTCGCTCTGGTGTCGAAACAAAACGTGTTGCTGAGTTCCGCCACTCAACACGAAAACGCAATGCCACCAGAATTTGACGGAAAATGGGTAGAAAATGGAAGTGACTTAACACTAGATTCCCTCTGCCTAGCCTGCCATGTGCTGAATACATTGTGACGCAAAAAAAAATACAAAGTGTAAATAAAAAGCGTGTCAAACTACGTCAACGAACATGAATGAACATGTACGTTCACAATATTATACAAGTCCATAAGATACAACACGTCAAAAACTCACCAATGATGTGTATGATTTTTTCTCTTTTACTCGTAGCTCTACCTATTAAAAAATTCTCGGGTTTCACGTCCCGATATATTAGATGTCTCGTGTGGACATATTCGATGCGATGTAACTGGAAAAGATGGGCACCAGTTAGTCAGTAGCGTTTTGAGGCTAGCCTTGGTGCAGGGGCACTAAGTGTGACTGTAAAGGCGACTGGTTGTGGGTTCAGTCCTCGCTCGAGGAAATGAAATATTTACTTGAGATAAAACGCGGTGGAGAGTTCTGTCACTCAACACGCAATGCCTCCAACTGATATAAGTTTTGTAAATAAAAAAATCAGTTTTTAATTCTCTTGGCTAAAATACAATTAGTAAAGTGTTTCAGTGTTTTACAGATCAAACAGTAAGACGAACACTCAAGGATATGCTCAAATTGATGTTAATTTATCTATTCCAACTAAAGTATGGAGATCATTCTTAATGCAGGTACTATGCTATACATTCGTGCCAAAACAACTCCAATACAGTAAATCTATATTACTGTAACCGTTCACAACTAGGTCAAAAAGTACCATAAAAATGTCCTATTAAAAGTTGGTATAAAATTATACTAAAACATATTATTAGGGAAATTAAAAAAACTATTAACATTAGCAAAAACTCACCAGCTGCATAGCGATCATCAGTACAGTCTTTAAGGAGAAACGTCGGCCGCACAAATCGAATAGATCCTCTAACGACGGACCGAGCAGTTCCATGACCAAGGCATTGTATTTACCGCACGGGCCAAAGTAGTACACTTCCGGTATGCCTTCCGCCGTCGAGGGTGCTAAAGGGTCCACGGGAAGTAGGCAGGGAAGATAGGAAGAGATACATGTTTTAGACATTACTTACTTTAAGTGAACATTGCTCTCTCGAACCGCTTGTTACACAACACAGAAGCCGATATAGAATCGCGAGAGCAATGTATAAAAAAAAACAATGGGTAAAAAAAAAGGTGCTTGTGGCGGCTATGACAACGACATGACCTAGGTATGTTCCCGAAATGGGGGTAACCACGTATTCGATATCGGTTGCGGTGTTGTGTTGCGAGCCTTTGCCGCGTGAATAGGGAATAGCGAAACCTTGTGACGTCCTCATTTTGTATTTCAATGACATAGTAATTCTAATCATTAATTAATTTAAATTTTATACAATTAAATTAAAGAATTATTTATGAAAACAAAATTTTGTATATATATATAATATTTTTTTTCATAATAAAAACGAAATACAAAATGGCAACCAACGCTATTCCTATACTTTACTACATACATACAACGTTTGTATTGTATTCGTCAACTTACTAATTGCATAGCGATCATAAGGACCGTCTTGAGTCTGAACCTCCTCCCGCAATGCACAAAGAGATCCTCTAAAGAGGGTCCTAGCAATTCCATGACCATGGCGTTGAAGCGACCGCCACAAGTACCCAAGTAGTATACTTTTGGTATGCCCTCTGGCCAAAATTATTTATTTATATTAACAATAAGAAAAATGTAATCTAGCGTTAAATTACGTGATTTTTCTTTTGAACGTTCATCATGAATCATCTATTTTTTTTAGAAAACAACCTCCATGAAATATTAGTTTAATTCTTAAGTTAACACACCATTTCTTACTTTATAACAAAATATATTTGAAGCACAAATGAGACTTTAAAAACATAATTTTTTTAAGGCTCAGAATATAATATTATTTAACTTTCATAATTAATTTCACTATAAAGTAAATAATGGCATTCTCTGTCGGCTATTAGACAAAGTTACCTCACAACGATAATAAACAATTATCTTTCTCAGATAAGATAAGCCCGAGAAAATCTAAAACTGTCTCGAACATCATAATATATTTACGTAATAATTTTTAATTTTTAAAATCATCAATAAATCGCTATTAATTTTATGTTTATTTTTTACCAATTTTCATAAAAAACAGGTGTATTCTAAACATTCTGTTCAGTAGTGTAGCGAGAATATTACACTCTTATGAAATGTTTCTGGGAACGTACACAAACTACACGTATCGCGTAAACAATGACGAGCGTTGTGTACATACACTATTTACAACTACTGTTGTTAACGTTAACAATTGAGATCTTTCTTTATTAGAATCTGTGATTTCTTTTAAGAAAAAAAACATAAAATAGAGCTAATTTTCATATATTTTAATTATTCAGTAAAATAAATGTTGTAAGGAAAGTCTCAATTTAAAAATATTTGTACAATATGTTATACTCAAAACAAAAATTAACTATCGATTTTTAATAAATAAAAAACTAATATAAATAATATTTTTAAATCGAGACATTAACGTTTATAATATCGATTACAAAACAAGACTCACCGTGCGTTCCTAATAGTTTGTAAAATCGATATTCTAGATGTAATTGGGGAGCCTTGGACTTCATAGGCTCCATCTTTATCGCTACATGTTCATTGTTGTATAGATTTTTACCTGCAAAACAAAACAATTGTCTTAGCACTTAAAATTACAAATTTACATAACTGTTATAAATAATATTAAAATGAGGAAGAGGCCAATCGTGTCACAGAGGCACAAGCGTGTAAACGGAAATTAAATATTTAATATTGTCGTTTCTTTGCTCTGGTGACAAAGCTAAACGCAGCGTTGAGTTCCGACACTCGACACGCAATGCCTTGAAAATTCGACGGAAAGTGGGGAGCGGAATGTCTTAACACTAGTTTCCCTTTGCCTACTCTGCTACACGCGGAATAGAGCGTGAAGCTGAAAGAAAAAAGAAGAGAATGACGCAAGCAAACATTCGTATGGGTATTTAAAGAAACTTACGCTTCATTATCATTTGCAAAGTGTTTATGAACGATTTCGGCATTGGCATGAAATATATGAAGATAATCAAATGAACAGATGGCCGCTATTAAAATATAATTACGGATATACTATTCTACTTTGACTAAGGAAGAATAAAATTTATTTAATTTTTAACGCAGCCTAGTTCATCAAGAACGTTTTTTATTACATCCTATACGGGATATTTGTGTGAGAATTTAAGCTTTTTAAGCAGCAGTTCAGTGGCAAATGGGGAACGGATGCTCTTAACACTAGGTTCCTTCTGCCTGCCCTGCAGTACGCGGAATGCAGCGTGACGCTAAAATAAATAGTTAATTCATTGCATTCCATCTTAAATTTTACAAACATTTTCACCACCTACAAAAAAAGTCAATTAAATGACATTAAACCAGCAGAAACCTACTAATTTAATATCTAAGATGCACCCGATAAAAATAACAATTTTAATAGTACCTACCAAATATTTAAAATGTATTAATAATTAATAATTTAAATATCCAACATGCCGCCTTTGATTGGTTGACATGTGTGACGTGACGAGTCTGGCGATTGGAGATAAGGTTCCTCGTAAAGATCCACCTTATCGAATCTCGATGGTCGGCTATCTTATCGGGGGACAAATTAAATGGAACAATGGTACCTATAGGTACCCATCGATATACCTTCTTACTACAATGTTATCTTGAAGGAACAATTGATATTATATTCGTTTGAATAATTGCAAAGACGGTAGTTTCCCGAGGCCATGGCCACGTATGCCCGATGTTCTTTTCGATTTCTTCGCTCTAGTGTTGAATTCCGCCACTCAACACGCAATACTTTTTAGAATTCAGCGGAAAATAGGGCACGGGGTGACTTAACACTAGGTTCCCTCTGACTATTCTGCAGTGTGCAGGATACAGCGTGAAACTGATTTAATTTTATTTCATTTTAACACCAAATATGAATTAATATTTTGAATATGATCTAATATATTGTTTTAAAGCTATATTAACTAAAACATATAAAATCATCAATCAATCATTTTTTAACCGACTTCTGTAAGAAAAGGAGGTTATCAATTCGACTGTATTTTTTTTTTTTACAACTTTTGTTCTCAAATATATGCTTTCAAGAGAAACAGTTTATTATTAGTAATAGCTATATCAGTCAGTGGAGAGCATAATTGATTGGATCGATTAGACGTCTTACGCACAGGGCGTGGGTTTTAATCCTGCTACGTCCTGCACTATAAATTGTAAGACTTAATTCTACACGCATACTTAACCTACAAACTAAATGTGGTATTCATATGAGCACATGGACGGTTTCCAAGAGGCGCAGGTTCAATTCCCGCTACCTTCAAATATTTATACGTTCTCTTAATAAATATTTTTTTAAACACACGTACGTCATACATACATAAAATACAGTAGTAGTTGGTAAACAGTTTACAGCCTTACGTATGATTTCTTATCATTATTGCAGGATTATAGGGTGACATTTTCTTTATTTAATTTAAATAGTAAAAAAAAACAAGATATCACATTTTTATATCGACATCGAAGAAGTATTTAAAAGAACAGTTTTGAACCACCTCTAGGACAATATTAAACAAACACGTGCTTGCACGTGCGAAGTCATCTTTTATTTCGAAAGTAATGTTTCCATTTACTTTGTAAATAAAAAAAACCCTTTTTAGCCTTCTTTATAAATTCTAAGGACATATTAATGTATTCATATATAGAAATTCATATAAAAAATATAAATATATACTTATATTTATTTATAACGCTCTCAACACATCAAGGTTCTTATTGAAACCAACATTTCTTTTTTTAGATCTTGTTTTGTGAAATTGGCAAGGAAAACACGTTTTGATATTAATTCCTTTAATGATATTGACTTCAGTTATTTACTACTCTTTTAGAATAATGTTAAGGTACATTTTTGATATTTGTTATCGTTTTAAAGTTTAATAAGGTAATGTGAAATATATATTACTAGGTTCCCAGGTTCCTTCTGCATACCCTACTATATGCGAAATACAGCTTGAAGCTAAAAATATATATTTAGTGTTAAGTACGTGTTGTAACCATAGTATTACAATAGGAGCAAGTTGTAAATTTTAATCTTTTATCTAAATACACCACCCACTGGGACAATCCATGAAATGTCTTAATTATAAGCGGCATAATAGACCTATGTATAAGAAAAATAAAAAAAATATATAAGATACGCTGACTCTAAATTATACAAAATTATACATAAATAATAGCCTACTCATGTTTTATTCTGATGTGTAAGTTATAAAACTGTAAAAGTTTGATCTAAATTCGTTCAGTAGTTTTTGCTAAGTACTGCACAACCCATCCATGACTCGTACTACAAGTTAGTCGATTCAAAAGAAATATCGATATAATTTTTTATCTGTGAATGTCATTAATGGACATAGAAAACGAATGATCGGTTTGTGCCAAATAAGCCTCATATGAGATGATAATGACATTTGATAAAGTAACAAAGAATTATGTCACACGACGCGAACGGGGATCGATATAATCTGACCCCTGCCACACTGCCACACATTGAGGTCACAGTTTTATTCTCAATAATATTTATGACGCGGATTCTTTATTTACGTATAGCGCGTCGTTGTCTACGGATCTCAAGCCGGAGATCGATCTTGAGATGGCGTTTTCATTCATAAATTACACACATATGAATGACTAGCGGACGCGCGCAGCTTCGCTTGCGTATTTAGGGATGAATTCTAATAACCCATGAAACATGTGTTCCATGAAATATTTTTAATTTAAAATTTTATAAAAATCGGTGCCGATTTAATTTTTTTCCATACAAACTTTGAACCCCTATTTTACCCCTTTAGGGTTAAAATTTTTCAAAATCCCTTCTTAGTGGATGACCAGTTTACGAAAGTAAACATCTGTCCAAATTTCACGTTTCTACGCACAGCGGTTACGGCTGTGCGTGCGTCTTACCACCGTCAGTGAGGACAAGTCCTTTTATATATATAGATAAACGGTATCTCAAGATCGATCTCGGACTTGAGAGAGATTTCTAAATACGGGCGTTAGAATCTAATGAAACAAACGGGCAAGTGTAACGTAAATAGTTTATATTTATAATAGACAAAGATAAAACAAATGTTTGCCGAACACGTAGCAATTTTGGTTAGATTCGCGTAAATAATATAATTTAACTTATGTAATAACAATAGTTGTAAATATCGTTCTATATTTACAGATTAATAAATTCAATACAAACTAAACAGAATTGTAAGAGGAAATACGTGTTAGAATGATCTAAAGAAGTCATTGGCAAAAAAAAAGTTGAATTCCACCGCCCAAAACAATGCTTTCAAAATTGGGGGAAAAGTGAGGGATCGAAGTGTCTTATTGGAAACAGAGTGTCATAACACTAGGTTGTCAAGTTTCTATATTTGTGATACAGTGTGAAGCTAAGAATAAAAAATTAAAACAATTTCTGTGTTAACAGAAAAGTTATTATTAAAATTGGTTATAAATGAATTAGCGTGCGAAAAAAAAGCGTAGACTCATCCTTCTTAATAACTGCAGATTACAATGAAGGACCTCGCCCATTCCACCGATGGGGATTATTTTAAACGCCCCAAATCAATGTGTTATTTCTATATTAATTTCAAAGTAAATGTTGAAGACGTATTGGGGGAGGGGCAAAAGGCTGCGATTGTATCGCGATGGTAATTAATTCATACCCATTCGAGAGAATGAATTATTATTTCTTAATATGTTCATCTCTTCGCTCAGGCACCAAGGCAATAACCCGGCGTTGAGTTTCGCCACGCAATCAACACGCAAAGCCTGCACAATTTCGGCAGAAAATGGGAAACGGAATGTCTTAACACTACGTTCTCTCTGCTTTCCCTGCTGTATAGGGTTATAGCGTGTTTGTTTTTTTTTTAAAATAACTCCATCACATATCGTCACATGTGCGTGATATAATGACATTTCAGATGACGTCGGTTCAAATCCAATTCCCATGTTGCAGCCATACAAGTTCTCAGGTGATATAAGCGATACGAAACCTTATTGCGTAGGTGATTACGCGCGTGTGTAAGGTCAAATTGGTATATCGACGGTTTAATCTGCGTTTATATATAAATTTCCAATAATAATATACTTTGTTTATTCCTTTTAAACGTGTATTATTATTAACACTGTCAGCTTCACGCTGTATCCCGCACACAGCAGGGTAGGCAGAAAGAACCCAGTGTCAAGTGTGTCCAGTGTTTACACTGTCAAATGATGGCTTTAATATTTTTTACATTAATTGCGTAATTAGTAATTATACTAAATTACACATCACTATATAATAAGACATCACTATTTAATGACAATTACCTACTAATAAGTAATGACAACATTTTTCCTTATACAGAAAAAGAGAAGGAAATTAAATATTTATTATGTTTCTAGCTCCGACAGCGAGGTAAAGCGCGGCGTTGAATTCAGTCACTCAACACACCTCCAGAATTCAACGGAAAATGGGGAACGGAACGTCTCAACACTAAAGCTAGACAGAGAGAACCTCTACCCTCTTATACACTACTATAATTGTATCATTTTAAACATCGTTACATTTCAAGTTATTAGCTATTTTACTATTCATTATAAAAGAATATTAATTGATTGTTTCTGAATGTACATGCGACATTTGTGGATTCGGTTTCTCCTTCGAGGAAATGTTTATATTTATCATACTACATGTAAAACACTTAGGTATTTTAAACTATATAATTAGATAAATTATCGCTTTGAGTTCGAGCACCGCCATGCAAATGTATCTTAGAACAGGTCTTTTGAGGAGAACTGAGAATATGAAGTTCTACTCTCTACTCCATATTAAAAAAAAACAGTATAAAAAAAATCAATCTGTCATTAAATTCGAATAACTTCTATCTCAGTTAAAAGAAAGCGTGTATGAATTTCAATGCATTTAATTACTTTACCAACGATTACGTCCAAAAGTTTATCGAACTCGGAAATAATCAAGTGACTCACACGTACTCGTACCTACCCATATAATATATATAACGTAAAACAAAAATTCCTTTGGTATTAGTCCAACAATTTTTAGCTTCGATTTTTATCATATTTTTAGCTTCGACTCCTATAATATTTTTCTAAGTATCCTTTCACAAAAAGCTATATAGAAATGATTCATACGTTAACGTTACGTCGCACTCACGCTTTTACTTTATGCGGTTGTCAATAAATAAGTACAATAAAAAATGCCCAAATAAGGTAATATAATATACATTAATGAAAGTAACATTTAAAAGTGATATTGAATTTAATTTTCGATTTTTATTAAGTCTATAGCTTTCTAAATATTGCAAGTTTTTAAACAAAGCTTCCATATATTATTAACTTATTGTTTTGTATTAAGATATTTTTTTATAGTTTATGCTGTCTCACACAGCAGGGTAGGCAGAGGTAACCGCACGTTAAGACGCTCCGTTCTCCATTTTCCGCCGAATTTTGGAGGCACTGAGTATTCAATGGCGGAATTCAACGCCGTGCTTTGACTCGAGACCAGAGCGAAGAAGATGGAAATATTAAATATATCATTTTCTGACTGGGAATCGAACCCACAACCTGTCGCGTTTACATTCACACGCTTATGCCTGGCCACGACTGGCCTCACTTATTAAGATAACCTTAAGAATCTTAGTAGAGTAAAGACGCAAAAACAAATTGCTAAATCAATTGACTCCAAACTCGGCTAAGGTTGTTTTGTAAACCTCAGAATAAAAAAATAACAGTAATGACATCAAACATTGTTATGTCATTTGAAATAATACGTTTGTGATAAATACTTATTTGTTATTTTTTTGTGAGAAACTTTGATTAATATGTTTTTTTTTAATATATTTTTTTTGCGCGTTTTCTCTTCATTTAGTGTTAAAAAAAGGCCAAACAATTTCCTCAAGCGGGGATCGAACCCACAACTAACGTTACTACAAGAACTTAAACAAAGCACATGTAATTAAAACTTGCAATTTTTTTTTAAATTTACCGTTAAAAAAAACCAATTATCCATTGTTCAATTAACCGAACGAACGAATGAACGTACGCAAGATGTCAAGAAATCTTAAATCCGAGTAACAAACGGGTGTCGACAAGTGGTTCACACTCCCAGCTTATAATAGCCATGCATTTCGTACGACGATATCATTTGAAACACCTGCGCCCAGTTCGTTATTTTATCCTTAGCTGTACAGTACGGCCAACAAGTTGTGGCCGCTTTGAAGTTAACTGTAGATCGCTGAGCAGATTTGCGTTTAGGATTTCTCTTACTTTTGATTATCACGGCGGCCACGACTTGTTGACTGTACTGTACTGTGCTGCTTAGGTTTTGTAATTATTTAAACGGCCGTGTAGATTGAAGGTCTTAGATTTTGATTATCAATGTGCGTTTGTTAATTTAAATAACTTTACTATTTTAGTTGTATGGATAATGTATTTTTTTAAGGTTCACGCTGTATCCCGAACACGGCAGGGTAAGCAGAGGAAACTAGGTTTCTTCAAGGTTAAGGACATTTCGTCCCCCAATTTCCGTAGAATTCTAGAAGCATGGCGTGTTGAATGGGAGAACTTAACGCCACGAAAATATTAAATGTTTCATCTCCTCGAGTGGGAATCGAACCCACAAGCTGTCGAGTTCATAGTCGAATATTGTTGCCCATGCGCCACGGCTGGCCTTATTTAAATTTACTAAATCCTAGTGTCTTATACATCTATCTTGTAAATACCACCCCAGAAAATATATAGTTATAGTTATGTTTACCTCCATTTTTATAGTAAACCATCGACATTGACGCTCCTCGAGCACGAGAAAGATATGAGAAATGTTTTTATTATAAAGTTAAGATTGTTTTTTTGACATTAGTATGGACATTAGCATCTCACCGAGCCTCAATCCGTCAAAGTTTCCGCAGTCGATCTTTTTGCCGCGGAAGTCGACAAAAAGATCGAACGGGCCCGAACATAAGGACGCTCGAAGACGACGTGATTAAATGTCGCGTGGTTTTTTTACACCTCTTTGTTACGTCAAAACCGCGTATCTTAAATGTATCTTGTAAATACTTGTCTTGTCTTATATATCTTGTAAATACTCCCCTTGACTAAATATAGTAAATGTTCGTCATCATTTGTATATTTAATTATCGTCACCTCTTAGGTCACTTAGGTAACGGTCACGTTAGGTCAATACCTCTTAGGTTACGAGAAAGGATATAAGAAATGTCAATTAATTATAAATATACATAGTTATTTAAAAACATTAGTATGGACATTAGCATCTCACCGAGCCTCAATTCGCCGAAGTTTCCGCAGCCGATCTTTTTGCCGACACGGAAATTGGGCCCCACCATAAGGACGCCCGAGGACGACGTGACCGAGTGCCGCGACGTGTGCATTGCGCTGCTTCCGCCAACGCCACGCCCACCCACCGCGCCAGTCGCGCTGCAAGTGTGCAAACACCCTTATAACATACAATTAAATCCCAAAAAGAATATAGTACAAGAGCTATCTGTCACAGATGAATAATTAGTGCATAGCATGTTACTTTCTTGTGCGTAACATACCGACCGATGTACGAACAAAAATTTTGGCCGAGCATCGGCACCAATGCTACTAGGTACTCAAGTGTAAAGGAAAAACATTGTCAATGAGGTCGGTTAAATATTTTAGTTATAGTTTTCCTTTAGTATTTGTGAAAGAAAATAAAAACACAAAATTTCCATACCCATAGGCCATTAGTCTTCCACAGCCCACCATTGAGACATTTAATTTCTGAACAATAAATTCATATGATAATTATTATACACATTGAATTTAGTGAATACACAACATTAGAATGGTCGCCAAAAATGTGTTATGCATTGTAATTTAGTAATTTCCCCTCTATTATAATAGCGCTAAGGTCCTAAATTAATATTTGGTGTTAATATCATCTAATTTTAAACTTGACAATGAATTTCATAGTACTATAAACAAAAACAAACAAAAGAACAGTTGACCATAAACAAAGTTATTCCAATTAATGTTTTGTTACAACTTAAGTATGCAATGATTATTTGAATATTATAAATAGTCTACCACATTTAAAAGTCAAAGTTATTTAAAAGTATTACATTTCTTACAAAAATGTACTTATATAACAATTTGTATTGACATAATAATATAATGTTTATGCTCCCTATACTTTTGAATATTCTACTTAATTGGTATATTAATAATAACAATAATATAATAAAGCTTCACACTGTATCCCGCATATAGCAGGGTAGACAAAGAGAACCTAGTGTTAAGATATTCCGTTTCCCACGCACCAGACAATTTTGGAAATAAAAATAATTCATTCCATCAAGTGGGAATTGAACCCACTACCATTACATTTCCAGTCAGATGCTGTGCCACAAGGGCCTCACATTATGTATCAATATGTATATATTCATATGTTGCTATCGAGTCTAATGACACATGATTGGGCAGGGCAAGTTCACTGACATCCATTCATTCAAGGTTAGGTCTGTGGAGCAAATGTGAGAAAGAAAGAATATCTCAATCTCATATATGTGTCAGCCTATCTGGTTGTATTTGTGTTTGAGGAAAGTTACAATAATATTTGCTGTAAATAAATAAGTATTAAATAATTATAAATAAATATGTATAACTGAACAACATAGAAAAGTTTAAATGATATATAGGTATTTATAAACATATAAGTAAAATAATAATAATAATAATTAAATAATTTGTGAACTTCAAACACAATTTAGGTTTTAAATAAAGATTTAAATTTATTACAATTCTGAAAGAAAAGATGAAAAGAAAAGCTAATTTTAAGATTTACACTCAATAAAGTATTATTACTAAAATTAATTATTTCATCTTTAAGAATAAATGTTATTTTTGTGTTTTAATCACTCAAAAATATGCTTGGGTTGTTTAAAAACCATTTTACAAAGGTCTGTAATCTTAACCATATTCCAGTAGTAAGTACTACTGAATAAATAAAGTTTTCACAGGAATAAAATATAATAAATTGATTCTTATTATTAACAATTTGCCAAGAGTGCCACTAAAAATCTCCAGTTAAAAACAATGCTAATTAATTAAAGCTAAACTATGCAAAACTACAAGTAGAATATTTTAGTATTTAGTCCGTTATTCCAGCCAGTGTATTTACAACATATAGTTATTTTATAATAATAATAATAATAATATATATGTAATTTTAAATTTGACATTTAAATTGAATAATTATATGTATAACATTAATGTTGATGTAAAATATCAAATAGTATAATCAATAAGAAAATAATAACAATTGAATTTATGCTGTAAAAGTACATTGAAAAATAATAATGAACTACAATATTAGGAGAAAATAAACAGAATGTAATATACCATAATGAAGCAGTGTACATTGACTGCAATGAATCATACCCAACCGTTATTGGCATTGAGTCTAAAAGTGAAAGTTTGCTGCACTTCCATCAGACAAATTTAATAACTATTATGAATGTAAAGTTATACGCTAAATATTTATTTTAATTAGATTATAAATATATTGTTTTAATAAATTGTGAATTATACTTAAATCAGCACAGATTATATAAAAACATAAGAAATATTTGTTATACATAATAATTAAACAAATTGCAGTTACAATAAGAGCATACTAAATTTACACGCATAATAATGCATATAACCTATTACATATTAACAAAAACTGTTGCAATAACAGTAAAAACATTTGAGGTTACCTAAATACTTACAATTTTTTATGCATAACAAGTTTTAATACAAAGTAATATTTCCAAATTGTGACCGGAAAACATTTTCATTGTATGTTATGTACTATATCACTGTCAGATTCACTTGTCAATTTTGCTTTGACAAACATGGCTCACGAGATTTCACTGAAAACTCATAATATCAATGAAGTAAAGTACTTTGAATTGTACTTTGAATACTTAGGGCTGCCATTAGCTCAATTACTGATGATCAAGAAATGTTTAAGAAAGCCCAAACTTTTGTTTTTTTTACAATAAGAAAGATTGTTTCTTCATCATCCAATTTCTATTTATTCTCTCAATTTTTTTGTAATTAATTAAACAATATATGACTCAACTTACAACATAACAAATGAAATACTCATGTAATTCAATTATGCCGTAATAAAAAATACACTCTTTTCTTTCAAAGGTAATCTGCTAACTTATATAATTAGGAACACTTCTTTTTACCATCAAATACAAAACAAAATACCTAATTATTTTACTCTGTAAATAATAAAATGAACTACATACTATCACACAATTTGGCATTCTTCTTATTCTATATGTCCAGGTTTTTATCAAATTTCTCCCGAATGGCCCACAGACACTTTCTAAACTAGTTCAAATCCAGAGAATATCCGAAAAACGGCAGCCCTACACTCCTTAATGATTCTCTACACTAGCACAATGTGTTGAATGTAATACAATAACATATTAGCAGATAAGCTATTTTTATTAAGAGCTATTATCAAGGGTACTGTGAGACAAGATGTTTACGTTTAGTGATTCACCATATAGGTTATACTTGGACATGTATGAATAGATTTGTTTAATATTGCACTGTTTCCAGTGGAACTGTGACTTTTAAGGGTCAGCTCATTGTAGGGAGATACAGAAGTTAGATAAAGCAAAGATAAGTATCAACTTAACTAGTAGTTGCAACAGACTTTACTTGAAAATTGCATAATCTACATATCAGATATTGAAGACTTAACATCATTTACTTTTTCATTTATTTTCTTTAAATTGAGTACTTAATTTACCCTGAACTAAAAACTATGAAAATGGAATAAATATATACATTTTTTACTCTAGTACATACACTAGTATTCTTAATTATAATTAAGAAAAGTGAAACAAACAAATCAACTAGTGCCAATATTTTTATAGTAATAGAGATAACTCAACTTACATATGTACTGAAAGTGTGATAAAATAATCTTTTTAAAGATAATCAATGTGATGTTGCCATCATCTCAATATGTGTTAATAAATATTATTATTTTGTAATATTAATAATAATTCAATTGTTACTTTAATTTCAGCGTTACCAATTATGTAAATGAAAAAAATAAATAGAAAGTATAAGATTACAGAAACAGAAATATGTAAGTATATAAATACTAATAAGAGGTAGGATTGCTTACAACCTGCTTAAAGTAAATTTAAGTGTAATCCAGTGTAAGTGAGATTGGGTGTTTCATATGTAAGAAATTTTCAAATACAAATTATTTTATTTTTTTATTGGCCATGGTGTCTTCTTGTTTCAGTAGCTAGAAGTGGGGGTATAAATGGTGAGTTGGAGCAGTCAGTTTAATATGATACTGGTAAAGGCACAATATATGAGTGGAACCATACTAATGTATGGTTTGCCATATGGTGCATGTTTGTAGGGATTAATTATTTTATAAAGATAATGAACATGAACTAGCCGAAAATGCAAAGACCTACCACTTTTCAGAGAAGAAAAAATAAAATGCTTTTTAGAAGTCAAACTCTGTACAATGCAATGTGATTGTAACAAAAATAACTATAAAATATATTTCTCAATCATAATTTTTGTTAATAAGTGATCTAACAAATAATATAATGATTTTGGTGTCTTGTCAAGTTCAGAGATGGAGTTAGCTTTTTTGTAAAATAAGGAATCAATCTCATCTGAATCTGCAATTATCATAATGTGGACATTTTTCTATTTTGATCAACATGTCTGAAGGTTCACAATATAAAAAAGTACATTAAATTTTCTATGATATATTCACCTCACTCACAGTGGGTTAATTACAAGTATTTTTTATTTTTTATACTACATGTATAACTGTAATGTAAATTTAAATTGAATGCAATAGATAAATAAATAAAAAACCTGTATTTACAGTAATAATGAAAAACTTAGGATATAAACCTTGTGTTATTTAACAAGATTATGGATGCAATAATTACAAATTTACAACTGAAACAATAAATTAAATTAATAATAAGACTTATTAAATTTTAAATAGACTATTGTGTTAATATAACTCAATTGTGTTAATTAAAGTGTCTATAATAATATATATGTAATGATTACAAAGAATGTGTGAACAAAGTGTAACAAATTATTATAACCCTTACCCACTTTAAATCATGTGAAATTAATTTTATTAGCCATCAGACAACAATAGTAACATATCTCAAGCATCACAGATAAAAAGTAAATATTGTAAAATACTTTTCCACTAGATTATTTAAGTAGTTGTATTACAAATTTATAATCTATAACATACCAACAAAATAGAAGTTTAAACAAGCCTCGATACGATATCTATTTTGGAAAAGGATTATTAATTTATTAGCAATATACATGTACCAAATATAGTAATATATAACATAATTATACATAATATGTAGACACTATTTTACATAGATAATATAAAAACCAATTTAGAATAAAGGTGTATGTCAGATATATGGAAGCTACAAGTGCAATCTAAGCACTAGTGTGATCCTGTCACCATGTCATTAGAACTATTGACCAAAATAACTAGCAAATCTCTATAGGTTCTCTAGTAATTATAAGTGAATATCCTTACGTGGAAGTTCTTTTATCGTCGCTCTGACGTTCCTTGTCCTTGTTACCCTCACGCTTATTCATAATACTTGTTATATTGTGCAGGCACTAAGCCCAACACCCAAGATCACTCCTAGTGCCCGCTGTCAATCGGGGCCACACCACGCCGCAGTCCATGTCACAGCCTCCAAACACTGCACGCCAATCTCGCCATACCACACGACACACCAACAATCCACACGAAACACTTTTAATATATTTCAATTTTTATTGCTTCTATAACACAATAATCACTACACTAAATAGAATTTATCTCAAAATCATTTTTGTCACACTGCAACCACAATACAGATGTTTCGGCGACTTGCGAGGTGACTGTTTAATTATCAGAAAAAAAAATAATGATAGCTATTCTATTACTAAAATGATAATATTTGCTGATAATTTTCGATACAAATCACCCGGAAAGTAACTAGTACGTTTGTGGGTCGCCGTGCCAATGTTATGTTCACTGAAGAGTAACAACAAGCTATGTAGGTGGTAATAACTTTTACTAAGACATCTATTTAATTTATACAAAGGGCGTGTTGTTTTTCAACTTAACAACTTTTATCGATGCTCAAAGGGAGAAACAATCGGAAAAACCTAACAACTGACAGCTCCTCTTCGATGTGGGAAGTCAACCCAAATAAAATTATCTGTCGGCACTAATCATATTGTAGCAAAAATAATAAGAGGATTCATTGTATTAAAGTTCACAGTATTATACACGGTTAGAGAAGTAACTGGAGAAAAACACAGTATGTAAATCGTGATTAGCTTCACAACGTCGCCGAAACATCAAATGGACATTTGTCCTGATAAAAAAGTTTAGGTTTTGTAATGGCCACCAATGGTACACTTTAGTCACTTTTATAACTGTAATTTGTGAATACAAATTTTTAGAAATTTCAACAACGAAATTATATATTTTAAAACATTACCTAAATGTACACCATTTACCGATAAAATTTCATAGTTAAAAAATATTATTTCAAAGAATATTCACTGAAAATATCGCCATTCGGCGCATGCGCAAACTTGTAGCAGATGGTGTTGCTACTATAAAAATAAACATCGACTACCTATTGTATTATTCTGATGAATAATAAATACTTAATAAAATTATTATTTTAATAATATTAACTTTTACAAAATATAATAGCAACATTAAAATACGTATTAAAATTTTATATTACTTTATAATTGTTTGTTATATAAATATAAATGTTAATATTCAATCTTAATTTGTATTCTAGCAGTTAACACTAAACAGATGTGAAAACTAAGCAACTATTTTTTAAAATGGCAATTTAAGTAATAATTCGTTCAAAATAACAAACAACTTCAATAATTTTCAGATGGAAAATAAAAAAATGTGCTATACTAAAAGACTTTTAATACAATAAAATCAAGCAAGTGAATGTTACAATATATTTAACGTCAAATGACAAATTTATATTTTGTACACAATTTGTGTGCTTAGTCCATATGAAACAGCTGAGGCGTGACGTGAGCTCTTGTCAAATGTTGCCAATTATTTAATAATTATTCCAAGTATGTGATTTCAGTATTTTGTAATGCTTAAATATTATTTACATTTTATTCTTACAATGTATGCATTTATAATTTAGTTTGACTTAGTTAAACTGAGTTATTATTCATTTAAATGTACACATTATACATATACATGTACAAATGTTCTATATTATAACATATAAATATAATCGCTTATTATAACTATAAAATTCATAGATTTATTTTATTATTGAGGGATACAGCGTGAAGCTGAAAAAAAAGATAAATTATAACAAGAAGTGCCACCGATTAGAACAAGGAAATAAATAATAAAAATACAAAATGGCAAAGAAATTAAATGACACGTTCCCCACTTTCCGCCGAATTCTAGAGGCATTGCGTGTTGAGTGGCGGCATTGATACCGCACTTTACCTCAACACCAGAGCGAAGAAATGGAAACATAATTTTTAAAAAAAATATTGTGTGGGGATCGAACCCAAAACCAGTCGATTTTGCAGCACACTTTGAACCTCTGCACCACGATTAAGCTCTCAGTGTATTTCTAAATAGCACTATATTGCATATTTTGGCTCTAAGTAATGAATGAAGTACTACTAATGAAGTTTTCATTTGAAAAAAAAAGTTTTTTCAAATATCTTTTTGGAATTTAACCGAAAAGTAGATGTTGCTAATCGTGTTTTTCAATCTCTGCGTTCTGGTTCGGCATAGAGCTGCGTTGAGTTCTGCTACTCAACTCACATCTCGAATTCAGGCGGAAAGTGGAGAACCTTTCTGAAAAGAACCTAGCCGTTATAGCGAGTGACACTAAATTCTCTTTACGTATCCTTACTCGTTTACAAGAAAAAGCATGTAGCTGCAAGAATTTTAAGTTTTTATGTTTTCCTATTAAAAGTAAAAATATCTACACTTAAGAGTACTGTATTTACACAAGTTCTTTTTAGTAATTTGTTAATTTTCACTGAATATCAAATTAATATTATGTTAATTATATAAATATTTATCAACAACATCTTTTTTACTAATTTTATTCTAATAAATATAACGGTGTTGAACTTGTACGTCGTGTTAAGATAAGTAGCAATTAAATTAATTAAATTAATGTTTCTCACCTCCACCAGGTCACCTCGGTTGACCTTCGAAAACACAGTATCAAAGATATTGGAGGAAGGTCACGTAAAAATCAAGAGGACCTCCTGGAGGTCAGGTATGCTGAGGTTGATGACAGTGGACGAGGCGAAAGAGATATGCAGGCTACAGCGTTGCCAAACTATCGATTGTTTCGCAATCGATAGTTTTAATCTAAAAAAGCCTATGCAATCGATAGGACAATCGATAGTATCGATATTTTATCTATAATAATATCGATAATATCCATACTATCGATTGTTTTGGACTATCGATTGTATGCTAATTCGCGATAGTATTGAATATGATTCTTAAGCATAGCTACAAGATGAAATGAAAAGAACAAGAAACATTTTTGTTACAGTCTTTTGTTTTCATATTTTGGTGAAAAGAAAGATTACTTAATACCGAAGTATAGTTAGGTACTTCAACTTCGTTTCTAATACTATGATGATTGGTTACTGTAAATGAAAATAGTAAACTATACTATCGCAACTTAGCATGCCATCGATAGTTCACAATAATCGATAGTATCGATACTATCGATACTATCGATATTATCGTTTCCAAGAAATTCAATTCATAACTATCAGAGAGATATCGATTCGTTAGAAAGATATCGATACTATAGGTAGATAGTATCGATATCTTTCTGACTTGGAGATACGATACTATCGGTAGTATTGATAGTATTGCGTTTGTCCGATAGTATTGTACTCTTTTGAACTATCGATGGTGTCGATACTATCGAAAATATTGATACTATCGATTAAAATATCGATAGTCCTACTATCGGACAACTATCGATAGCCTATCGATAGTCGACTATCGATCGGCAACACTAGGGACTCTGTTAGGGACACCGCATGAAGCTAAATCAAACTAGATCAAATTAAATGCATTTTGCATCTCTCTGGTTCCGAGGAGCGAGGATTTTAGTGGGTTAAAATCCCACCTGATACTCACTAATAAGAACTAGTAGATTATGAAAGTATGTGTTATTTATAGGTCTCTCGGCAGTATCATAAAATAATTGAATGATTTATTAGTTGAGGCCGCCATTGCACAGCGGCACAAGGGTGTGGCTGCAACGCGACGGTTGTGGGTTCGATCCCCACTCGAGGAAGTGAAATATTTATTTACGTTTATATTTTTATTTCTTCGCTCTGGTGTCGAGGCAAAAGCGAGGCGTTGAGTTCTGCCACTTAACACGCAATGCCTTCAGTATTCGGCAGAAAGTGGGGAACGGAGTGTCTTAATACTAGGTTCCCTATCCTGCTATATGCGGGATACAGCGTGTAGCTGAAGAAAAATATATTAGTTTTACATTTTGAAAGTTGTTACAATAATTTCCATGTAGATCGCCGAGAGGAAACAATACGAGCGACTCTTGCGACGAATACATTCGTCCGATTCAAGGTTTAATCAAACGGTTCAGCACAGTGCTATGTGTACCGGTCTGGTGCACGGACGCGTGGAGAATTTTTTTTTATATTGATTTATTAAATAAATAAACTTAATCTTACTGTGAGATTTTTGAGTGCAAAGTAAGTGTATCTTGTTTTTCAGTAGGTAACTCTAATCTGATATAAGTACTATATTTAGATAATTTTCTTCGTGTTACAGTTCGATTGTCGTAAAAGTTACGTTTACAGTTTTTAGCATTTTATGTCATTTTTGTTTTTATTAGTATGGTTTTATTATCATTGATAAGTGCTACTCTATTGTAGATAAATTGTTGCGATTTATGATTCTCAAGGTTCAATCGGTTGTAATTTAAAATATACAAAGAGTTTGTTTTTTAATTAAATTCATCAAGTACCCACATAATAATATTTTTTTAAATTATTTAATTAGAAATATATTTTTATATTGTGAAGGCTGCGTTATTATATTTTTTAATTTTTTAACATACTTTTTTAATGGCTAAACATATTAAAGCCACATGACAATGACTTAAAATGATTAAATCATAGAAGCTGTTTCCAACGAAAACGTGATCGTCTCAAGTAATAAAATGATTTAAGTAGAAACTGCTATCTGATTTTCGTATCCCGACAAGGATGTAAACTGTCCATTATTTTTATTCTTGCTAATTATTTCCCACGATTAAATTACTTTTCAAATTATATACCTTATTTTTCTCATGTAATAGTTACTAGGCTGTGGTTTTTAATATTTTTAAAGCTCGAAGGTATCTAATAACTTAATAAAAAAATAAGGTTTAAACTTTTTGTATAATTTATAACGACATTGAGACATATTAGCTGTAATAAAATTTAAATTTATAAAGATGATCTAAAGCTAAAGATAAATAAATTAGGCAAATAGGCAGAGGGAACCTAGTGTTAGGACACTCCGTTCCCCACTTTCTGCCAAATTCTGGAGGCATTGCGTGTTGACTAGCAGAACTCAACGCCGCGTTTGCTAAACTAAAGATACGGTTTAATAATTTACAAGGCTATCAATAATATGCAAACAATATTGTCGCATACAGGAAAATCATTAGTTACATACGTGTTCACGTAGTTGCAAAAATAAATATGAATACAAAAGTAAATAATAGATTAAGTATTAGGGATCCACATTACATTTGGATTTGGATTCCAAAAAAAAATTTTTTTTTTCTATTTTTTTCTATATTTATAATTATTATAATAAATTTGTTTATATTATATTGTAATATTTGTTATTGTAATAAATATATTTATATTGCAACTATAAATTTTTTAGGCACCCTAGAATAGTTTTGGTTTTGGCCTCAGAAGTTTTACTAATATAAGATCAGTTTGAAACTAAAGTCAAGTCCCCTCCAGGAAAATCACTCTAGAAACGCCAATGATAATACTATAAAATATGTTACTTATTTACATCTGAGAAATATGTTTCTTAAATTTACAAATTCACATGTAATTCTTTTTGTTTTGGTTTTATGAAAATTGATAATTGAAATTTAGTTTTTTTTAATGGAGTTGGAACAATAAGAAATAATTCTGTATATATTTTTTTTATTTGATTTTAGGTAAGTAATAAATATACAGGGTGGAAGAGGCAGCGCTTCTTTTACTGAAACTGCATATAGGGTAAAATATTTCAAACCCAGAATTAAAAAAAATAATCAAGGTACCTCAACGGTTTGGACGTAGGATTTTTTTTTCATTTCACGATTTTTATCCATACCTGTATTTCGTGTCACGCACACATACGTATGCGACGTTACCGCTTTGACAGGTAAGTGTGTGCGTGCCTATGTTATACTTTACAAATGGCGTTTTATTTTAAAACGATAATTTTATTATTTATTTTGTTTGAAAAAAAAACTTTTTCATTTTTGAGAATTATTTTTTTTCCGAATTATATTAGGCTTTTATAGAGTAGTTAAAACTGTGGTTTCATTTAAAGTGGCGCTGACAATTCCACCCTGTATAAAATATCATAGTTAAAAAGACTGATATAAATCAAATACAAACATTGAATTTTTATTTACATTGAAACACTTTTTGTTTTTTTGTTCATCTTCACTCTGTATCCCGTATCTCCATTCTATTTTAAATAAACTAAACAATAAGTATAAGAATGTTTCAATCATTTAAAATTTCTTGTAATTGTTTAGGTAAAATAAAATAAAAAAGATACAAATGTTGCTATAAATATCGTATTTTAATGATTAGAAAGAGAATCGACAGATACTTTAAAATAAGAAGTACAAATTAGTACTGTGATTAATGAAATTATAATTATATTTACATCTAAATAAATTTCAAAACTAAACATATACTCGTATGTTTAGTATATAATATATAAGATAAGAATAAGCTTCCTTGTTTTTTTAATGAAGGTCGTGACCTAGCCTCTTGCTCGCGATCTCTGAAGTCGTAAGAAATATTAGGGTCGGGACATTTGTCGTACCGCGGACGTCGTTCATTGAGTGCTATATAGATATAGATATAGATAGTCTAGAAATTTTATAGAGTACTTAAGATTCTTGTCAAAGCGCGGCGTTCAGTTCGGCAGAAAGTGGGGAACGGAGTGTCTTAACACTGGGTTCCCTCTGCCTATACTGCTGTGTGCTGGATACAGCGTGAAGCTGATAAATTGATTGATTTTTCTAAGTATCATGAAAATATTGATGATATATGTATCCCTTCCTATAATAAGAAGAATTTATTTTTTTACTTACAATTACTTGTTGACCTTTCTGACCTCGGTGACCCTCAAAAACACAGTATGAAAGATACTGGAGGAAATATTACGTAATGATGTATTAGGACACCTTGGAGAGGTTGATGACAGAGGATGAGGCGAAGAGGTATTTAGAGATCACAGCGTTTAGAGTTCCGTTTTCTCTGGCTACCCCGCTAGGGAAAAAATAAATTACTTATTGTTATAATATTTTTCAAATCGGAAGGGCCTTTTGTAGCTCAAAAACTTATAAAAAAATGATTCTGTCCTTTCCAAAATGTGCGAATTAAAGTGTTTTTAATAATTTTGAAATATTTCATATTATTCCTGTTATTGTACAAAAAGTTACAAACTTATATAAGTAATCTGTTGCCAAACAACAATTTTCAATTATTGCATTATTTTATAATCGCAGGAAATTACTTGTTATAATTCAGAGATAAGAACCATTATAATTTCAGGAAATTTCATTATCAAGATTATTTTTGACGCTCATTATCATTTTAAATTTTAATGCATTTTATCTTCTTCAATATTTTGTTTAAACTATATTCATTTCTTTATATTAATTACTTACAGTTACAGATAATGGCATCCAATCCAGAACACATGAAATGTTTCGAGGAGCTCAAGGAGTGGATAAATCGGCAACCACATCTACCAAAAGACTTAGGTATTTATACACTTTTTCTATCTTTATAAGTTTATGCTTTTTATGCTCTATAAGTAGCAGTAAGTAGTCCTGCACATGAAGGGGATGCATTCCGGTTCCAGTAGAAAAAAATAAGTTGTCATGGACTTCGAATTATGAAATTTGGCAAGAGAACCTATACTTAAAAGAAAAAATAAGAAAAATTAAAATACAAGAGTTTATCGAAGGTCGCTAATTATTATTAAACGGACTTTTCAAAATAGTATTGAAATTGAAATAAAATTAAAAATATGTCGATACTGTTTAATAATATTTATAATTATTTTTTTTAAAGCAAGATGAACTTTTATTTGAAATGCCAGTTTATACGTTGGGATCGTCGTTTTATTTGTAATTCATTTCCTACACGCACACAAACATAAATTTGCCCCGACTTCACAAGTCACGTTCCCATTAGAAATATGAATATACTAAAAAAATATAATAAAAAAATATAATAAAAAAAAACATAAAGAAATTGGTACGGAACCCTCGGTAACCGAGTCCGGCTCGCACTTCACCGATTTTTTTTAATTTATTCGGTAAGTAATTTATTATCTACGTAATTCATTTACAACAAGTTATTATCAGTTATCGGCTTTGCAATCATTTTTGTATTGTTTGGGGTTAGATATAACGTATGTAGGATGTATACAGGGTGGAAGAGGAAATTTTCCTTTTACTGAAACTGCATATAGGGTAAAATATTTTAAACCCAGAGCTAAAGAAATTATTCAAGGTACCTCAACAGTTTATATGTAGGATTTTTTTTCATTTCACGATTTTTATCCATATACGAGTATGTGTGTCGCACGCATACGTGTGCGACGCTGCCGCTTTGACAGGTAAGTGTGTGCGTGTTTATGTTATACTTTACAAATGGCGTTTTATTTTAAAACGATAATTTTATTATTTATTTTGTTTGAAAAAATAACTTTTTCGTTTTTGGGAATTATTTTTTTTCTGAATTATATTAGGCTTTTAGAGAGTAGTTAAAACTGTGGTTTCGTTTAAAGTGGTGCTGACAATTCCACCCTGTATATGTAGATTGATTCTTGACGGACTATCAAATATTATAAAAGTATTTTATCAATATTTTCAGTTTAAATTACAAATTTTAAATATTATGAAATAGAATTATTATACATAATATTTAAATTATAGCGCTTCTACAGTATCTCCCATACTATGTGTAGGTTTAGGTATTTATAATTGTTAACGATACTAACCTACTTAAATGTTATCTTAAATAGATTGTTTACATTGTTACAAAATATTGTCTATTTATATCAAGAACATTTACTATCATATATTTTACAGAATTTGTTTAGATACATTTTGTTTAAAAAATGGAACAGTTTAAAGTTTTAATATCATGTTTTTTTTTACTGGACTAGTTTTTTTAAACATAAACGTGTAGCCAGCCTTGACGTATTCTGAATAAAAATAATCCTAATTAATATATAATTGTTTTAATATTAAAACGAATCAAATTATATTAGATTTTTGCAAAAAGTACCTACATTTGTTATTAGACATCTTTCTTAATACGCAAAGTAGACTACGAACTCCAGTGATAAAACACTCTGTTCTCTTTAACCCCCCACCCTCGGCCCGAACGCTGATTTGCATTGTCTTTTCCAAATAAAAAACGCTACGAGCTATCGAAAATTCGGGGAACGTAGTGTCTTAACATTAGGTTCCTTCTACTATGCCATTTGCGGGATACAGCGTGAGCCTGAAAAAAAATAGCTTTTAATATAACAGAAAAATATGGCCCCTGGCCCTGGGTAAATGACTATATCACTCATAGAAAATTTTAATATGCTATGCACTAGCATGTATTTGTTTAAGTCACGCATAGGTAAATCATTATTTTCAAGGTAGCTTGTTACTTCCTTCCGTTATCTGAGGCTCATGAAAAATTACGTAAATTAAGTAGTAATAAAGAATTTAGCGCAATTATAGCTTAAATAATGCATAAAAAATACATTAATGTAATAAAAAATATAATAATATATAGTAAAAGCTGTAAAAGCGACAAAGAGATAGGGAGAATTGAAATATTTTATGTTATCTTTTTTTCACTCTGGTATTGAAAGAAAACGCGGCGTTAAGTTCCGCAAATATACACGCAATGCCTCCAGAATTAGGCGGAAAATGGGGAACGAAAGTGTCTTAATGGGAACGGAGTATCTTAACACTAGGTTCTCCGGTTCCTTCTAAAAAATAAATATAATACACATTGTTATCCTATCATACATTTATTAATATACCTATACACTTTTGTATTTATAAAGTGACATACGTTGCTATGGCAACGGGTATTATTATACGCGTCAACGGGTTCTCTAATATGTATAGTCATATCAACAGGCTAAATCAACGGGAAATGGTGGCTTACAGAAAAACGTTCGTTTATGCTATATTTATACAATCACTGAATTTATACAATCATATGCTATATTTATACAATCACTGATTACAATATCCTTTAAATCATAGTACATAATTGCATATGTTGAAAATAATGAAAAACCATTGCAATGACGCAAATAAAACGACTTATAAATGGCAATTTATTATTCTCCGCGACGGAAGTAGTGTTTAAATTAAATGTTGGTGGTAGACTAGTAGGTAGATACACCGACATGACTGTTACAAAATATATTTCCATGATTTACTACTAGTAAATATTGGTTTCCTGTCATATTAGAAAGTCTTTTAACTTTTTTAGTCTTTAATATGTTTTTAATCCATTTAATTAAAAGTATAGTTATAGCATGACGTAGTAGTCGTTATGACGTAGTAAAAAAAATCAGCGTCATCATACATACCGCTCACAGCAAGGTAGGCAGAGGGAACCTAGTGTTAAGTTACGTTAAGAAACTACATTCCCCACTTTTTGCCGAATTCTCCAGGCATTGCGTATTGAATGGCGGAACTCAACCTTGGTGCCGGAGAAAAGGTATATTAAGAAATAATAATTCATTCCTCCGAGTGGGGATCGAACCCACAACCATCTCGTTACAATCACACTCCGTGCCCTTGGGAAACGACGGCCTCATGAATGTCTGTTGTTTTTACTAGACTAGATATCTTGTTTAATATGGAAATACATATAACACACTATGACATTGTAACTGCCCGTGTTAACTCTAACCGCAGGTACATTGGTTTTATTTAAAAACAAATAAATATTATTCTTCAAGGAATTTACAATTCATTGTTTCTATAGTTCCTGAGATTAGTACATTCTGTTAGACAATTTTTTTTAGTTTTTAATGATATTTAAACTTATTTTAAGTAGTTTATTTATTTATCGTAACTATGTAAATATCTTCAATGTGACTGTATAAATCAAATATATGAAGCTAATATTATTTTAAGCATATATTTTTTCCTTTGCGCGGTTATTCTCGTCTGTTTATACTTTATATTAGTCAATAGTCATGAGTCAATGTACACATCGTATGTTAGTTATTGGTTTTTAAGAACAACAATAAAAATATATAATCTTTTTTATAGAAGATTATTTTAAAAAATATTATAATTGTTTACAGATGATAAACTCATACTACGCTTCGCGCACAGCTGCTACTATGATCTGGAGAAGGCGAAGACGACAGTGGAAATGTTCTTCTCCATCAGAGGAACTTGCACGGATCTTCTAACGAATAGAGACCCTCAGTCAGCTCACATGCAAAAGATATTAAAAATTATGTAAGTTTTATGTCACTTCTTGTACACACTGTCGTTGCTAGTTTGCTCCCTACTCAAAGGAAAGCTGATAATTTTTTCTCGTTGCACCTGTAAATTGCGATGTTAAAGTCCTCTAGCAAGAAAACAGACAGTAGAGAATGGAGTGTTTCAACATTAGATTCTCTCTACTAAGATATCTACATGAAATGGCAGTAAAAATTGAAATCTAACATCACGCAGCGATCCTTGTGGTCCAGAGATCCTTATGGTGCACAGAGAGTAGGGTAACACATTGGCAAATTACATATTTTTGAGCCGTAGGCTATTTGGTTCTTACCTTTACAACCTACCCCGTCCCATCCCAGACCCGGACCCTAGGTCTCTATACGTTTTCTCTATATGTCAATATTATAAACTAGCGGCCCGCTCGCGGCTTCGCCTGCGTAAACTGCGTTATTATTAATTTCTGTCTCCATGAGTACCTACGTCCTATAAGTGACGTCCATGCAAAATTTGAGACTCCTAGCGTTTGTAGTAACGAAGTTTCATACAAACTTTCAATCCCAAAAACAACCCCTTAGAAGACGAATATTGCAAATTCCCGTCTTAGCGAGCACCTACCTCTTATAAGTAACTCCTATGCAAAATTTGAGATTCCTAGCACATGTAGTTTCTGAGATTTCGTGATGAGTGAGTGACCTTTCGATTTTATATATATAGATAGATTTACGTTTTTATTGGACATTAGTCGCTACAACGTATGCTTATAATACACCTACAACGAACATAAGATTTTTGTTGTTTTTCAGTAATGTTGGTCAAATTTCGATGTCAAGCAACCGATGTTTGTGGTTATATCAAATAAATGATCCGGGTTTGGACAACTACGACTATGTATCAGATGCCAAACTCTTTTTCCTCACAACTGATTGTCGATTCATTGAGGCAGTTGATTTACCCGAAGAAGATATAGTTTTAATGGATGTGAAAGATCTAACTTTAAAATTTTTAACCAAATTGAATCTCTCAGCAGCCAGAAAGTTGTCGAAATATCAGGAAGTAAGTAAAATATAAGATAATTAAATCGTCATCATCATTGTATCAGTGTAGTCCACTGTTGCATAGGCATAGGCCTCCCACAGGTTCTCTACTACTCTACCTCCATCCAACGAAAATAAATAAATTAACAATAAACAATTAAACTAATTTGCTAAAATGTACGTCGGCAAGTTTTAAATTAAAACTTACTATGAGATTCTAATTAAGAACAATAAATATTTTTTTATTGATTCTCCAGTGGGAATCGCTATTATTGTTATTGTATCAAATGTTAACTTTACGGTAATTAAAAAAACCCACAAAGCGAGACTTGTCTTGCAATTAACATTTTATTATTTGAATTAAATTATTACACAATAATAATTTAGATCTTAAGACAAATCCTTACAGGAAATGAGAGGAATGGCAGTGTGGCATTATGTTCAAATATTCTTTAATAAAAGTAATATATATTTTTTCAGCTCTACACTTTTCTCGCTTTGCTGATGAAACGCAGAGAACAGAGTGTAAATATTATGTAACTTTCCATCCGAAATGAGAAATGTAAATAATTATATTATTCACAAAAGCTTCACTTCCGAAAGGAATTCCAAACCACAACCATTTCCCTATACCATGATGGCCTTAGTACTTATATATAATACTAATTTTTGTTTTTTATTTCTAGAATGCATTGCCGATCCGCCTAAAACAAGTGCACGTCGTGAATGCGCCATCTTTCATTGACAAAATTTATGCCGTTCTGAAACCGTTCATAACAAAACAAATAACGGAATTGGTGAGTGTTCTGTGGATATATATTTAAATTGTATATTCTCTCTGCATCTTTTAAAAATCTTAAAATATTATATATGTAGATAGAAATTTAACCTCTTTTCGGCCTCTATTAATATCATCATTACATTTATTTCATTGCAGATACACTTTCATCCGCCAAATTCTGAAACTTTATTTCAATATATAAGGAAAGAAGATTTACCTGCGGATTATGGCGGCTCTAGGCCTCCAATGGTCGAATTAAGGAAGGATATCGATGCGCTTATTTCCAGAAATCGGTATGTCGATTTTCTTTTAGCTTTATGCAGTATTCCTAGGGGGGTAGCAAGAGAGCAAGGAGCGCCAAACGCTACGGTCTCTACATACTTCTTTCGCATCTCTACTGTTATCAACTTCTTCATAAATGCCCTCCACAGGGTAATGACCTCCATGCTGACCCGAAGGTCACGTACACACTAGCGGAAGCTAGTATGGTTGTAATTGTATTTCGAAGGTCAATCGATGTCTCCTCCTACCTCTCTTACCATCACCCATCTCGTTCGACGTGCCCAAACCAGCTGAGCACGTTCTTCAGCCTCACTGTGACTGTGTATTCTGTGTATTCTTCTTTGCAGAATAGAATATCTAAACTTCATTCATCTTTATATTATTCGTATAATAACGTCGGTACTAACACTGCATTGCGTACGGCCAAACGTACAGCTGTCGTTTGACGCTGACGTTTGCCGACGTGTGCCAACATATCAAGAGCACTCTTAGTAAGAATAGAACCCGAAGTGAAACGAAAGAAGGGAACCCAAAGCAGTCATTGCTAAGATTTACCTTTTACCTTACGCACTAGTTTCTCTTTGCCACCCTGGTTTACTGACGATTTCTAACAATTACTCAAATATACCATTATAAACATATTAATTAATTAAATATTTTGTTACAGTGAAAAATTATTAGATGAAAATCTATGGAAAAATGTAACGAAAAATAAAAACGAAACGTCTACTGAAATTGGATCATTTAGAACACTTGCCATCGATTAATGTTGACATATAAAAACAATATTATAGGTTCAATTTTATGTTTAAAATTATTTGTCAAATTATAATGACAAAGCGAAAATATAAAAATAAATAACATTTTTATGATGATAATAAGGATAAACCCATTAATTAAGGAATTATACAAAAATGGATAAATGTTGATATTTATAATACTGTTTTTGTTTAAGTCTTATGCAAAATAATTAGGATTCTTGTATATATATTAAAAATCATCATAATGCTAATTAACGTCTTATTTCCCAGTTAATTAAAGTTTTAATATTATTATAAACAGAAATATTTTTGTTAATAATTTTGTAAATTTATATTTATAGTGGTTGTTCTCATTATTGGTAGGTAGGAAATGGTTATTTTTTTAAATCTAAAGTTACTGTTTGTTTTTGTCTACTCTATTTTAATACAGTAAGGAAGTTTCATAGTACGGGTGATGTGACGTAATACTTTTATTTTTGTTAATTATTTAAAAGTGCTATAAATTCTGAATTATTGTGCTATTTTATTTTATTTACTATTTAATAAAAAAAATGTGAACTTGCTCATTGTTTCTCAAATTTAAACTGTACTGAAACTTTTATAAAAATTTTCTAAATATTTAAAATTTTATACAAGGTAAAAATAAAATTACATTTTATATTCAAGTTTTTTTTTATTTGATTCCATCTTGCTTTTATATGTCTGAAATAATTATCTGTTTTGGTATTATTAATGTCTATATGCTTCGTGTCATTTTATTAATCATATTCAACAATAAGGAAATGAAAATATAAAATATTTTATTCCCACCACACACGAGTGGAAATCGAACCCACAGCGTGGGTCTATCTACATAATTATATTACTAGTATTATAGTAGTCGACGTAGTCAGTATATTTTCAGTATAATTTTCAATGTTCCTACGACAATATCTAGTAATAAATATTATACTTCACAAACAATATTATTTATTAAGTTCATAATTGTATATCATTTCTCAATATTCCACCTTACGTCTTCCAACAATGTAATACTGTGGACAATACAAAAACAACAGTTGTTCTAAATTCAAATTATAATTCAAAAGGGAAAACATCAGTGAGAGGTTGGACACTTATTTGTAAATGTTTATTAAAAGCATCCAGTATATAAAATCCCATCGAAAACATAAATTTTAAATGAAAGCCAAGTTAAATGTTGAGTGTTGAAATGCATCGTTCTTGATTTTATCGACAAAAGAATTGAAGGTCTGTATGGGTGCCCATTTCTCTGTTCACTCGGAATAAACTTCAAACTCTACATTTCACTCGACAATATTTTACGTACAGACTTCATTTTATTTGCAAATTAGTGTACCTACTTAAAAACTTATACTTGACTTATTCTATTAGGTTAATATTTTATTTGGTGCCTGATGGTAAAAAATAGCCAAGTCAAACTTAGAGCAATTAGTTCGTCTTTGTATGTTTCTCTATTCTAGTGTTAATATATTCCGTTCTCCACTAAGACACTTTTGTTCCGCCTTTGCCGCCTTTATCAACAAGGCTCATGTTTTTCTCTAATTCCTTTTTCTCACTCGCCTGTGATATAAGTGTAATAATTGTTTCAAGAAATGTATTAGAAACTATGTACGTTTATTAATTGAATAATCTAATATTCAAAATCAAATTAATTTCATTGATTACAAACCTGTTTAACACCAATATTTAATATACCTATAGCTTAAACAGAAGTAGCTTAAACGACCTTCACAAAAATGAGTTAGCTTATACAACATTATCTTTTTTCTATTTTAGTATTAGTATACACGCAAATGTTGCTCGTACAACACGCCTACGACCACAAAGAAATAGAATAGACATTGAATGTCTGACATTCAATAAAAATAATTGTAAGGTAGATATTATGTTATATTCGTGACATAGTTTCATTTTAAAACTCTATTAAATAATATTAATATTGATAATTTATTTTATTAATAACAGTGGGGAACGGAGTGTCTTAGCACTAGGTTCCCTCTGCTATTCAGAGCAGCGTGCGGGATACAGCGTGAAGCTGTTTTTTTTTTATTAAATAATATTTGAAATATCCCTTTGTGTTTTGTTTTTCAATGTGACATTGACGAAGTGATTTGTATTCAACTGGCATGCTTGAAGCGCCATAACTAAAGAACTGAACTGAACTACCTACTCATCATTCCAGTGCCTTTGTAAGTACCAAATTAATAAGCATATATTAATCGATTTAACAAAGAAATATAGGTATTACAAAAAGTGTTGTAATGTTAAGACACTCAGGTCCCCACTTTCTGCCGAATTCTTAAGGCTTCGCTTGTTGAGGGGCGGAACTCAACGCCGCGCTTTGCCTCGGCACCAATAAACGTAAATAAATATTTCACCTCCTCGAGTGGGCATCGAATCCACAACCGTCGCGTAACAGTCACACCCTTGTGCCGTTTTGCCAAAACGGCCTCACTTGACGGCGTTTGTTCTTCAAGAGTTGTATTATTTTGACGTCACAGTGAGCGAAGCGAATGGGGGGCTTGGAGGGCAAAGCAAAAAAGTTGAATAAGGGACAATAATTCTTGTAATTACAAAATTACGAAAATGCATTTTATTTTCTTGATTAAATAAGAAAAATAAATACCTGCAAACAATAAAGCAATTATCTTTAATTTATGCAAAATCTTCTGTTATCACGCTTTATAAATGAAATATTAAATGTAAACAATAATAATTGACTAACGTATTTATTTTAACGAACAAGATATGCAATAAATTCGAAGTAATTAAATCCTGTTACGTTTATACTTCTATGTTGGCAAAAGCCCGGTGTTGATGGTCGGCGGAAAGTGGGGAACGGAATGCCTTAACACTATTTTTTTTATTTTATTTACATTATTTTTTATTAATTTTAAGTATAGTATCTTTATCATTATAAAAATCAATTAAATTAATTTAAGATACGAATACATTTGATTGAAAAACTTGTCAGTGGCTTAATTTAGTTTTTATTATTTTTGTTTTATTGTTTTTATTTTTAACCGACTTCTGTAAGAAAAGGAAGTTATCAATTCGACTGTATTTTTTTTGTTTTTATTTTTATTTGTTCACATTTAGTTCAACAGGGACTATATAGAAAAACTCAATTGATATCTAAGGTTCCCTTTACATATAACCAAATGGTAGATACAGGTATTTTAAACGTATAATCATTATGTGGGTAGTATAAACAATTCTTTAATATAGGTTTATCTCAATTAAGTTTTTCGTTTAAGGCTATTTTAATTTAAATTTATAAATCGCCATAATTACCTATCAGTGCGTAAAGACTGGCAGACTGACATTCTAATAACTTACAAGGTAAAATGGAATTACATACATGTATATAGGTACTTATTGGAATTGGTAATTGTTATAATATATTTTATTAATATTGCTATTAATAAAATATATAATAATTACATTATTGGTATTAAAAACTATTATAAAAATATTATATTAACAATAATGTTTATTTATCAATTTTTTATCAATTTGTCATATTTGGCAAAATATATTTTAAAATAAATATAATCACTACCCTAGCCAAAATTCGGCGTTGTTTCGCCACTGCCAATAACAACATTATTTTTGTTAGAACATAATGAAAACAAAACAGAAAAAATGAATATCTATAAAATAAATTTGAGTCCCAATTGGAGGAAAAAATTACGATTTCATGAATATCATCAAAAGAACAATGAAAATTAAATCAGTATTTAAGTGTTTTATGTCACTACTAAATTGACATCTGATGACACCAATTTATTATAGGAAAAAAACTTCAAACCACCAGTGCTGCCTGCATGTTCTTCAGTATACGATAGGATATCCTCATCGACGGGCACTAGTGCGAGATTGCAGCGTACACAAACAAAGATCAACTGACAAGTCAGTAAGGTAAGTTATTTTTTTTATATATATATATATGCCAAATATTCTTTAGATTGAACTATGAATACAATATGTATGAGAAAAGTAATGCAACGTAATTAATAGAACTGTACTCAACTAAAAGTGTCAAATTAATTATTATATTGAGAAAATGTATTTTTTAACCGACTTCTGTAAGAAAAGGAGGTTATCAATTTGACTGTATTTTTTTATTTTTATTTAAAAATAAAGTACTTCTTTATTTATGTTTAGATTTGGCTTTGATTCCCATTCAAGGAAGTGAAATATTTAACATTTTAACTTCTTCGCTCTGGTGTCGAGGCAAAGCGCGGCGTTGTGTTCCGTCATTCGACAAAAGCACCGTAATTTGGCGGAAAGCGGGTGGTTTGCTTATCAGTTTATACGAGAGTACTCGTATGTGAATGGCAATGACAACTTAACTGTTATAATATTAGAGAAGCTAAATACTTTAGTGTTGTGTGTTTCTAATGTTAACACTAACAAAATGTATATATAATTTTTTTTTAAGTTATAAAATAGAAAATCTTATAATATTTTTTATTATTATTTATTTACAGTAAAAATGCCGCACGACTACAAGCAAGACTTGATTGCTATTAAAGAATGGATGTCAAAGGAATCTCATATACCTGAAGACCTAAGTAAGTTTTAAGTTACATATAAAATAATACAATGGTTATAAATGTACCTATTTTACTATATATATTTACATTTAATTGTACCTAGGTACAGTACGACCAACGAGTCTTGGCCGTTCTTAAGTTAATTCTAAATGATTTTAAGATTTGTCTTATTTTTCATTATATTTTTCCCGATTGAATATTGCACAAAAGTTCAGAAAATGTAATTTCGGAGTGGCCACGACTTGTTCACTGTACTGTAACTTCTATACATTTAATAATATCTTCAATTATATTATTATACTTCATATAAAGACCTACATAATTTGTGTAATTAATGTGTGAATTAAAATTTTTATTTTTAAAAATCAACAAAAACTCATGGAACCGTTAAAAGTCTCGACTCAACTTAACGCCAAAATATAAATTTAAATAAATATTTAATTTCCTCGAATGGGGAATCGAACCTACAACCAGTCGCGCTTACAGTCACTTGTGCTCCTACACTACGACTGGCTTCATTATACAGGTGCAAAAGAGTATGTTAATTTGAAATAGTTATTTAACCAAAATAGAATAAAAAAACACTTTAATATCAAAAAAAATGTCTTTCATATAAAATGTTGTCGCTACATTTTGCTTTCTACTTGTTTGCTCGCTATTTATATTTTAAATATGTTCTTTTTTCATTTGGTTATTTAAAAAAAGCCTTTTATAATTAGGCTAGTGACATATTATGTACCAGCTAGTACATTTCTTTACTATCCATCCATACCTATATTATAAATTCGAAAGTAATAATAGAAAGTATCTGTCTGTCTGTCTGTCTGTGTTTTACGCATTCAGGGCCAAACCGCTAATTTAATTGTGATAAAATACTCATATAGAGATACTTGAGGGTCTCGGGATGAACATAGGACACTTTTTTTCTCATATTTGTAATATTTTCCATATTTGGAAGATTTGCCAACTTTATAAGATTTGCCAACTTTGTTGTTAGAAAACGTCACCCAAAATGAGCTTGCTTAACGCATCTCTCTATTGAAAACTGAAAATAATTTCATAAATATATTTAATAAATATTCGTATAGTTCAAGCGAGCGTAGCCGTTTTCGGGTTCACTAGTATCTATATAAAAATGTGATAATTTCAACAATTAGCTTATAAATCAATAAACCAAAAATAAACCATTCATTACCGGTCAAACGTTTAATAACTTCTCTGAGTCGTCGAAATAAATACAAATAAAATTTGAAATGTTAAGGGCAGCATGTATTTAAGTAAAAGTTTATATATAGTATATTAAATACTAAATTTAGATACTGTGCCAGTAATTTTCCGTTTAAATTATAATAAAAAGTAACAGATAAGTAGTATTGTGTAAACGCATTGCAAATTCACACAAGAATTAAATGCAGATATTAAAATAAAGAATTTAATGTTTTATACGTTTGCTTAATTAAATTTAATTGTTATTTGTTTTTTTTTTGGAGTAATGTAAACTGTGTATCAGTTTAAAAAACTCTATTTATTTAATTATTAATAATTGTTAAACCTAGGCAAAAGCGCGGCGTTGAGTTACGCCACTCAACACGCAATGCCTTTAGGCGGAAAACGTGGAGCGGAGACTTTAAACACTAGGCTGTCTCCGCCTACCCAGCAACGTAGGAACACCTCAAAGAATTACTTTTACTACTTTTAAGTATTTACGTTAATAAAATTTAATTTTTCAGGTTTCGAAGATCACCTACTCATGAGGTTCCTGCACAGCTGTTACTTCAGTCTGGAGGCGACGAAGAAATGTATTGATAAGTTTTGTTCAACACGTGCTCATATGTCCGAAGTGTATAACGCTAGGGACCCCCTGCTACCCAATATAAAACAAATGCTGGATCACTCGTATGTATTACATATTTATTTATTTTCACACTAGGCATAGGGAACCTGGGAACGTAGTGTTAAGACACTTTCATTGCTCATTTTCTTCCGAATTCTGGAATAATTTCATATTGAGTGGCGGAACTTAAAGCCTCACTAGGCCTCTATTGCATATTCTTTTTACGTTTCTCATTCATCCTTCTTCGTCTCACATAAAACGGGGTTGGCAGACAGAACCTTGTATCGAGGATACTCCATCCTCCACTTTCCGGCTCATTTTGGAGACATTGCGTGGAATTTAACGCCGCGTTTTGACTCGTTACCAGAGTGACGGAATCATTGACTTACCGCCGTTTTATCAAAGTGGGGAAAATGAAGATTTCATTCCCTTGAGTGGGGATCAAACCTACAACTATTGCGTTAAACGATCAAATGTTTTACGATATGCCTTGCTTACAATTTAATATTATTTACTCTTTTTAACATGTTTAACAGACTTCACGATTTTAAGAATATTACAATTTAAATTATTATCGACAGTTACTTTTATGTTTTTATAATTTATTGCTTATTGAATCTTCTTTAAAACACATTGCATTTATAAACCACTAACATTTTATTATTATTATTTTAAACATTACGCTTAAAGGCAACCATTGAAGCTGATTATATAGTTACGACATTATTTTTATGATCTATAAATTCTATATTAATGATTATTTTATATATATTTATGTATTAAATATATATAATTGCTTGCATGTGAATAAATTGTTAATTTTACTACAAAAAGGTAATTAAATTAGGTACGCGAAGTCTTTATTTGAGTCTAACAAGCCATGTATAATATAGCTTTATCTATCTATATATATAAAAGGACTTGTCCTCACTGACTGATGTAAGACGCACGCACAGCCGTAACCGCTGTGTGTAGAAACGTGGAATTTGGACAGATGTTTACTTTTGTAATCTGGACATCCACTAAGAAGGGATTTTGAAAAATTTTAACCCTAAAGGGGTGAAATAGGGGTTCAAAGTTTGTATGGAAAAAATTTTAAATCGGCACCGATTTTTATAAAATTTGAAATTTAGATTTTTAAAAGTATTTAATTGAACACGTGTTTCATCGTTTTCTAGAATTCTCCCCCTAAGGGTTCAAATAAGGGGTTGAAAGTTTGTATAGGCTTTTTTTAAATCGTCACCAATTTTTATAAAATTTGAAATTCAGACTCTTAAACGTATATAATTAAACACATGTTTCTTGGTTTTCTAGAATTCACCCCCTAAGGGTACTAATAAGGGGTTGAAAGTTTGTATGGAAAAATCTTTAAATCGCCACCAATTTTTATAAAATTTTAAATTGAGACTCTTAAAAATATTTCATTGAACACATGTTTCATGGGTTATTAGAATTCACTCTTAAATACGCAAGCGAAGCTGCGCGCGTCCGCTAGTAATTATATATATCTTCTTTTAGGCCGTCGTCCGTTCGATTACTGCTCGATGTAATGAAATATTTAATATTTTCATTTCTTCGCCTCTGGTGACATTTTATTCAAAACTAGCGACGCGCTCGCGGATTTGCCCGCTTGTACTATACAATTGTTTATTTTCTCATCTGAATTATTTTTATGATGTAACATTATAATTTTAAAGACAATATCTTACATTGATAGCTAAAGTTTTCAGAATTCGGTGGAAAATGGGAAGCGGAGTGTCTTAACACTGAGTTCTCTCTACCTACACTGCTGTGTGCGGAAGATCAGTGACAAGCTGCTTTTTTTTTACTTTTTTTTTTGTTTCTATTCTAAAATATTTTGCAATGTGGAGACCGAAAAGCGTAAATTATATATTATTAATAAACGATTATTCAAATTATATGTAAATTATGCATGTTGAAAATTAAGAGTAATTTAGATGCAGGTTACAGAGGTGGGCCTGTCTTATATAATTTGATCAACATTTGACATTTGTACGTTGTTTTATTAGAATTAAATAAATAAAATATAAAATTTAGATTTTTTTTAAAAATTTTAAACATATAATTATGTATAAATTATAAATAAGTGAACTATTAACGCCATTTCTGGCGTAGCGGCACTAGCATGTGAATGTAAAAGCGACAGATTGTGAGTTTGATTCTCAATCGAGGAAGTTAAATATTTAATATTTTTCGTTCTGCTGTTGAGGCAAAGCACGGCGTTAAGCTCGTGCAAAATGGAGAACGAAAATCATTTAATAGAAACGGGGTGTCTTAACACTAGGTTCCCAGGTTCCGTCTGCCTACTCTGCTATATGCGGTATACGGCGTGAATGAAATCCATTAAATGTTAAGAAATTATTCTCTCCTCTACGCAATAAATTGTATGTGGTATATATATCTAGTTATATCTGTATATAAATAAACTCTGTTTATTTATAACGTTTTTATAGTTCTAGAAAAAAATAATCTGTAAATAACCTTAACCTTACTTAAAACCTTAATTATATAGTTATATAATTAAGGCTTGCAATTATAGAGACGTATCATTTAACAATGTTGACAATGTAACGCGTTGGACTGGAATTATTTATGGGTTATTATACATTGTACTGTTTTTATATTCATAGATATTTTTTTATATAGAAAAAAGGAAAATTCCCGTCTCGTTTCTTGCACCAGTTCTTAGAAGATAGTAACTTTAGTGAACCCATGGTATATTATTTGTAGTTCATAGTATTGATAATATTAAACTGTAACTCTTCGCTGTCTGTATATGGGAGATATATGATAAAATCTATTATTGGAGGCATTTATGTTTTTTTTTGAGGCCGTCCTGGGGCAGCAGCACATAGGTGTGATTGTAACGCAACGGTTGCGGATTCGATCGCCACTCGAGGAAATAAAATATGTATTTACGTTTATATTTTAATTTCTTAGCTCTGGTGTCGGCTGAGTGAGGCAGGTGAGACAAAGCCTCCAGAATTTGGCAGAAATTGAGGAACGGAGTGTCTTAACACTGGGATCCCTCTGCCTACTCTGCTGTGTGCGGGATACAGCGTGAAGCTTATTTGATTTATTTGTTTGTCACACAGTTCACAGTTATGCCAGTTTTCACTATTGTATTTTAGCAAGCTTCCCTTAACATTTAGTGTTTCTTTTATTTCATATTTTGTTCATAATGTAGGTAAATTATTTCAATTTGACTTTATATATTTTCGAGACTACGACTATACACCAATTATTTACTTTTCATGTTAACAATTTTCAAAAATAAAAAAATGCAAATCCTTTATATAATAGTTTAGATAAAAATCTATTATTATTGGAAATAAATATGGATGTTTACATATTCTTTTCATCGAATAAAAGAAATGTGAACTTATATTACTCTCTTAGAACTCATCTCCTGATTAGACTATTTATTTACTAATGCTATTTTTTATTACAGGTTTGTAGGAACATATCCATTCGACGGCAAAGAAATGGTAATATTCAAATATGATAACCCTGCGACGGAGAATTTTAACTTTTATGATTTCTTGAAAATCATATCAATACACAACGACGTGTGGGTCAAACACTACCCCCATTTTGCAGACGAACATTATATTATTATCGATATGTCGTGGATTTCTTTGAAAATGATACCGAAAATCAATATTCAATACTTAAAAGATTTTATTGTGTATTTATTGGTATGTTTAACCATTTTATTTCAATTTAAACGATTTTTTATTTAAAAATGTTTGGTTGGTATGGTTTTAGTGTATTTTTTTAATATATTTTAAATGCTTTACAGGAATCGATGCCAGTACGTGTGAAGAAAGTCGTCGGTATAAACGCTCCCTCATATTATGAAAAGATATATGGACTTATAAAACCAATATTGCCAGCTGAAGTTATTGAAATTGTACGTATTACTATTGAATAAAAAATCGGTCGAGTACGAATCAGACTCGCCTTCGTATTCGAGGGTTCCCTTACAACTACAGGATTGTAGATTGACGGGAAGTTCAAATACTTAAAGTTGACTAACTCAAATTTGTGGGACAAAATGAGTGCATAATGCATACACTCATTTTGTACGAAATAAACTTTAATATATGAGCTTATAATATATGAGCAATAAATTTTATTTATTTTAGATTTACAAAGATCGAGGTCTTGACAGACGGACAGACAGATAACAAGATAACAGATAATCCAATAAGAGTTACTTTTTTTCCTTTTTAGCTACGGAATCCTAAAAAAAACCATCACAAAACGTCACCACATTTTAAATATAAACTACCCACACTTAACTAGAAAAAAAGAAAAGCTTGCAAAAATTCAAAGCGAATTATGAAGCTCTAGATATCTTTATTCGTACATTTGACCTGTGATATTTACATAACCAGATTTTTGATTTTATTATCTTTTGCGGATGTATAGAACATGTTGTAAATTATTAAAACTACTTGTCGTTTATTTGTTTTAAAATATGCATTATTTATTTTAGTTGACGTATTTGCAAATATTTAATTAACAGAATAATATAAGGAAAATATAAAACTAATTTTAAATTCAAATACCAGAGGCCAGTCGCGGCCAGGGGCACGAGTGTGTGTCTGTGGACGCGAATGGTTGTGGGTTTATTCCCCACTCGAGCGAGCTCTGTGGAAAATAGGGAGAGAGTGTCTTAACACTACGTTCTCTCTGCCTACCCAGCTGTATGCGGGATACAATGTGAAGCGGTTAAATTCAAATACTTAGCAAAATGTCGGCCGATGTAGAAATTATCATTCTTGATATAACATTTTAAAATAATTTATCATATTTTGTCCATTTCTTTACAGACATTAATTCCTGATTCATTGTTTTTGTTTCAGATCCACATGTATACGAACGTTGAAAGCCTATACCAGTTCGTGGATAAAAAATATTTGCCCATAGAATATGGGGGGGAGGCTCTAAGTTTGGTTGAATTTGATAGGGGTCAGCGCCAACAAATAGTTGATTTTAGGTATGCCTGCGACAGAAATATATTTAATAAATTTTAGTTTTTGAATTACTAACTTCCAGGAAGTCAGTAGTAATAATAATAATACTTTATTGCACATGAAAATAGAAAAAAGGAATATATATGAAATTTACACAAAAAAGTCAGTAGTGTTAGTAATTGGTTTGTAAAACTTGATAATTTTTAGTATCAATTAGTACGACATGTTTGTCAAGGAATGAGTGTCTTTATATGTCTTATTTTTTATTATTCACGCTTTATTCCTCCAATAGCTGGTTAGGTATAGATAGCCTAGTGTTAAGACATTTTAATTTTCACATTTCGCCAAAAATCGACATTGTATGTTGTTTGGTGGACCTAAACGCAGCAATTTGTCCGTATTAGAGATGAGAAATGAAAATAATTAGTTCCTCTAACTGGAGTAGGTATGCTGTCAATGCCATGACCAATTTTTATAGTATTGCAATTGTTAGAATATATTCTAATCTGTAACCATAATATAAAACATTTTTTTTTCTTTCAGGAAATTCTACTTGAACGATAATGCATGGAAGGCGGATTTGCTGAAAAAACCTAAACAGAAGAACGTTGATAACTCTATGAATGGCTCCTTTAGAACTTTAGCTATTGATTAGATATTAAATGAAAATTTCCGTTTCTATTGTACAAAAAAATATATATTTTTACTTAAATTTCAGTTTTCATTTATTTAAAACTGTATTTATATTATCAAAAATGTATTGTCAGTATTTTAAAAAGAAAAAGGAATAGAAATCTATCTTTGTAGTCTTATAACAATAATTAACATGTACATTTTTATACACGTTAAATAGTTTTGCCTTCTTTCTCAACTCAAATTAAAAGTTCTTCATAATAACATAACTTTTTCATAATATCAATTTAAAAAACTTTAAGATTCGTCCAAAATGTAAACTAATTGTTTATTTTAATAATTTTCTTTTGTTTCAATAAATATATTCCACCTATTACCAACACCTATATAAGTATCCTCTATGTTCAAATGGTAAATACATGCTTACGCATAATTTACCTAAATGTACATAAATATAGTTTATTAAAGGAAATAATGCCATTAACACTAACAGCTTGATGTTCTCATCAAGCTACGTCGGCATAGTGGTCAAAGCGCTTGGTCGGTTTCCAAGGGACAGGGTTCTAGAAATCTATTTTTCTTTCCCAAGTGTAGAATAACACTTAAAAAATGTAAAAAAAAAAATTGGAATCGTTTTTCATACAAGCGAACCTGAATCTCTTCAAGTACCTTGCATGACTTAAACAGCCTACTAAAACTCTTAAGATCCTAAAGGAAAAATTAGGAGATCTCATACTGTCGAGAACAACATAGATATTATATAAGATTAACAATTTCATATAAGAAAACCAATTAACTACAATTTTCAAGAAAATCTTTAGCAATAGTGAGTTAAAATGAAAGTAAAACTAGATTTCTTGCTTTACCAACCTGTTTATTTATAAAGATTGCGTGTATTTAATAGTGATTTGTAACGCAGTTTTAATAAGCGTTAGTTCAAACGATCGCGTTAAATATCGTTTGAGAAATAATTAGAGCCTTAGAATTTTTATATTTAAAATATATCTCCTTTATTACCTAAGGGAAATAACTTTTATAATTTTAAAAATAAATTAATATAAAAAATAAATTTAAATGCTCCCACTCGAGGAAATGAAATATTTAATACTTCCATTTTCGTCGCTCTGGTGCCCAATCCACATACAATGCCCCCAGATTTCGATGGAAAATGTGGAACGAAGTGTTTTAACACTAGGTTCCCTGTATCTATCCTGCTGTGGGTGGGATTCAGCGTAACTTTAAAAAATATTTAAAAAATACTCTCCTGATGGTAAGACGAGGGTCCAGGTGAGTGGCGAGGGCCCCAGAGCCATTTTAGAGATTTCGTCAAAAATATATAAAAAAACGTTGGAATTACTTTATCTATATATATATATATATATATATATATATATATATATATATAAAATCGAAAGGTCACTCACTCATCACGAAATCTCAGAAACTACATGTGCTAGGAATCTGAAATTTTGCATTGGAGTTACTTATAGGACGTAGGTGCTCGCTAAGACGGGAATTTGCAATATTCGACTTCTAAGGGGTTGTTTTTGGGGTCGAAAATTTGTATGAAACTTCGTTACTACAACTACTAAGAGTCTCAAATTTTGCATAGACGTCACTAGGACGTAGTCATGGAGACAGAAATTAATAATAACATAGTTCATGCGGGTGAAACCGCGAGCGGGCCGCTAGTATTAAGTATAAGTAGATAATTATGTAACATACGTGCAGTTGATTATAACGATATGGTTTGTTACTGACATGTGTTTTATATCATGAGGTCATCTTCCAGTGCTGTTGTGACTGATGTCGAAATGAATGTACAATAATAAAATAAATTTATTTAATAAAACAATGATAACAACATTTGAGCCTGCTGTGGCATAACGGCACAGCGTTTGATGGTTTTGGGTTCGATTCCCACTTGGTAGAATTATTATTTTAAATTTTTTTTATTAATAATTAGTTTCATTTAATTTCTTTACTTTCGTTTCTGAGCAGGAAATAGAGGATAGGAACTGGCCTGGATAGATATAAAATAATTAAAGAAATTGCTATTAATTTTTTACGACCAAAATATAACCCCAAAATATTTGAATTACGATTTATAAAGTGTAAATGCTACAGCTTATTCGTTTCAATCCCACTCGAGGAAGTATTCACTATATTCATACCCTCGCTCTGGTAAGAAGGCATAGTGCGGAGTTGAGTTCCGCCACTCAACACGCAATGTCTCCAGAATTCAGCGGGAAATGGGGAACGGAAATGTTTTAATGGGAACGGAATTTTAAAAACTAATTTCCCTTTACCTACCGTGCTGTGTGTGGGGCACGGTGTGAAGCTAAAAAAAACAAAAAACGACTTCCGGGGCCACTAGTTTTTAAATAAATTACAAATAAAATAAATAAACTTCCTTACAAACTCCTTTATATTCATATATTTTTAAATATTAAAACTATAATAAAGCGTTAGAATCCTTGATTTGAGAAAACAAGAATTGCACCGTTTAGTATACGATAAGTGACCGTCGTCACCAGCCACTAGTGGACGTAGCGGAGTAAGGGACCTACAAACAATATAAAAAAATCAAGGTACGAAAAAAAATAGAAATATTGCTTATATTTGTGCAAAAATTAAAGTTGTTTTAGAAAATATATTATAGTAAAAAAGTATAATTGCAAATTATCTTAATGTGTAACGTGTACTTTTAACTCGTGTCTGAAAGATTTTTGTATTGACAAAAAAATACTATAGGTTTATTATTTTTGAGATTTATTCATGTTTAATTAATTATTATATACAAATTCCAGGCATTTCTTAAAACTAAAACTATTTTAATACCTAATGCATAAAAAAATACATGTCTAATTAAACATACAATAAAATATTTTATTGGCTAGCAAATGTATGTTTATTTTAGCACAGTTTTATGCAAAAATTTCATTTAAAATAGTTCTTATATATTATCTTGCTAAATAGATATACTAATAACCTAATTGAAATTTAAATATTTTTCTATATTAATTTACTTATGTAAATAATATTTATGATGTACCATAAACAAGATTACGTAATTAATGCATTTTTTAGCTTCCATCTAGGTATAGGAAGCCTCCCATTTCCCACTTCTCGCCCAATAGAGCCATCGGTTGTTAGTGGTGAAACTCAACGCCGCAGTTTGTTTTAGCAAAGCGAGGAAACCTAGTGTTAAGACACTCCGATCCCCACGCACCACCGAATTCTGGAGGCATTACGTGTTGAGTTGCAGAACTCAACACCAGAGCGAAGAAATGGAAATATAATTTTTGAATAAATATTTAATTTAAATCAAATATTTATTTAAAATTTAAATGGAAATAATTTAAATATAACATTTTCCCGAGAGTGTATCACAGTCACACTCGCTGCGCCTAGATGACCGCAGAAATCAATTCAATAAATAGTACTTGCGGTTCATTTTTTTTATTCATAACATTGAATAGCATACTAGCATCCCGCCAGCGGTTTCGCCCGCTTGGACTGCGTAATTATCTGTACATCTACTCAAAAGGTTCTAATTTATTTCATTGCATATTTAGATAACCATGTATAATCATAACAAACGTAAATTCTGTCGGAAAACAGAAAATAATAAGAGTGTTTAGACACTACGTCATTCACTAACTTATCTACTATGCGAGAAGCTGAAGTAAACATACTTTGTAGAAAACGTATAAAAATTTTAACGTAACGGGATTTGAACTCGTCCAAATCCGCCCCTCTAGCAAAATTTTTATTAACATGTTTACAAAAAAATATAAAAATATTCAAGCAAAGATCTTTTAAAAGGATAAAATTAAATGAAATAATAACAATAAAATTAGCTAATACAGAAACAAAAATGACCTTGCAATATAATAACACGGAAAAAGCTTTGACATGTCATGGAAATATGTTCTATACTGTATTATACTAAATTATATGTTTAGATTCTTACATATATAGTATATATCATTCATTTATAACATATATATATTTTTAAGTCTTAAGCCAAAGAGTATTTGATTCCTAGTGTTTTTTTCAGCTTCACGCTGTATCCCTCGTGCAGCAGAGGGAGAGGACCTAGTAAGACACTAAGACACTCTACTCCCTACTTTTCGTCGAATTCTGGAGGCATTGCTGTACAGTGTTGAGAGGCAGGATTCAAAGCCGATTTGCCTCGACACCAGAGCGAAGATATGAAAATATATGTAAATGTTTCATTTCCTCGAGTGGGAACTGAACCCATAACCTGGCGCGTTTACAATCGTACGCTTAAGCTTGGGCCACGACTGGCTTCCGTAAAGTGAATTATGTTATTTGATATTATGATTTTTTTAAATATATTTTAATTAATTTAAAGATGCCGCATGATGATAAACAAGACTTGATTGCTATAAGAGAATGGATGTCAAAGGAACCTCACTTACCTCAAGATTTATGTATGTGTTAGATGGTTTAATGATTTAAATTAAAGTCAAATTATGTCATATATATATATATAACTCAATAGTTAGCACAAAAAAGATTTGAAATTGGTATATCATTTTTTTTGCTTAACGCTAAGTTAATACTCCGTTCCCATTAAGACACTTCCGTTCAGCCCCCCACTTTCCGCTGATCTTTGGAGGCAAGGCGTGTTAAGTGGTGGAACTCAACGACGCCCTTTGTCTCGTTACAAGAAAAGGAAAATGTAAATATTAAATATTACGGTGTAGGGAACATCCCTCTAATATTTAGAGAGAAAACTCATCTTTTTAATATATTTAAAAAAATGTACTTACACTTATATTTATTTAGCCTTTTCACAGTTTCAGACGATCAGTTACTCTACAGGTTCTTGCATACTTGCTACTTCAGCTTGGAGGGGACCAAGAAGTACATTGATAAGTTTTGCACCACGCGAGCCCTGATGCCCGAAGTCTATACTCGAAGAGATCCTCTCCTGCCTGATGTGAAGAATATAATTGATCGCACGTATGTATATTATAATTTAATTTAAAAAAATATAGAAATAGGTAAATAATATAAAAATTTCTTTATTTTGTATTTTTTTCTGTTTGAATGAAGCTTTACAAAATTTTCGATATTTTTTTTATTCTCTTCTTTGAATATATTATATATATTTATTTAATTACATCCGTCGTTCATATTTGCTAAAGAAAATTACCTGATTGTACTAACTTGGAAACCTATTATATACTTTAATACGTATAATTTAACATAATGTAAAGTGTCACCATATTATGTTATTATTTATAACTATTTTATATTGATAATTGTTTTTAAGCAACAAAGTAGACCTTGCATGCTTCCACCATAATTTTTCTTCCATACAGTGCAATCCAAATCCTTATTGTTAAAGTACTTCTTAAGTTACCGAATTTTCAAGACATTGCGTTTAGAGATGCGGTATTCAACGCCGCGTATTATCTTGTTACCAGAGAAAGGAAATGAAAATATTAGATAATTCATTGTTCTGGATGGGAGTCGAACCCACAACGTCCCGTTTACAGTATTGCTAATATATGTAACCATTTCAGTGGCATAGCAACATATCCATTCCAAGACAAGGAGGCGATATTCTTCAAGTTTGACGAGCCCACACCAGAAAATTTCTTATTTTACGATTTCTTGAAAACTGTAGGAATACATAAAGACATTTGGATCACCTTCCACCCCCATTATGCGGACGAGCATTATGTTGTCATCGATTTGTCATTTGTTTCTTTGAAATTAATACCGAAATTGAATATAGTTTATTTAAGGGATTTCCTTATGTTTTTGTTGGTAAGTTAATATAAAAAACTTTTTTTAAAATATTTTATATATTGAGATAAATATTGCTTACTGATCTTTTAATATAATATTAAAAAGAAATATAAAAAAATATAAAAGATAATCTATACATTTACGGATTTGTGTTTCTGTGTTTTTTATATACTTTTACCTATTTTACAGGAATCAATGCCAATACGAGTAAAAAAAATCATAGGTATAAAGGCACCCTCGTATTATGAAAAGGTGTACTCACTTATCCGACCAATTTTGCCTTCTGAAGTCATTGATATTGTAAGTATTAAAAATATATATTATAGAATTAAAAATAAATCTACAAGCCGCTGTGGCATAGTGGCACTTCTCGTGACTATAAACACGAAAGTTGTGAGTTCAATACCCGCTCATGAAAATAAATTATTTAATATTTTAATTTCGAGAAATGGCAAGGCACGGAGTTGAGTTTCTTCACTTTCTCATTATGCAATGTTTCAAAAATTTTGCGTTAAATTGCAATTTAATAAAAATAAAAAAATGTTTTAACAATAGGTTCCCTATGCCTACCCTACTATATTGAAAATACAGAGTGAAAGGAAAAAAGAAAAAATAAAGAATAATAATTGAACGTAATTCACGTGATAGAGAAAATTTAATTAAAATGTCTTGCATAAGATTCTATGAAAGATACTATTGTCACACTTAGCAGAAAATGTAGTGCTTTATTATAAATAGCTTTGTTTTATGGTCAGCATACAATAAGTAAATTTTCTATGAAATTTCGTTTTTGAATTAGGATTAGGAAATATTTGGGCAATGAGAATAGTATCACGTTTGATGTAAATAAATAAAATAAATCCATAAATAAGTTTAGGTAGAGGGATGAGAGAACTTTGTTAAGACACTCCCACCCCACTCTCCTCCGAACGTCCAGTCAGGGTCAGTCAGTCAGTCTAATGTAAATAGGAATTAATTGTTGATAAATTTTAATATGCACTAAATTGAATAACACTAGCTATCCTTGAATTATTCAAATAGTGCAAGCCAAAAGGATATGCAAATAAAACTATTCACTCGAGACGATGTTTTAATAATCTATTTGATAATACAAAATATATAAACAAGTTTGTAATAAATTTGAACATATTAGCTAGAATAAATATTCCTTATTTATAAAACTAATAAAAAAGATATTAAAATAGTTTCCTCAAAGTTTTTTTTTGTTTTTTTTTTAACCACGTATTTTTTTAGTGGCGTAACTTAACGCCACGCTTTTTTGAAATTGAGTTATAATTCAAATTTTTTTTCAGATCCACATACATACGAACGTTGAGAGTTTATACCAGTATATGGATCAAAAATATGTGCCTGAAGAGTATGGCGGCGAAGCTGGAAGCTTCCATAAGCAAAGTGAGGAATGGCGCAAAAAAATTGATGATCACAGGTAAGGCAATAGGGTTTTGTAGTTTTTTAGTCTTTGAGTGGAAGATGGAGGAGTTTTCAGAGCAAAATATAGGCTATCTTCGTTTTTTATCTCGGAATTCCCCATTATGGGAGTTTGTACGACAGTTTTTGCGAAAAAACAAATTTAGCAATCGATATGTATAGAAATATATAATGTATAGAACATTTACTTATACAAACAAATAAAATTAGAGTGCCTGTGATATTAAAATAACTGTGTTTCTAAATGTATTTAGTTATTTATAGTAGTTATACTAAAACATAAACAAACAATTTAAACATTTTCGTCATTTTCTGTTGTTTGGTTGATAAGGCCTTTACTGGAAGATATAAAATCGTGGAGAATATTCTCCACGATTTCGAGTTGGGTAAAAGCGTAACAGACATTTCCATTAACATTTATATTATTAGTATTATTATTTCTGATTAATATATATGTACTTTCTATTATTGTTTCAGAAAGTTCTTCTCAAACGATAACGCCTGGAAGGCTGATATGGAGAAGAAAGTTAAATATAACACCTTTGACAGCTCTATGAATGGCTCCTTTAGAACTTTATCAATTGATTAATCAATTGAATTGAAAAAATATATTTTTGTTAAAATAATGTTTACCTAATATTAGTTGCAGTCTAATTTGTATATAGTGTAATAATATAGTCGATAAGATTTTGGGTTCGATCCCCATTCGAGGGAAATAGGAATCATTAAATTTCAATTAGTTGCATTTTCCTGCTCTGACACACAAATAGCGGCGTTGAGTTGCGCCACTCAACACGCCAGATCTTGAATTCTTAATAGTTTAGATGTTAATACTCTAGGTTAACAAAGGTTCCCAGGATAGTTAAAGGTTCCGTCTGCTAATCTTGCTATACAGGCAAGGGCGTGAATCAGCCATCTTAACAACATCCAATATTTATATTTTGGCATATATGGAAATCGGCATAAATATTAAAAGTATCGATAATAATTTGTAAGTAAAGTAGATAATTATTTAGCAATTAGTTATCAGTTATGCAACTATTTGAAGGTCAGAATCGATTTCGAAAACTGAAATTTTCTGTTACAAAACTAAAAGAAAACAAAATATTAAAATTACTTTACAATTATTATATATAATAAATGGTAATTATGTTTTTTTTTAAGTTATTTATGACTTAACAAGTTCCTCCATAACAGATGTGTGTTGCAAGATGACCCACTCGTACTCTACTGACATCTTGATAAACAAAAAGAAAGTTTTTTAAAAATGAGTTCTGTTGGCCATAAGTTTTGAAGGAAATCTTCAATTCAATGTTATTTATAATTTAATATTTGTGTTTAGCTTATTTTTTTTACCTTAAAATAATAGAAATAAGGGATAGGTCACTCCGTTATTACTTTCCGCTTTCTCTAGATAGAGAGTGTGAAGCATTTAATATAAAATATACGAAAATGTATAAAATTTCATTTTCATTTTACTCGTAATAATAATATTATGTGTTTTAAAAAGTTTGAATCAATAAATCTTCGTCTACGTCACTAACGTCGAAGAAGTTATAATTAAGGCATGTTTACTTTCTTAAAACATTTTTGGATACATTTTGTTCAAATGTTGTTGTCAATCTTGATTATTCTTTTTTCTTATTTTTTGTTAATATATAAATATAATATACTTATGAACGTAGAATAATTAATAAATAAAATATCACATAATTCTTTGTAAATATTTATTTCTTAATATTATAAAATCTAGATAACAGTATAAATCTTTCTTTTTCTTAATAATTACGTATAAAACTTATAAAAATAAGTATGTAATTATTTGAAAAAAATATAATAATTGTGATCTTATATAACCCTATACACTATACATACTAGTATATTTCTACTACACTGACTGCCAGGATGAAAATTCATAAAAAAAATTAAATTAAGGGACATATTTATACCTCACCGTTTAAATTACGAAGATATTAACAAGTTATTTTTAAACAACAATCACTTGCACTAATATTATGAAAATACTATTAATATAATAAAATTGTAGCAGCATATAGCAGAGTATAGCAGCATAACTAAACAATTTTAGCATTTTATATTCTCTTTTATAGGCCATAATATTAAGGCATAAAGTGTGACTGTAAATTAGACTGGTCCAGAGTTCGATCCCTACTCGAGGAATTAGAATATTTATTTAAATATATATTTTCATTTCTTCGCTCTGGTGTCGAGGTAAAGCGCGGCGTTAAGTTCCGCCACTTGACACGCAATGCCTAGCGAATTCGGCGGAAAGTGGGGAACGGAGCGTCTTAACGCTTGTTTCCCTCTGAATACCCTGCTGTGTGCGGGATAGAGCGTGAAGCTAATTTTGTTTTTTTTATTTCATTAAGCATACGAAATTCTCGTTATTCTCGATTGAACATAAGTACAATATATTGGAATATTTATTTAAAGAAAATTTTGCCATAACGTTCAATAATAACAAATTTAATCTTTACTTTTGTTTATAACATTTCTAAGGAAGGAACTAATTCAGATGTTATATTTATTTAACAGTTCTATATATTGTATAAGAATATGATAATTTAGTAATGTATCAGTCAAAGGCGAGTGATCTAAAAGACCCTGGCAGTTCCTTGACTTGTGCGTTTACGTTATCAGGTCTCAGTGATTCATCCAAGGCCCAATTCTTGTCGTTTGCCAGGAACCAATCTCTGAAAAGAATAGAAAAGTTCATTAGAAGTCTATCAAAATAAATTTATATAAAGAAAATATACAAAGTTTCATAATATAGTAAGTAACGTATTTATTTATAAATACGTTACTGTAAAATATTATTTAATGAAAAAATAAAATATTTAATTTCTTCAAGTGGACCTCACACACGTTAACAATGCGACTGGCTTGAAATTAATATAATTTCAGTATGTGTACTTTTTATTAATTTAATTATTTATAATCTTACTTCAGAAATATAAATTATTCTTTTTACAAAGCTAATTCATCTTAATTTTTTCCACTTCCTAATTAGTACCTTGATACCGACGACTTTGACTTTAGAACTTAAGATCAAAAACATTAATATTTCCACAGAAACAAAAAAAAAACAATGTAATCGACAGCAAAAAGTTTACAAATTAATATAAACAAAATTGCCATTGTTTAATTTTATGATTTTAAAATAATCATAGATGTAGGATATAGATAATATTTTAATTAATATTTCTTACAATTACTAATTCTATATAATTAATTAAATTTACCTCTTAGCTTCAATCCGTTTTATCCAATATCTTTTAATCTGGTCAATTGAACCTGCATTTCCACCATATTCTGAAGGTAGTAGCTCTCGCGGCACATCTTTGTATAACGTATCTGAATTTGGTTCGTGGAACTTTATCTAAACGTAAAATTAGCAATATTAATTACAGAAATAAAACCTTAAGGCGCAATCACTGTATTCTTATAAGCTTCACGCTCTATCCCGCATACAGGCAGAGGGAATGTGGAAGTCTAGTTTTAAGACACTCTCCAATGTCCGATGAATTCTGAAGGCATTGCGTGTTGATTGGCGTAACTCAACGCCGCGCTTCACCTTGTTAACTGAGCAAGGAAAATTAAAATATAAAATATTTTATTTCCTTGTGTGGGAATCGAACCCACTACCTTCCACGACTGCCCTTCTGTAATATACCTACACATTTCATTTAATTATGTGCGTCATCGTATATAACAGGATGTCGGCACGTTTTATTGCATTTAAGTTTTATTTATTTATTCCTTTTTATAAAAAATATATTAAAAAAACTATATAATACATCCATTAATTGCTATATAAATGACAAGGTCAATCTCAATCTGTGCTGGATAAAAAAGTTAACAAGGAAAATCTTTTCGTTTTCTTATTAAATTATATAAACTCTTTATTTTATTTCTCAGCAACCTTACTCATACAATTATACGTTATTACAGAATAAACAGAGAAAACCTATGTAATAGATAACTCTCTTTTAGTTTATAGTCGCACCTCACGCACATATCCAAGTCTCCAAGAGGCGCGGGTTCAAATCCCGCTACTTTTTTATGTTTTATAAGTATTTTTTCAGTGTGGAAAAAAATATTAAAATGAATGAACATACCATTTTAGCAACTTCTGCCTTGAGTAAAGGTTTGCAAAGTGCATATATCTTGCTGATGTACGAAGGTGCGTTGATGACGTGCACTTGCTTTAGCCGGACTGGTATTGATTCCTGGAATTACAATTTAACTGTTAATTGAATTTAATTAATTAATTGATTTACATACTTTATTAAATATGCAATGATTAATTTAGGTTCCACGAGTTTTATACATTTTAAAATGTAATTTCTTATTTTATTACTTTTCGATAAATAAGTAAACATTAATAATACATGTTCAAAATTGAGATGTTAAAAAACTAAATCAGTTTCACGCTGTATCTCGCACACAGCACAAAAGGCAGAGGGAACCTAGTGTTAAAATTCTCCGTTCCTCCGTGCCAAATTGAGTGTTAAGTGGCGGAATTCAACCTTGGACTTTTATCTCGGTGCCAGAACGAAGAAAAAATAAATAAATAATAACTACCTAGAGTGGGAATCGAATCTACAACCTTCACGTTACAGTCACACTCTTGTTTGCGCTACGACTGGCTTATTTATGTATATTTTTATATTCATTTTTAGATACTTTTATATAGGTATTTATTTGAAGTGATTCATTTACTTTGTACTGGGTTACGTATCGGCCATTCGCGCAAAAAAACTAATATCTAGTAATATGCATATAGCGTGCAACTAGCTATCATTATTACACCCGCATTGTTTTAAAATGGACGTGATTTAAATTCACTTATAAACGATATGTCAACATATTATATGTATATATTTTTAGTTATTTTGCTATCAACAGGCTCTTCTCAGCAGAACTGCCTTCAGAACCGGTGGTAGCTTTTTGTTCATATGTTCATTCGACGATTCAAAAGTGCTTGTAATAGTTTATTTGAATAAATAAATAAAAAAAAACCAGTTTATTTTATAAAGTTAAAAATTTATCCCTTACTAATTAATATAGTAGCAGATTTTTTATTTTCAGTCTGTGGTCTCTCATATAAGGAGAGTACTGCTGCAAAATGTACTAGTTGTGGTTCCACACTCGAGGAAATATTTATTTAAATTTATATTTTCATTTCGTTCTGGTGTCGAGGCAAAACGCGGCGTTAAGTTCCGCCACTCAACACGCAATGCCTCCATAATTCTGCAGAAAGTGGGGTACGGCGTGTCTTATCATTAGGTTCCCCTCTGCCTACCCTGCAGTATGCGGGATACAGCGCATCCCTTTTAAAATGTTATAATGTTTTTTACTATTCAAGTACTACTATTATAATTTATATACATTTAGATTGTTTTAACATAAACGTATAGTTTACTATACTAAAGTAAATTTGAAAATAATTAATTTAATAATAATAGTAATTTTTTTAATTATAATAAATCTTACTTTAAGAAAGTGTTCTTAATTATCAGATTTACATTTGGATTTCATTTATTTGAAATTTAACAAAAACACATAAAAAATTGTTTACAAAAACTACTGATGACAAAACTCGAACAATTGTATTAAAATTTACCTTGACGAGATGTGAACGTATATATCATTTATAGCTCTTTTGACGAAAGCCCTTGAAATCTAAATTATTATTATTGAAATGTTACTATTTTAAAAAAGTGTTTTTTTAACTTCCATTGTATACGTAACTAGTGCTGAAAACCTATTTTAGCTTTCGCCAATTTTAAAACCAATAAAAAAACGTGTTGAAAACTCAACGTCTTAGAATATTAAATTATTCCAACCGCGGAAATCGAACCTACAACGATAATAAAGTTAATAGTTTTTTTATAACTTTACGTGCTACCAACCTGTGTGTACGTCATATATTTTCTTAAAACTGACAAATTGACTTTTCCTATAAATTTCAAAGTAATATTCGCAGAATCGAATATTGGTATTTCTCCGGAAGGAATGTCATCCTCTTCAGTGAGCCTGGTGTCAGCTAGCATGAAGAACGTCTTGACTGCGTCCACGAAGTTGAATAAGTCGTAGTCGGGATTGTTCAAACGGTAGATAAACACTTTGTAATTCTCTTTTGTTTTGTTTGGAAGTGGTAGCATGTCACTGTAAATTAAATAAAATAATGTTTTTTAAAAATATAAAGAAAATCAGCTTGATTTTCGCAGCAGGGCCCACTTTCCGACGGATTTTGGAGGCATTGTATGTTGAGTGGCGGAACTTAACGCCGCGGATTGCCTCGACACCAGAGGAAAGAAATGAAAACATAAATTTAATTAAATACTTCATTTCCGCGAGTGAAGATCGAACCCACGACTGGCCTTAAAAAAGTAGTTAAACTATAGTACTACCTTATTTTATTGCATTTTATTTTTGCTTTAAAAGTCACCATGTTCAATCATAAACCTTTTTATTTGACTATAGACTGTTATAAAAAATATGTTATTCTTCGAAAGTAAGAGGCAAAGCTTTAGGTTTTTGTTTAATATGTAAATCACTATTTCGATGACGCAAATTGTATAAAAAACATATTTCATAGTTTAATTAACAGGTTCGAATGGTATTTTATGGGTTAATTCGTACTATACGAACAAGTCTATAATAGGTATATATTTTATATCTATAATAATAATATTATATTGTCATTTATTCTTAATTGCAATATTTAGGATTCCGTACCTCAAAAAGTAAAAACGGAACCCTTTTAGGATCATTTTAGAATGCAATGACAGAAAAGAAAAAAAAGCTGTTCTATCTTTGAGATTAAGTTTAATTGCAAAAACGTTAAAAATTGCTAAGTCTAAATCTTAAGGCGAAATTCATATTTTGTCTTAGTCGAAGGAAAACAGGTTTTTCAAATCAATAAACAAGTTTTTCCTATAGGTAAAAAAATAAAATAAATGGGGATCGAACCCACAACTAGTTGCCTTTACAGTCATATTTAGTGCCCCTGCGCCAGCAGTGTCTTTCGACCGGCTTTTTAAAGATATAGTCAATAAAACATGTCAATTCGAACAAAAATCTTAAAAGGGCTTTGCCCTTGATAATAAAAACATTGGTTCATCCGCTTACGTAACACAACACAGTAAAAAAAGTTTACGGCAATTTGAGTCATTATTTGGTCATTATGTTTTTGGACCATATTAAGAAACGTCGTGCGACCTTTTCCAAAACACGGTTAATGTTTAATTGTATTTTAATTTTGAAAATAAATATTGAATTTTGGCAAGACTTCATTTAAAAATAGAAAGCTACTTTAAGCATTAATAATATTTAACGATACATTTCAACCTTGGGCATGGGGCTAATTCAACTTTTCCAAAAATTAAATAAATACAATACAGTACGTCACGCTGTACTACAGCAGGGTAGACAGAGAGAAAGAAAGAAATGAAGGCAGGAAGAGAATAGTGTACATTCTCTTCCTGCCTTTATTTTCTGCCAATATCTACAGGCATACGCAAAAAACTGGCAATAAAATGAGTAGGAGGGCAGACCCTGGCAATAGCCTCAATAGAACTCAATTTCCTTCGCCGCCTTCCAATGCCGCGATTTCCTACTATCCTACTAATATTATAAATAAGAAAGTTTGTAAAGATGGATGCTTGTTACACTTTCACGCAAAAACTGCTAAATGGATTTGGATTAAATTTTACAGTTTTACCTTACGTGTGTAGAATAAGACAATTTATGTGAGAATTATGTATAATTCGACTATAATATAAAAAAATGTTATATCCAACGAAGCTGTATTTGAATCGCTAGAAGTGAATAATTATATTTTTTAAAATCAGTGATAAAATAAACGTTTACACTATAAAATATATAATAATTATAAAATATATAAAATAATACTTACGTAATTTCAAAAACTCGTCTAATTTCCGGCGACCACGGGTCTCTCTTGAGGAAAAGCTCGGGCGCCGTAGAACGGATGGTGAAGAACAGGTCTATAGTTCGCTTCACTCGCTCCATACTTTTGCGGCAACTAAAGTAGAACCGACGGAGCAGTATTTCCTCTGTTATAGAATAATAAGTTATCAATGATGATAAACTGATTAAATATTTTATATTTAGCCTTCCACTGTATCCCGCACATATCGAGATAGGTAGAAGGAACCTGGGAACCTAGTGCTAATACACTCAGTTACTACCCATTCAGCTACTTCTGTTATCTTTATAATAAAAGTAAGTATTCCATTCAACAACACGCAATGCCTTAAAAATGCGAAAAATAGGGATGGAGTGTCTTAACACTAGGTTCCCTCTGCCTAATCTTGATTGAAAAAAGATACAGAGTGAAGCTGAAAATTATTTATATATAGATACTTAGCATAATAACAAGAAACTATTGAAAAACATCATATTAAGTAAGTAGATATTTACAATTTCCAACATAATTTTTGCCGATTCATCTAATATTTACAACTTAATATACTCTAAAGAAATCCGCTTTTTTAGTTGAATGATAATAATTGATGATCTCACATTAGGCGTCAGTATTAAAATATTATAATGTTTTTTTGTATGACCGGTTTATTTCGTCTTGTATCTTCTTTGAATTAACATATTTTATATGTACCTACTTATTGACTAACATGGTAGGCAGAAATATAATAATAGTGAACCTAGAAATCTAGATATTGCGTGTTGTCCTAAAGGTAGCTTTTCTGAACTTTTGCCCATTATTTTGCCATCTACAGTCGACTTCAAAGCGGCCACAACTTGTTGACCGTACTGTACTAAACGTATGTCATAATTACCTACGCGTTAATATGAGCGTGAGCAACTGCTTCACAACGAATTTGTTTCGGTTTCTAATGTATTTAGCAACAAATAGTTAACTATAGTTGTTAACTAAGTTATACAAGTATTATATATTTTTCAACTATTTTTTACTTTTAGAATCAACCCCCGTAGGTCAGTGGCACAGCGTGAGTTGCGGATTCGATTCCCGAACGGGGAAATGAGTTATGAATATTTTCCTTTTCCTTACTCTCAAGTGTTTGAGTCAAGAAAAAATAGGGAATTCAGTTCTGCCACTCAACACGCAATATCTTAAACGAAACGACGGAAAGTGAGGAATGGGATGTGTTAACTCTAGGTTCAAGTACAAAAATAATCAAAACTAATAGATTTCTTCGTCGAAAAATTCATAATTCTATGTAAAAATAATCACTTAATCGTTTACAAAACATATAGTTATTATATATTGCTATATTATTTACAAATGCATATAGTTGACGTAACTAATATATTTAGTATGCACTATGCGCGAAGAGTTGCATGGAGCAACACTAGCATTGCATAAAGAGTTTTTAAACTTTTAAACAAAATTGTAATTAATTTATCTTTTAGTTGAACATGGTTTATGTAGAATTTTTGCTTTATCCTGCATATAGTATTGTTTGCAAAAATAATCTAATGGTAAGACACTCTTTTCTCTGCCTCTCTCTCTTTCTCTCAAAATTGGGTCACTCAACGCCACGCTTTGTCTAGACCAGAGCGAAGAAATAAAAATAATTCATTCTCCCAAGTAAAGACCGACATCCCATCTCACAATCAGTCAAATACTAATATATTATCGAGGCCGTAGTGGTGCAATAGCACAAGGGTGTGACTGTATCACGACGGTTATGGGTTCGATCCCCACTCGACGAAGTGAGTTCAGTCACTCAATTCAAGTTCTGCCACTCAACACGAAATGCCTCCAGAATTCGGCAAAAAGTGGGGAACGGAGTGTCTTAATACTAGGTTCCCTCTGCCTACCCTGATACAGCTGAGTAGCCTATAATACAGAATAATCCAGTATTAGATTAAATAAATAGTTGTTAAAGGTCATCTCAAGAGTCAAGAGTGTAACATCTCCAAAATGAAAGGAGGAACATTAGCTTTAGCTATTATCGTATATATTTCAAAAACAACTTTCACCGTTTTACATTTCTCTATGGATATTAACGCTACATAGTAAGTAGCGTTTGGCGTTCTGCCATGTTAAACATATTTCATTTTATAAGTTACTAGCGACCCGCTCGTGACTTCGCCCGCTTCAATTTCATAATTATTAATTTACTAATCTGAATTACTTCCGTTTCTAACAAATAATTTCGAATTTAACACCTATACTGAGAAAATAACATTTAAACCAAATTATTTAACCAAATAACATTTTTCCCCTATAAGTACACAAATTTATTACAATTTCTTTGTAAGTATAGATATAAACATGAGCTACTAGAACTTTTAAAATTGAAAACGTAGATTTTATAAATTTATCGTAGCTTAAGAGTTTTTTTTTTGTAATGTAATTTTTTATTTAACATTGTTTGTAGCTACTCTTCCAAACATTTCATACTTTCGATATCAACGAGAGTAAAGCTTGGTGTTATGATTTTTAATGTTTTTAACAATATTATTATAATAACCTAGTATAAATTTTAATATTATTTAATTAAACGATATTATTAAATACTAGAAACTTGTATTGAATTTTTCTGCACAAAATAACTGCTTATATTAATAATAAACCATCCATATTTTCTAAATATTTACATACATCGTACTTTCAACTTTTGTGTTCAATTCGTGACCTTTAGCCTCAAGCTACGATATAAAGACCAAATGTCATACAAATTAGTAAATTCTTATAGAATTTTTTTTTTAAGTTTCTTGTATAATAAAATCATATAAGAATACAATAAAGTTTATTCACGTGTCTTATGTAAGCTATCTGAGATTATATTTGCTAGTTTATTTAATGAGGAAAAAAAGATAAAAAAGATGTATCTCAAATTTTTGTTTGTTAATCGTATATCTAATAAGAATATTATTTCTATTTTTCTTTTATTTAACTGTACTTTACATATATAAAAAAATAGGTTCCTTAAGTTACTATCACTACTATATGTTAGTCAACTCGCGATCTTTGACCCTATATACGCTACTTTTACTCTTTCCAAAACATTGCAACACTTAAATCGTGATTCTCGACCCACAAAATGATAGTAAAGTGTTCTTTAATGATGGCATAAGAGATTTCTTTTTCGCCTTCATTCAGTTTAACTCGTTTTTATACATATGATTCACTTTATTCTTTTATATTCGTTCTCAGTATTTTACAATCGTTTTTTTGGTATTTTGTTTTAATTCAAAACCATTAAAACTGTTTTCCCGATCATATCACACTTTTCAAACGAAACAGCAATTGTTAAAAAAAAAATACATTCCCGAGTGAGAAATCCCCAGAACATTTACACCCACCCAAGATTCCACAAATCAACACATCAAATGAGTGTACCATTTTATTTTTATTTTAATTCAAAACTTCATATTTATATTTAATTCGATATCTCATAATTTCAAAAACAAAATCTCAAAATTGGCTTTCACCTGTTCGCGCCCTCGACCTCGGTCTAATAAAGAAATAACTAAGTTGCATCATAAGTATTAGTGAAAATGTGATTTAAATTAGGAAAACAATTTCATTTTGCTTTAGTAACGAGGCAAAGCGCGCCGTTGAGTTCCGCCACTTCACAGCATTGCACTGACGAAAACGGAGTTATTTAAGAATAGGTTCCCAGGTTCCCTTTGCCTACAGTGTGAAGCTATAAATATAACTACAAAATATATAAATATTTTTTATACTCACCAACATCATGTGGCAAGTGCGGTTGCTTGTTAAGCCAGTCCCTTATTGCGACTAGCGCTTCCGCCGATTCTACTTCTTGGTCAGGCATTGTTGCGAGCTGAAACACATATTTGATATAATAAATAATTGAATATTTAAGAAGTTTGAAGAAAATATGAATTCTTTTAATATTTATGCCTAAATTGTATTATCTTTCTTATTACGCGAAGTTGAATTTCGCAACTCAACACATGAGGAGTTACGTATTTTAACACTGTACCTACCCTGTTATATGAAGCTAAAGACTCTAAAAGATAGATGTCACTAATAAAACGTAAAAATAAGTAATGATTGCCTAAACTTCTTAAACACACACGCTAAAGATAAAGTAATATCTCATAAAATCGATTATAAAATATAGGAAATAAAAATAAAATAATAATATCAATAAAATATTGATGTCCTTGAAATGACATAATTTAATAAGAAATAGGAAAACACTATGATTAACAATAAAATAATCTTGTACAATGTCCAAGGTCAAATATGTCAAAATATTAAATATTGTATTCAAATTTAATAAACCTCATATGTATAATTAATAATTATATTTTCCATTTTATATGAAAATTGAAAAAATGCGGCAAATAAGTATTTAAGGTAGAGACGTAAATCAAAGTCTTTGACGGTAATGGCAATAAAGACAGTTTGGTTAGAAATCTACCCTCAGTATCTTAGCTGGATCTCTTTTTAACGTGCATTCTCCTATTGCGTAATATTGTCTTTTTTTTTCGTACCTCCTTTGTGTGTTTTCCATTCAACGTGACATTGGCAAAATGATTAGTGCTGAATTGGCACGCTCTGAACGCCATAAATAAAGAACAACAACAAAGAAACCTACCCTATATAAGCAATTTATATTAAATTATTATATATAAAATTATTTATAAAACCAGCATTTAAAGAGATATAAATGCTTACGCGAATATAACATGGCTCCATTTAGTTAATATAATGAAAACAAATTATATAGTTGCATTACTAAGGAAGGAAAATCCGTGTTATATTCTATCATTATAAGCAATTAATTTAATTGTGTATAACCACATCCATTGTTTTAGTTGTATAGTTTTAATCGTTTAGATATTAACAAGATATATATAACGTGACCAGTCCTGTTTTGAACGTGACGGTCCTGTTTTTAGTTGGTGTGTCCCGGTTTCCCCACATACGGCAACGGGACGTAAAAATGTCACGTTTTTGGAATTGGCGCGAAAATTTGATCGAACTACGTTTCTCTGTTAACTATAGCAAAAAATCCAAGGGCATTGTCAAAATATAATTGAATGGAAAAACCCTTAAAAACAAACAAAAGTAGAGGCAATTCGTGGCGTTACCCCTACGCCACGGATTGCGGTTTGATGTGGGTTTGATCCCCACTCGAGGAAATAAATGATATATTTATTTAAAATTATATTTTTACTTCTTCGCCACAGCGCGGCGTTAAGCTTCGTCACTCAACACGCAATGCCTTCAGCGGAAAGTGGAGAACATAGCGTCTTAACATTAGGTTCCTTCTACTCTTCTGTGTGCGGAATACAGCGAGAAGATGATATAACCAAAAGTATGAAAAAAACCGATGTCCCGTTTTGTATGGAATAAAGAATGGTCACGTTAGGTATAACTATGTAAAGCCTTACAAGATACCTTTCCAAGATCCTAGTGAACATAATTATATTTCTCCCTACTTATATGGAATGTGTAATAATTGGGAAATATATTTACTTCGAATAATATTTTTTTTGTTATTTACTTTTAGGTATTGAAAATTAAAAGTCACTCTAAAGGAATAAATCCAAGTCGAAAAAGTTGTGTTACTTTTGTTTTTCTTCCTATTAGTGTAGTTTGTTAATTTTAAAATAAATTATGTTAATCTTTAACTGCTTTTGTTTTTTTTATTTTAAAAGTTACTGAAACAATTTATTAAATATATAGTCGTGGCGCAGGTGTAAAAGCGTTAACAAAAACGTGATAGGTTGTTAATTCAATTCCCACTTGAGGAACTGAAATATTAACACTAGATTCCCTCTGCTTACCCTGTTACGTATGGGTTGAAGCAAAAAAAAGGAAATCTATAAAAGTCACTTAATAAATCAAGAAACAGGTTGCTCGGACAAGTTTATCTTTATACAAATGTTAAATATTTAAAAGTACAACAAATTATCATACCAGTATTATTCTTTTAGTTATACACAAACTATACATTTCACGTGTCTTCGAGCAGATATCATCAAAAATAATTGTTTAACACAATTACTTACATTACATAATACTAAAAAATAAGGAAGATAATTTCCTTATTTTTTTATTTTTCTTAAAAGTAATTTATAAATTATTTAAAGTAATTTTACAAGAATTCTTCATTAATTGCTTAAAGCTTGAGTTCTAAACAGGTTTAAAAGATTAAGTAACTCGACCCATTTAGTAGTTTGTAGCTTTAACCAACATCTAAAGAGTTTTGAAACGTATCGAAGGAAATATTGCAATATATAATCTAACTGAGTATATCGAATGAAATCGACGCTACTTTCTCAATGTTGTGGAATTTCAGATAGACGAAGCTAGTATATATTTCAATCAATCTATCAATTATTGTATATATATGTTATATATGTATGTGTTTTTGTAAATATTATATACAAGCCGTCGTGGTTTGTCAGGGCGCGACTGTATCGCAACGGTTGTGGGTTCGATCCCCACTCGAGGAAGAGAAATATTTATTTACATTTATATTTCCATTTCTTCGCTCTGGTGTCGAGGCAAAGCGCGGTTCTGAGTTCTGCCACTCAGCACGCAATGCCTCGAGAATTTGGCATTAAGTGGCGAACGGAGTGCCTTAATATTAGGTTCCTTCTAGTTACCCTGCTGTGTACGCGATATAGCGTGAAGCTGATTTAATTTAATTTGATTTAATTATGTATAGAAACTAAATTATTTAATGAAAGCTACGATAAAAAGAAAAACAGATTATAAAGGGGAAATAAAGCTTTAAAAAAATACAGAATGTTAGTAGGAAAAAATAATTTGGATTAGATTAAATTAGTATGTATAGATTGATAGGAAAATGCTAAAAGAATGACATAAAAATCTACGTTTTGGAACAATTTAACACTCTAAGAAACCCGCTAAATTATAAAGATTTCTAAATTGCTAAATTATAAAGTTTCACTTATCCCTTACTCTCAGCATATAAATAAGTATATGCTGAGAGTAAGGTAAAATTATGGCATCTTAACAAAAGTTTCAGCATGATGGATGATGAGCAATCTGCTACTGCAACTTAACTTTCAACCGGATTCCCTCTCTGTCCCATATAAAATGAATTGGAAGTGGAACTCTTAGTTCTTAGTTAGTGATAAATGCAAGATCTACTATAGTTATAAAATATAACTTAAGGTTGAAGTTTATAAACTTCTACGAATTAAAAACAAATGTTAAATATTCTTATACTCTGTATATATAAATTTAAAAAACCTGCTTCTAAAACACTCAATCACTATGTTAACCTAGGTAGGTATTCTACCTAATTTAAATATTAATTAGCCCTCCCACTTTCTCTATGTTAAATTTCTTTACATTTACATTCATACTCGTATGTTGTGTGACTGGTAACACGACATATTGTGGGTTTGATTCCCACTCGAGGAAATGAAATGGTTAATGTTTTTGGGGATACATAATATTTTAATTTCTTAACAGAGTGTGTTTACACTAGGTTCCCTCTGTCTACCTAGCTGTGTGCGAGATACAGCGAAAAGCTAAAAACATGTTTATAATTGTAAAAAAAACGCTCTTGACTCATTTTTTGTAATATATCTAAGATAAATGTCTTATATTATAAGACAGCCTTAATACAGGTACCAGTATGTGTGACATTCTCAAGGTCAAAAGGAACGACACGATTTAACAATTGTAAGGCGTATTATATATTATGTATTTATATTGTATCTTTTGTGAGCATTACTATTCTTAACGAGTAAAACGTAAGGTAATTTATTACGTTTTATTACAATGTTGGCAATTCTCTCCTTATCCCAAGATTTCGATGTGATGATGTGAGAGAAATAATGAAAGTACAGTACGGTCAATAGGTCGTGGCCGACTTGAAGATAGCTGTAGATGCTGCTCCCTGCACAGATTTGATTTAAGGCTGTTTTCTTACTTTAGAATATTTTCTTCCGGCGTAGGAAGAAGGAGGACTGGGTGACCCGTTGCCACCCTAAAAGACCTTGCTGTCCATCCCAGAAATTTTACTAAGAAAAAAAATTTCCCTAACAAAAATAATTTACACAAACAACAAATCTGTTCAAGGATCTAAGCCCTCACTGGAAAATATCTCTAGATGCGCCAGTGGTAGACCATGGTTGATACATATATACACTTATGTCTTCTAAATAAATTATAACGTCTTCGTTTTTTTTACGTATTCATTTATCTATGTATATCATTTATTGTTGTAGATATTCTAGTATATATTCGTGTATTTCTAGCTTAGAACTAAAGTAAACATTTTGATTTACATTGCAGTGCCTTGTCGTGAAATGCCAATATTGAAATATTGTTATGCTGAAGCGTAATAAACATACTCTTAGTAGAAAGGAAAGCAATTATAGTACATATATAAATGTTTAAAGTAAATAATTAAAATGTATGAAACTTCTAAACAGTCATCAAAATTTTTGGAAGTCATGACAAATTTAAGTTTACTTATTTTCAGCTATACGCTTTTTCCGAAACAGGGTAAACCAAGAGAATCTATTAAAATAATAAGGCACTGCGTTTTTCACTTTCGCCTGAATGTCAAATACTGAGTGACGTATGATGGAGTTCAACGCCGCGCTTCAGTTTTTACTTCATTGTCTTAAGAGGGATCGAATTGACAACTATTGCGTTTACACTGTATACGTATAGCGACACTTGCCACGATAACTCTTGATGACATTCATTTAAAATTAAATGACAATTCAATTAATATGATATGCAATTTATCTAAATTGACGATATTTGCAGCAATTAAACAATAAATAGCATAAACAAAATCACTAATATAAGATAAGAGTAATTACTTTATTTATATTTCATACAAAATTACTGAGCCATACAGAAAATGGCTGTACCTAAAAATTATATTTACACCTAGCAAATTTTAGTGAAACGTTTTAAGCTTATATGTATAATTATTTAAAATTAAATTAAATTTCACATTCTTATATAATATTGCATGTTCTAAAATACGCAAAAATATAAAAAAAGTTTAAATATTTTAACAAAAAATCGTTAGAGAAAGTTACCAACTTGTAAATTGTTTCTGTCTTCTTACGTTTACATTCTTTTATTTCGTCGAAGTATTAGTATTCTAGATGCGGTAAGTTTCCAATTTTTAATTCCTCATACATTTATGTATGGTATTCAGACCACGTGAGGCAAGGATATTTCGTTAGTGTACATATATAGTACCTTGCCTATTCTATGATGCCGTAGTAGCGCAGGGGCGCAAGTGTGTGACTGTAACGTGATGGTTGTGGGTTCGATCCCCTCTATTATTTATTGATATTTCATTTCTCAGCTTTGGCACCAAGGCAATAGCCAGGCGATGAGTTGCGCCACTCAACCCGCAATGCCTGGAAAAATTCGGCGGAAAGTGGGGAACGGAGTGTCTTAGCACTAGCATCCCTCTGCCTAATCTGTTATAAGCGGAGTACAGCATGAAGCTGATTATTAAAGTTTATCAACTGCTATATATGCTCTAAATGAAAACATGATAAATAAAGAAGTGGTTATATTAATTATATATTTTTTTAATATTATCATACGTACGTTTCATTTTATTATTATAAATATTTACAGGAAATAATCGAGTCCGTGATTAATATTTCGTAAATAATTACCTAATTATCTGATAAAAAAAAATCTAAGTCACCAAAAATAAGACTACACAGATAAAGATAATAAAAAAATAATAATTGATAGGAGTTCTATGTGAGGTTAGGCTTAAAATGTGTAATATCATATCGTTGTAAAAATATTTATATAAAAAATTTTACTAAACAAAATATTATTTCATTTAAATATAAACTTACTTTAAAATTAAATCCTTAGTTAAGTTGTATAACAATTAATTAGTATTCACTCGAAAGCGTGCACTTAGTAGATAGTGTTTACTTGTCAACGCGCGCGTGTAGTGTTAGCGGCCTCTCGAACCGAACTAAACGCAACATAGAGATTGTGGTCGTAACTCGTAACCCGTAACTCTTGCTTTCACGATAAAGGCGCTCATCCATTAATTAATAGTTTATAATGTTATCTAACTTTGCCCCTTTGGCTTTTATTATCAATGCAATTTATAATTAATTATTTTTTATTGAATTGACATTGAGCATTTTAGATAAAGGATAAATGGTTGAAAGCTAGAGTAATAATTCATGTGCGTGATCATACATACATTTATTTGTTGTTAGCTTCATGCTGTATTCGACACAGGCAGAGGGAACCTGGGAAACAAGACAGACAGACAGGAACGGAGTCCTGTGAAGACACTGCATTCACCACTGGCCTCCGAATTCTGAAGGCATTGTGTGTTGAGTGGCAGAACTCAATGATGCGCTTTGCCTCGTTAGTAGAGCGAGAAAATGAAATATTTTCAGAGGAAATGAAAATATTAAATGTTTCATTTCCTCAAGTGAGAATCGAACGTACAACCTTTCACGTTTACAGTCGAACGCTTGTGTCTCTGCGCCACGACTGAAATAAATAAAAGACTGATAAGAAAACTAGACTAGACTTTATAAGTTTCGTAAGTTCGATTATAAAAGTAACATTCTGTTTAAGCTCAATTCTTAAGTTTTTACTCAATTGTTTTTATTGTTAGTTTTTTTTCAATGGTTTTTAAATGTGTAGTTTCTTACAATTAGTTACTTACTACAAATAAATACTATACTGGTCCCGCCCGGTAATGCTGTCAACACCAGTCCAGGTTTTTTTTTAATTTATTATTATCAAATATCAAACACAAATATATAAATATTCTACCTTGATATAAGTAGGCACTACAAAAAACCACGAAGGTTTGTCTCGAGTACCATAACTCGTCTAAATTATAGACTTTGTTGCTTGTGTTGACCTTTATTCCTGTTGAGCAATAAAGCCACTTCGAAAAAAAAACTGTAGTTGTTCGGTAATTTAATTTCCAAAAACTTTTCTCCGCGTCCTAAAAATAAAATCAAATTAAAAATTATTATGCCAATGTCATGTAACGCCAGACTGCTTATCTGTCAATGTGATTGAGGTTCGCTGTCAAGTGTCATAACTAACCAATAAAATTATGCTTTTAATTTAAATATATTTGTTCGTAACCAATGAAATATAAAATTACATTATGTTTTCAATAAATGCGAGACGTCTTTTCTATGTTTGTGATAAAATTATTATTCGAAATTTACGAGGAGGATTTAGGAAACCAATAGTAGCGAACCCCGGCTTGGAGCATAGGTTAAAGGCATTTCAGGAAGACGGTATAAAAATACAAGATAATGATGCTGAGGAATTCATTGAGCAATCTGAAAGCTCTTTTTATGAGGTTAACATAGCACGCTTAAGACATAAGTTTTCTAAAATTGTTTATATGTATGTTTTATACACAAAAAATACAATTTTATGTTATTTTAGGTTGGTGAATCATATAATGATCATTTAAATGAATCATTTATCAGCAAAGACAAGTTAAAACATAATATTATCAAAGAACGATACTTTAAAGAAAATATGCCAAATTTGTTGACATGGAGTGAGAAAGAGCAGATTCGTCACTTAGCCTCAACTCAACCAGATGAGTGGACACCTGTTAGAATTGCTGAAAGCTTTCCTGTCACAGAACAAGTGGTCAAAGTATAAGAATATATATTTTTTATTTCATTGATATTTTATTATATGTGCTGTACTGGCAGTGTCTCACTGTTGATGTGATGTGTGTGGGTTCAATTCTCACTATGGAGAATATATTATTTCATTTTCTCACTTTGGTAACAAGGTACCTTAAAAATCTCTCATTCTTACTGCAACAATCTCGCTTGTGCCATTGCGCAACTCTTCTTTGTTGATTATATAGAAAATATAAGTATAAAATAATGACACTTATTTACATATCCATTTTTTACATATAAGAAATATTTTCAGAAACTACTTAAATACCCATGGAAACCTGCAACTGAAGAGAGAATAGCTCGTCACGATGCATCTGCCATGAGGAATTGGAGGGAGTTAAAAGAAGGCAGTTTAGACATACCTGATGAATTAAGACAGCATTTTATAAAATTTTCAGACAGAATCATACCACCTCTAAAGAAAAAGTCACTGAAAATTGATGTTTCACAACAAAAAATGGGTGAATTTGAAGAGATTGTGCGAAGATGTGCCAACGAAAATAGTAAGAAAAGTGAAAAATGCAATGCCAGTGATGACGACACTACTTCATCTGAGCCAATAAGACCTAAACAAAAAATTGATTACAAAAATGTTACACTAGATGAACTAGCAAGCAAAATTAGAACACGCTTAGATCAGGGCCAAAATGTAAATATGCCTGACAGAATAATCCTGGATTCTGTAGCAACAAGTAAAAATAAAGAAACAGCTCCAATTCCTATAACTGAGATAGACCTCATTACTGAAAGTCAAGAACCAAATGAACTTACTGATTTTAAACAAAATAAAAGTGATGAAAATAAAATAATACCATATCCAGAAAGAATAAGAATTCCAAAGAAGGCTTATAAAAAGGGGGCAACATATAAAATGAATGATTGCTTTTATGATCATGATGGCAGATTTTTGTATAGAGTTATAGGAATGACAGATGAAGTTAACCAATCTATGTAAACTATGAAGATTTATAAAAGGTTCAAAACAATTCATTATTAATTGCTTAGCTTTTATAATTAAAATTAAAAAGTAATAGTTGTAAATATACTAAAATATACTTAGTTAAGGAAATGTGGAATAAAACTATAAATTTAAATGAAGCCTTATATTTTTTTTTATAAAAAATTATATTCATCTCATTATAATAATTGTCCATTACATAAAATAAATTTAAAAACAACAAGAAGTGGGCATCAATTACATTTTATTGCATGTCTTTTCAATAACCTTGTTTAGACATTATTATAAACACATTAATTAATTACTTGAATATTATAAAAATACATCTGTGACTAAAACCATTGTACATAATATTTCTCGCTTGCTGTATTCCACATATAGCAGAATAAGCAGAGAGGACCTAGTGCATACTCCCTCCTACTTTCACCCAAATTTCGAGACATGGCGTGCTGAGTGGAGGAACTCAAAGCCGCGCTGCTTACTAGGACGAGGGAATGAGAATAATGTATTCCCCCAAAATCGAACGAAACGAATACGAATCGTCAGAATCGAACTTACAACCGTCGCGTTTACATTCAAACACTACATAATAAAATGGAACTTAAAATATGGCTTTATCAACACCCGAGGCAATAATGCCTATAATGCTAAACATCTAACATGAAACCGTAAGATTGACCATATACAAATGTTTAACCAATATATATAATATTAATGATTGATTTGATAAAAAATAATTAATGAACAACTTGTAAAAATATGACTATATAAATATAATATGCGAATTGCAAACATTTCATTAATATTTTTACAGTCATAATTCATTTATATAAATTGATTCAAAATTTTGAGAAAACAACAATCTAAAGTTTGAATTTGGGCTAACAAAAAAAATTATCAAAACTCATGCTACCTATACAAAACAAAAGAATACAAAAATAGTAAGAACTGAGTATTGATGTGTAAAGAAACTATTAACTGACTTAAATTAGTAGTTAGGCCATTTATAGGTTATTATCAGTTATAACAAAATTTATTTAAGCAGTATACAATTTACACTATCTAAAGTGAATCAATCTACAAACCGTAATATAATTTCGTTGCTGTTAACATGAAAATGGCTATAAATTTCCATACATTTTTATACAAATTAATATTTATTATTACAATCCATTATCGGCTTTATATGGACACGCAGAAAAATACCTAAGTTTTGGCAGTCACATTGACTAACTACTCCATATTAAGGTACATTCACCAATACAAAGCTAAAGTGCTATTTGGAATGAACAAATTTAGTGCAAATAAACCAAAGCGTGTGTAAAATGTGACTGAAATGAAAAGAAACTCTAATGAAATAGCCGAGTGGATTATAGTTATTTAAATTTTATTATTATCACTATTTTTACTTAAGTATATACATTCGAATTTATATAGTAAGATTTAATATTTCTGCTTTAGCACCCGCAATCCTATACTAATGCCGAAAGAAAAATATAAATTACACATTCAATATGGGTATTTACATATCAAATTTATTTAAATTGTAGGCGATACATACGAAAACTCATAGTATTAAGTGAGAAATTAATTAATTTATGAAAATATTGATTTTTATATATCTAATGCTTATGATTAAGCATAGTTGTTTATTTTTAATATGATAATTAAATAGGTTATTAGTACAGTTACTATTTAAATAATATTATTAACACTATATAAACAAACATTGATTATATTGCCCAAATAATTCTAAACACATTTGATATTTTAATATTTTTATATATTATATTAAATAAATATATCCACTAATTCTAGAAATTAAATTGAAAATTAAATCTAGTTTAAAAAAAATGGAGCAAAACGTCTTAGAAAAAGCTAGGCCATAATTATTCCGATTGTTTTAAATAAATTCCTTTGTCTATAATATAATATCTACCGTTATCCATTGCTTCACACACGAATATAAAAAAAGAGTAAAGAAAGCAAATAACTTATTAGGTATAATGATTAAAAACTTTTTATAAAAAATGATTTTTTAAAAAAATACCATAGATTTTTGTTTGTTTGTACCACAAATGTTTATGTAAAATACACTCGCGTATAATTTCTATTTTCCACCCTAAAATGAGTTTTACAATGATTTTACAGTTTATTGTCAATAAATAAGAATTGAAATATATTTTTATATAAATAAAATAAAAATTTAATTACAAAACTGACTTGATAATATGTATTTCTAATAAAACAGTTCGTAAATTCATCCCGATTAGACTCCTAAATGAAGTTTAAAAAGGTCTTTTTTACAGAAATAATGACTTAGAACATAATGGACGGCTAATGCGCGTTCTTGTTCTTTAAAGAGAAACAATTGAAATAAATATTTTAATTGATTATTACGTCTTTTAATTGTTTAAAACATGTATTTACAACAGGTAATATATTTAGTTAGTAAATTTTCATTATAATGTTGATTACATATAACGGTAGTAAAGTTTTTAAGTCATTATTATGATTAATAATAATAATTTTATGTTACATAATAACGCTCGCAAATTTAATAATATGAAAACAAGGCAGTAAGTAATACAAGATAACTATATTTTACAATAAAAAAATTTAGTTCTCAAGCTAAGGACAAAATTTTTGAAAATTTCATTGCATATGACGTTGTTTTAAGGAATTTATTTGTTTCTTTCATTTTGTATACATTTGGTCTCATCCAGGCTTTAATAGTTTCACAATTAATGAAGCAGTTTAAGTTTACTATGTAACTTGTTCTTGTTATAACTATAGTTATGCATATGTGTATAATGGTTATACTTGTTTTTACACATTCGAGTGAGGGGGCGAAGGGCTGGTCTTATAATATAACTATATAGATAGTACGGTTGGCGAGTTGTGGCCGTCCTGATGTCACTCATGCGCATATATAAAGTGGCGCCCGATGAGTATCTATAATCGTAAGCAACCAGTATACAGGACGGTTAGCGAGTTGTGGCCACTTTGCAATCATTCATGCGCATATATAAAGCGGCGCACAGTGCTCCCACGGTCATTGGGCTCTGGGCCGCGGCAGGCGCAGCCTCTTGAAGTAGTGTCTGCAGCAGAGGGCGGCGGGCGCGGGCGGCAGGTCCTGAGCGCGCGCGTCCGGCCCCAGCTCGTCGAGGGCGCGTGTGTACTCGCGCTGAAGTGCCGTGAGGTCGATGTTGTGCTCGCCCAGAGCGGCCATCGCTAGGAACAAGATGTCTCTGGAATTAAAATAAATAAGCTTTAGCTTTAGCGTTAATATCTATAACATTAATAATATACTTTACGCTGAATCACCTCACAAATCTGCTCACACAAAGCAAATTAAGTAGCAAAGTGTCTTTACCTAGTGGTAAGAAGTTCCATTCACTACTTTTTACCATTTTTACCCAATTTTTGAACCATTGCATGTTAATGTCATAATTCAAGCGACTCTTAGTTTTCTTATTAAAGCGAAGAAGTGAAACTACTTCGTTCCCCTCAGTGAAAATCGAATGCACCTCACAACCATCACGTTAAAAGACAGACTCTGTATATTCCGTTATATTTATGCTCCGAACAAACATAAATATAACGGAAACAAACATTAAACAACAATTTTTTTCAATATACTTTCCTAACAATTGTTGATTTTAGTATTTAGTAATTGTAAATTTTAGTTTTCATTATTTTGATTGCGAGTGAACAATACTCAAAAGTACAGAACACAGTACAGTAAAGTACAGTAAAATTTAAATAGTCTTAAAACTATATCTAACACTAACATCTTATCAATTCATATAATCTATAAAATAAAAAAGCAATTTAAATACCTATAGTAGGAGTAGTAACGCTTATTACTACAAGTGGACTCTCGCCACGCCGCCAATTTTCTTATAGCATCAGACAGATCGTTGCTTAGAAGCCCATCTAAAACCGCGAGTACAACACTGCAATAGAAAAGAAGTAATAAATTACCAATTATAATGTAATGGATTTAAAAATATAGTATAAAAGTCTATTTTATAAAAAATCATTGTGAGTAGTAGATATTATAGGATATATATAAATAATATAAACATACGAGTTATTTTTAGCACAGTCGTGGTCGGTGAGCAGCAGCGCCCGCAGCTGCTGGGAGCGCGGCGCGTGTCGACCGCTCCACATGGCGTACAGCGCCTGTGCCTCGTTCTCCACACGAGGAGTGTCCCATCTCTCCCACTCACAGTGGACTGCTACGCCTGGGGAAACATTACAATTATATTTATGGTGTAGTCAGTTTTTACTTATTTTTATTTCTTTTTATAGCAGGGCAACTATAGGGAACTTGGTGTTAAGATACTCTGTCCCTATGCACTATCAAATATTCGAGATGTTGCTTATTCAGTAACGGAACTCAACGCCATGCTTTGTCTTGTTACAATAGAGACGACCAGAAAATAACTTCATCCCCGGGTTGGGAATCAAAACCATAACCGTCGCCTTTACAGACGCTTTGCCACTGCGTCACGACGGCCTAAGCGCAAAATGAATGTATTAAATTTAGAGCTTCTTTTGCTTCTTACTATTATTATCAAAATAAATAAATAAATGTTATATTTACCCAATTTATCAACATCCGGCAAAGGATCAGTACTGTGGTACTTCGAAGCAAAGTTAGGACTTAATAAGTCGGGCAAATGATTATCAATATTAGCACGTTCCAAGAACCATACTAAATTCCAATACACAATAGGATGTGATTCAACGAATTCCGGCTCTGAGAGACACGCGTCGCCTTCTCGACCTGAAAAAAAGAATATTTATATTAGAACAAAAATTAAATATATAAATTTTAATTTGAATATATGCTAATAAAATGACAAACATAAATCTCATCTTATGAATATCATATGAATTATCATATCTTACCTAAAATTGATTCAAACTCTTTTCTTAACACAAGTGGATTTAAGTAAGGCACACTTATTGTTTCCGTTTGACTTTGTCCTTCTCGTATTATCTGAAATTATTCATATTTATTTTTAATTTGTTTCATTTACATATATTAATATTTATTTAATTTAATTTTGGTCTCAAATATTCTTATTATTTATTATAAAGTGTATGATCGTGTCTAAAATACGTATTCTGAGCAGGTGCCCACATTCACACGCACTCACACACACACGCACGCACGCACACACGCGCACACGCAGTACTCACGAGCACGGACAGCAGCGGCACAGTGTGGCGGCCGCAGGCGACGCAGCGCGTGTTGAGATTGGAGTCGTCGGCCGCCCAGCCCGCCATCGTGTCCTCATCGTACAGGTACGCGCCGCACTGGTGGCACTGCGAGCACGACGTCATGTGCACTTGGGTGGGGAAGTTGGCTTTTGTTGTGTCCTGGAATTCATAAACATTTTTTAGGCGTGTTTAGTACTTGTTGTTGTGTTGTTGTTGACTTTAGAGCGATGAAATGGAAATATAAATTTAAATTAAAATTTCATTTCCTCAAGTGGGGATCGAACCCGCAACCAGTCGATTTTACTGTCTGATTTACTTTGTTAAATATCAAAAATTTACATTCAAACAAATAAAATAGAAATAGAATAAAATCTATTTTAAAATAAAGAACTACTTAATAAATTTACTTACATTAATCGTAGGATACAAATTATCAGGCAGGTGGGATAACAGTGTCGCCAGAGACCCTCTTTCCATGGAACAAGCGAGCTCAGCATCACTAGAGGCGCGTCTGAATCCCATTCCCGTGGACCATTCTTGAAAAAAATGAAATATATGATTAAATTTATTTTATTTGCAACTATTGCCATTAATAGCCTTATTTCTTAGTGCGTACATTTATTAAGGCCCACATAGTAGGCATTTTTTATACCTTTTGTACAACTATCAACATTCTTTAACCTATTGGAAAATCAAAAAGACACCTATAGCTTCTACATTTTTTTAAAAGGAATAATCTAGATATTTTTACGTATATCTGGAAACTTAAAATATAATAAAATAGCTTTATTTATTCCACAAAAAATACTACATAGAAAAATAAAAAATAGGGAAAAATAAAGAAAAAAAAGCAACTAACCATCAGGATTCATCTCAGACGATCCATCACCCGAATCTTCCTCCGATATAAAATTGGCTAAAGCGCTCGTTGCATTTCCAATGGCGCCTTTCACAGGGGTCGAATTTGCTGATATGACTTCTTTCATCTCATCAAACTTCTTCGCCATACTTGTTGCGGCTGATTTGAGACTGCTTAGACCACTTTGGAGTAATTCGTTTGATTTCTTCCCAGCTATGCTTGTTGGACTATTAGAATTTAAGGTTTAAAATGATTATATGCAGGTATGAAATAAAATAAAATAATTATATGTAGATATATAATGCAAAAAGCTTAAGCGTGTAAATATGATAAATGAATTTGTAGTCGTAGATGATAATATATATTATAATGGATTAGATGAACTATATAAAATGATTATACGTATACGTATTTTTGTTGGTTTTCTTTTCTACACTTTTAAAACTTTGTAGAAAATATAACAAAGAGAAGAAAATAAACATACTGTTTACAACTCCTCTTTGCTATATTTATAGTACAAAAGATTTAGTTAAAGTTATGTTTATAGTAGATAAAAGATTGTTTTATATTATTATGATACATGTTGATATATAGCTAATGTGAAGTTTCTAATACGTTTATACGAACTTCGAAGTTTTATGTTCAATTTTAATGTATTTAAATTTATAATAAAACCAAAAAAAAGCTTTCTAAAATTACATAAATTTTCAATTAGCTATATTACATAAAATGAACAATGCATCTAACTTATACAGCAAATCCACAACCGCCACCGAAAAATTACCATATTTTTGATGTAATTCTCGCGTACGTTTAGTTTTTTTTTATTTATTACTATTTAATAATTTAGTACAAATCATCAACATACAAAACATCTAAAAACCGAGGAGGTTTGTGACGATGTTAAAAACCCTTTTTACATTACAGAATTACAATTTTCAATAAAGTTAAACACAATTATAGAGTTGAAATAAGTTGCAAAAATACTACAGTACAGTATCAAAGATTGCTTTTTCATAAATATTCAAATCGTGAATGTCGTGATGTAAACAAATTTTATATTAAATTCTAATATGTTAACTTTTCTATTAATTCAGTCAGCTATTACAATTTATTATGTTACTATTACATATTATGTTATTAAATGCGTGGTACTATTACATGTGTAATAATATAAATAAACAATGTACATAAAAATTTACCACAGACCCACAACCGTCACCCAAAAATTAATCATATTTTTGGATAATCCAAAAATCTCACCTGAAATAACTCTCGATCATAGCTTTGCCTATTTTCATATTTTCCTTGCGCAACGATAGTCGGGCGGGCGAATAGCGTCTAAACAAACAAACTGCTAGCATACGGTGCGAATATTATGTGTGAAGTAAATATGTATTTTATACTAATTTCACCATGTATTTCTGATGGTAATGATCTTATTTTTAAAGTTTTCAGTCAGTCTATTTCATAGAAAATAAGTTATTTGTAATGGTGAAACTAGTATTAAAAAATCAAGCATATTGATCGCTATTTTACATTCTATATATGTAAAACTTTAAACTAGCATGCATCTAATATGAATGTAACTTTTCAAATTTAAAAGAATATTGCATATAAACAAAATTAAAAATAAATGTTATATGTAAATGTTGAATGTTATGACTTCTAAATTTAGGCATGCAAAAGATAATGTTCCTTGAATCTCAAGACCATGCGCAAGGATAAGCGTTTCTTTTGCTATTTTTTTATTCTTTAAATTTCTTAACGTTATTTTCGGCAAGCAATTATTGAACCTTTTTTTATCTTATATATACCGGTATATATTTTATAGTAACCCATCTAAAGTTCGGTTTCCACCGCGATCGGAACTATTAAAGACTATGTTGAAATCGCACGAATGAACTTGAATTTCCACAATAGTAGTCAAACAGAAAAGACAGAGCGAGCAGAAAGTTGTAATGAACTCGCTCAGTTCTAAATAGCGGAGGGAAGTAATAACAAAATACAAGTGGAGATGTTCAACTTATTTTATTTAAAACGAAAGGTCCGTTCAACCTAAGCATTATCATCTTATTACTCTTTCGCGGTGGAAACCGGGCTTAACTGTAAAAACAATATTTTAATTAACTAGTATTTAGTAGAGAAAATTACGATTACTATGTTAAAAAAGCAAACAAAATATATTAGTTAGTTAATTAAATATATCAGTTTAAAGATTTTTTTTAGCTATTCATTGGAACTCCGCAAAAGGAATTTGTGTTAAGACATTCTGTTCTATTTTCTAGACATTCATGTTGTTGTGTTGCGACGTATACTCAGCGCCGCGCTTCGTCTTGTTACCAGAGCGAGGAAATGTAAATAATTTCAAACCTATGAGCGGATATCGAACCGACACCAACTTGTGATTATATTGCGAGGTATTCTTTGGTTATTATATCTTTATCATAATATAATCTCTATTATATATTATAATCTTTATAATAATATAATCTCTATTATATATTATAATCTTTATAATAATAATTTATAAATTGAACTCACCCAAAACTAATCTTCAACGTGTTACCAATACTCGCCAAGCTAGCGGAAACTGTAGCGGGCGCCGTTTCACTTCTATGCAGTTTCCTGTAAATAGGAAACTATCGAGCTCACTCCGCTCTATCGTAGTTGCGTTTACTAGCGCTACTGTGGTGTTAGTAGGGGCACTGTTATAATGTGATGTTTTTTTTTATTTATATACTTTTTAGCAGAATTAACTAGTAATAAGAATACAATTAGGAAATACATTAAAATAATCATATAATTATTATCAATGAGGAAGGACCGTGGAAAGGGTCAATGTTCTTCAATATAAATCAATAAAATAATATGTATTTCATAATAAATATAAGAATCCCGATTAGGCTCGATAAGAAAGTATGACTGCTTAGAACGCCGGTTTTCAAGAGTCGTAAGTTCAAATCCCATTTTGTTACGACTTCAACACATTAATAAATACTTGCCTTAGTCAATTAAAAAATTATCCGAAAACAAAACAAACCAAAGTAATATTCATGAAAGAGCACAAATCTATTTAACCATTAAAAAAAATAAATCTATGAAACACGCAACGTAAATAAATAAAAAAAAAAGGAAATCATTTACCCAACATTCTCTTGAGGCTCGTCCTGAAACGAGTTGCTTCGCCTGTGGAACAGCTTGGGGCTGACCGACAGCTCGTGTTTGGGGAGAGGAGTGGGCGAGGGTGGTGAAGGCGGCACGGGGAGCGCGGGGCTGAGGGGGGAGGACAGGGCGCCAAGGGGGTCGTCGCTGAGCACCGGGGTGCGGGGGGAGAGCCTGTGGAGAGTTTGTTGATTATTTTTTGTCTGACTGTGTTATTTAAAAATCCTTTTTATTATTATTAGTCTGTGTCCATAGTGAGATGCAAATAACACTAGGAACGAGAGATTAGCTCTAGACTGATAAACCTTCGATTTTACAAAACACCATTTATTACTTTGATTATAGCACAGTAGGTAGAAATTACCCAGTACTCCTTTTATTATTATTTTAACTCATAATTACAGACATTTATTCCGTATATTTATTAATTTTATTTTTTATTAGCTACCATTCAACTAAAGGCTTCGTAACTTTGACAGGATAACATAAAAAATTACACATACTTCAATGGTGACGATTTCAATGTATCAAGAGTCTCGGTGGCCGCTGCTTCCTTTTCCGGCTCTTCGGGAAAACTAAGTGTTCGAGAACATCGCGATTTTGGATTTGATGTTCCTATAAATAGAATAGAAAAATATTTATAATCTTTTAACACAAGTGTAAAAATTATAACTTGCTTATGTATTTCTTTTTAGTTTTTTCTTTTTTAATTCAAGTTTCATTTAATTTTCCTGAGTCAATTATACGAGTTAATTATACTCGTACACCGCCCAACTATCGCGATTTCGGGCGTTCAGTGGTGGAATTCAACACCTATCCCAATGTCTTCCTATTATTGAGCACAGGAAAATAATGCAGTTCTTCGATTATGGTTCAAACCACCAACAATCGCGTTTATAGCCAGACAGTACTTTAAAGTAAAAGTGATTTAATTACCACTAGAAAACGAGAGTCGTTGTAGATTTTGAATAATCTGCGCGTCTCCGGCGAAACTCTCCGATCGCGTAAGGATACGGAGATCTGACGGGCTGTCCGGACTCACGTGTATTGTCTATAGTGGAAAAAGTACTTGATCAATGTAAAGCAAGAGAAAAGAGTCTTGACACTCGGCTCTAGAGATAACCTACCCTGCTACTCTGATAGAAAGTGCACAGCTGAATAAAATAAAATGTTCAATAATGCTAAACAATCGAAGAATTGTATATGTTCACTATCCTAAGTGTGAATCGAATCCTTCAAATATCATTATGTTGTAAACATCAGACTCTGTCATAGGACGGCATTCTATCACTAAGCCTTTGGTCTATATATAAATAGTAAAAATATACATAATATATACAAATTCCATACCTGTCTCTTATCAACTATAGTTATAGCTGGCGGTGGGGGTTCTTCATTACCTAATGAGTTACTTCTGGGTCTAGTCGTTCCTGTTAGATCTGGGTCTGATGGCAAACCTGAATGGAAAAAATTATGTAAAACTATTTTATTGTAATAAACACTGTGCTTAATTGACGCTTAATGAGTTATGTCTTTATGCTACATTTGGAATTATGTATATTGGTAATAAAAATATACCTTTAACGTATAATAAAGATAATTAAATAAAGTAATAATCATACACTGAACTATCGGGGTGCAATGAACTAGCAACTGATTTCATTCAGATTTTCATTTTCCCAGTGACAAGATAAAGCGGCTTCTTCTCGTTGCAACTTCTCAAATTCAATCGTTCTTCGAAGAATGGAATGTTTTGACACTAGGCTCAATTATCCTACCTTGTATTTGGCAAGCGAGAGAATGATTTAAGTATTCAGCTGACAGAAAAATAACTAACATATAACCAATATACATGTGCAGCATCGTGTCATCTAACTAATTTATTTTAATTTCCCAATCACATAGTAGCACCATTAAAAACCTATTTGCCATCACATAGCAATAACATACCAGATATAAGTATTCCGGCGTGGGCCGATAGCTGATGGTGTCGGGGGTGTGCGGCCGCGCGCACTATGTTACCGCGACGTACTAGCGCCTCGAACGCGCTAGTACTGGCGCCGTCGCACGCTGGAATTATGTGATTAAAAATATGGTTATTAAGACTTATATGTTTACTTTTAGTTATTACTTTTAATTATTTTAATTTGACTTGATCAATATTTCATTATACTATCAAGAGGGCGTCATAGTGCAGTGAGCCAGCGACTGTAATCGCGATAGTTGTGAGTTCAAACCCCACTCAGAGAAATTATATTTAAATTATTTCATTTTGTCACTTCATAGAAAAAACGTGACGATAAGTTGCAGCACTCAATGCGCAATATCTAAATAGGAAAAGAGAAACGGTGTATCTAAACACTAAGTTTTCTTTATCAACATACTAATAATGAAAAAGCGTGAAACTTTATTCATATAAATAAAAAACAAATACATACCAGAGTCCAAGCTTGATCTGCTGCGGGTAGTGGGTTCGAGTGCAAGCGCTGAAAGATCGCCCTCGCCGCCCACCGTCCGCACTCTGGGCAATGTGCCTGTACCTGATATGATAATATTTATATAAGTTATTAAATATAACGGTCATCCAATAATTATAATCTTAAGAATATTTACAAAGAAAGAATAAGAATTATGCAAGTAATACATCTGTTACATGCGTGGATAAGTTAAAAAGTAGTTTTGTATTTAGTAAGTTATGTATACAGATATTACTGAATTATTACAATTTCGTGCTAAATCTGATAACAAGACGAAGCGCGTGATGTCTCGAAAATTATTCGGAACGTGGAGAACAGAATGTCTGAACGAACCTAGTGTGTATATTAAAAGCTTTGTTATGCGTACCCTTCACGCTATAGCGAGATATATCCCGCACATAGCCGATACGCAATATACAGCGTGAAACTTAAAAAGAGAACTCTAACATACTTCCAGTGGATCCGGCAGAACGACTCGCCCTTTGCGCTCCCGCTTTCCTGAACAGCGCGGCCCCCATTACCGCTATACGTAACTTGTTCCAAAGTAGTTGTGATCCACTGAAAATATAAAATGTAAAGGTAAAGAAGACAAAGGAGAAGAAAATTGCTATGCCTAGTTACATACATAAATAATATTATGACGCGACTGGTTTTGGGTTCCATCCCAAGGAGATATATCCATCGAGGAAAATGAAATAATTATTTAAATTTTTATTTCCATTTTCCATTAGCTTTTGTATCGAAGCAAATCGCCAATCAACACGCAAGGCATCCAGAATTCGGTGAAAAGTGGTAAACGTAATCTCTTAACACTAGGTTCTCTCTGCCTACCCTGCTGTATGCGGAATACAGCGCGAAGCTGATTTATTTTTTTAAATTATATATAAAACACAAGTAAATACCTCGCCATATCCTTAGGCCACGTCGCCTCCAACACACAACGGTTATAGTATCCATAGGTTAATGCATTCGGTTGTAAACCTGCTCTTTTCATCAAAAATAAAAGTTGTACCGCTAATACTGGCAATGAGTGAACACCGCAGAGTTGCATCATTACTCTGTAGCATACCTGTCAAATATATTTAATAAGATCATTACTTTTTTTCACTGTGTCCCATGTATGGCAGAAAATATAAATTATTATAATTTGACTCGACTAATTTTGTTGTTGTTGACATATGAAAGCATTATTCATTTTAATTCTTTACTAAATAATAGACTTTAAAGCCGAATAATGCCAAACCTAGGAAAATAATTATATAATGCTAATAAATAATGAAAAAATTGTTACACACACTGTGACCAATATCGCCGTGACTAAATGCACATGCTTTCATGTTAAAATACTATTATTTTTGGTGTTGCTTATTCAAAATAAAAACATATAGAAAAATAGTAAGCGTCATACCTCATCACACGGAACTCTTAATTTAGCAGCTCTCTCCAACAGTTCGTAGGCGTGTCGCAACATAGCATGTTCGCGGGAACGTGCTAGCGTGAGACGACAGGGGAGTGTTAAAAAGTATAGGGAATAACACGCTCCTAGGAGACACTTGGCCCACGCTTCCGGTGATAGACTTGCTTTGCGTGCTAGACTGCAATTTGAAGAAGAATTTTAATTGATATTAAAATAAAATTGAATATATGGGAAATAAAATATTTAATAATTTTCAATTCCTCGCGCTGGTGTCGAAACAAAGCACGGTGTTGAGTTTTGCCACTCAACACGCGCCCCGCGCACTGAATTCGGAGAAACCTGGGGAGCGGAATGTCTTAACACTAAGCCTAGTCTAGTAGCCCCTTCTGCTTACTCTACATGCGGGATACTGCGTGAAGCTGAATAATAACAAAAAGTAATAAGAATACAAACCGTTGTGCAGCAGCAATCTCGTGCTTAGTCCGCCTCGCCATGGGAGATGCGTCGGCCAGGGACTCAGCGGACGCGAGCGCAGCGGCCGGCAGCGCGTGCAACCCCGCGCCGCGCGTGCTGGCCCGGCACGAGGCTACGAGCTCCGAGGAGAGCACTAGCTTGTGGTACGTGTACTCTTGTTCTGGGGATTTTACACATATTTATAAAATTGGTAAAATAGTTATAACGAGTACTGCACATGTACTACACATGTACTAAATATTGCAAGTGCATGGGTTTACATATTTATAGAAAAGTTTCATGCGAAAAGTTTTAAATTTTGTATCGTTTTTTATTTATATTAACAAAAATTAAAAAAGCGATCTATATACTAACAAACATATATTTTTACGACAAGTAATAATATAGAATATCTTTAGTGACACATATCATGTGTTCAAATTCTATATCAAATTGATTGTCAACATATTACGTACAACTCTATACAAAAAAATATATGTTACTGTAATTAATAGCTACAATTCATTTTATCTGATTTAAATAAAAAATATTTGTAATATATCTAAGCGGTAAAATAAAAAAGAAAGTAATAATTTACAAAAACAATAATAATTAAAATACAACCATCTAACTCACCAGGATCGGGCGGATCAGGCGGCAGCACAAACACAGTTCGTTCCGAGGTATTAGCAGTGTCGATTCCCAATAGAGGTTCGTCACCTGCCGCCACTCGCTCTATACATTCATCGAAGAACGTCAGCCCCTGGTCAGCATCACATACGAATGACCGTTCTTCAATGAAACGTGTGAACATTTGGGTTCGCATTATTAGAAAGAAGAAGCGCTGTTGTGTCTGTAAATATTAATTAGATTTTATTGCATATCATATTTATACACTCTTCTAATAATGTCAATGCCACAACTCATATAAATAAATGTTTCTTTTATTGAAACCAATGAACTTTTAAATTTGTATTGTGAGAAAAAAGACGTTATTATGTTGAAACGGAATTGAACCCCCCTGAGTAATTTCATAATTTTTAAATGAATTAACTCACCTTATCTCTAGACCTCAGAAAGGCGTCAACATGGAACAAAGCGTGTGGGTCTGTCGTACCGACGGTGGGCGCTTTAGTTATGGGAATAAGGTACCCACGGTATCCTTGTAAGGTTACCGCCATGAAACGTAGGAACGCCTCTTGAATTTTGAGTTCTAGGGCTTGCTGTTGATAAAAAATTTAAAAAAAAAATTATAATATAACAGAATAGAATATAATTTAGAACGTTAAAAAATTTAAGCAAAGCGGATAAGCATGTGTATATATTTTTTATATTTCATGAACTTTCAATGAAACTAAAAATAATATTCGTTCAAATAAAATAATGACCTAAAACAAATACTAAAATTATTTGAACGAAACATTTAGATTTTTTATTAATCTAAAAATTGCTGAATATTAATTAACGTACTTCTTTTTTTCTCTTTTGGAAATCTCGATCTAAGCTTGTTGTAGGTTCGCCGTTATATTTATTACCATTTGACATATGGATGGGAGATGCTGCAAACAAAAAACGGTAAATACATCAGCTTCACGCTGTATTGCCCACACAGCAGGGTAGGCAGAGGGAACCTAGGGTTAAAACATTCCGTTCCCCACTTTTCGCCGAATTCTGGAGGCGTTGCATGTTGAGTGGCGGAACTCAACACCGCTCTTTGCCTCGACACCAGAGCGTAGAAATGAAAATATAAATATAAATAAATATTTAATTTCTTCGAATGGGGATCACCCCCAAAACCGTTAAAAGTTTAAAAGTTATGGAGACAAAGTCACGAAAGCAAAAGTATATTTTTCTATTAATAATTTCTACAATAATAATTCCCATACTATTCAAAGTTAAACAAATAATTTTCTTAAGAAAAGAGTATGGTAATAAAACAGTATAGTGTACCTGGACGTATATTCGTAAACAGTTGTTCGAGCGTCTGTCGTAACATTCGCGCTTGACGTTTCGGTAACAATTTCAATGAGATATGTTTCTGTGATTCGCATATCTGAAAATAATATATGTGTAACGAACTGTTTGTTCATTTATACTTACTGGTCAAGTTACTCAAACGCAGAAAGCTTATTTTTTAATTTAGGAAGAGCCTCCGTCAAAAAAAAACATTTTCATATAGTAGTAGATGTGCATTTGTTGTTGCTCTTGCTTTCTAGTGTCAAATTTATTATTCAAAGGATCTAGCAGGATAAGCATATGGAAAAATTGCATTGGCTCTTTTGTTGAAATTATTTTTTTAACATTTTATATTACTTTTCATCAAGAATTTGGTTAAGATATATTATATTTATTATTAGAATATTGGTTTACATTTAACCTAAAACTTCAAATTGACTAAAAAAACTGTGTTACATACATACACATATGCATACTTACAGTAATATTATTAGTATCTAAATCCACGCATGTCACATCAGGTGGAGGTTCGTACAGATCGAAAAATCTAGAATCTACTCCTATTAGGTATGGCAAGGGCGCGTGTAGTACTTCCGCCAAGCCTGTAAAAAATATAAAGGGTTAAAAATACAGCCGTAATATCGCAATTATAAAAGGACCGACTGTAAAAGCAATGATAAATATTTTTTTAGAAAACTGCTACTTTGAAATTTTACTTACGCTTTCTTAATTTTTTATCTTTTTAAGTGTCGTTACTTTAAATATAAATAATATCAATAATCATCAGCTAAAATATATTATTCGTGATTCAAAAACTTACCTAAAGGACATAACGGTATGTAAGGACATTGCCATTTAAACGGAAATAGTAAACTAGATACCGCTTCTGACACCGCAGTTAACGTGTCTGGCCTGAAATGAAATGTTAATAATAATTAAAAGGTATAAATTTATCATATTTTAATATATAAAATCTTATAATAAAAAAGTATAAAACAATGTCGGGGCGCAATCGAACAGCGTCTGATTGTAAATGAGAAGATTCAATGTTCGATTTCCACCTGGGAGAATATAGTCTATTTAATGGCTTCGATAAGAAAATAAAGCGCTACGTTGAGTTCCGCAACTCGACACGCAATATCTTCAAAATTAAGCGTTTTTATCGAAATTACAAACTACATATGCTATGCTACAGACAGACTTACAGAAAACACATACTCGTACATATACTTCAAACTTTTAACACCTTCGTTATAGTCAATTATAATTAATAATAAAAAAACTATCATGAATAAAAATATATATATATATATACCTCAACGAATGTATAAGTATCTTCTGTTCAGTGATAGCCAGAGCTAGCAATAACAAACAGTTATCAGGTCCCAGGTTCAATAACAGCTGCCTGAAGCCCGCACCGCTGCGTACTAGTGGTTGGTCGTCGCGGCGAGTCACTATTACTCGGTCGTGCGCGTTTGTTGGTGATAACTAGAAACAAAAATACATTTAAATAACAATATTCACTTTAAGTTGTGAAATTTTAGCTGGTGCGCCCACATCAGTGTAGGCAGAGGGAACCTAATAGTAAGACACTCCGTTGATCCACTTTCCACCCAATTATTCGAGAAATAGGGTGTGAGGGCAGCGAAACTCAACGTCGCGCTTTGTCTTTCATACCAATACAAGTAAATGTAAATAATTAATTACCCCTATTGGGAACCGTACGCACAATCATCGCTAATCAGGCGACACTGAGTATGAGTTACTTTTTTCAAATTATTTATGTTTGTGAAAACAATTTCTTATCTTCTAGTTCTTTTTTAAATAATTAACTATATTAATTTAAATTACAATTTGTCCTGTTATATATTTATCTGAATGTTTTATATAACAAGGAAATAAACATTTTGTTACCTGTAATAATATCCGTGGCTCAGGAAATGGCACCTCTTCTAATAAATGTGTTATATATCGTTCTATAGGGATATTTAGAGGTTCTTTACTCCATGACATTTCCTGTAAGAAAATAATATTAATTTGTTAAAATTATTAACTAAATTTTAATCAATATTTAATCTGCCTTGAATAGGGATCAAATCCACAACCAGTTGCGTTTACGACCACACTTTGTGGCCCGACTGGCCTCTGATAATTTTGGGAAATCCTTTTATGAAGAAATCATATGCCATATATCTTTCTATGGCCATACTTTTTTAATAACGAAAGATATATTTATACATGTATCTATATAGATAAATAAACGGATATTTAAATTATTATTTATAATATAAAAACATACCAATATATACAACAGCCACCGTTCAAAAGTATCACTGAAAGGCCATCTCGATAGTAAACATATACACTTATTCGCGTGCAACGAGTGTGTTGTATGGGAGATGCCAGACCGCCACCCCAGCTGTTCCGCTTGTACATCAGTTACTTCTGCATGGGTGTACGGCTCGTAAAATGTTACTGCTGAACCGTACACCTGAAAGGGAATAGATTTGATTAATACGATTCAATAATTTTTTTCTTTAGGCAGAGGGAGGCTAATATTAAGCCACTGCGGTCTCCACTTTCTGTAGAATTCTGGAGATATTGTGTGTCGAGTGAAGAAACTCAACGCCGCGTTTTGCTTCGAAACTGGAGCGAAGATATGAAAATAGAAATTTCATATAAATATTTCATTTCCTCGAGTAGGAATCGAACCTACAACCTGCCACGTTTACACTATTGTGCTCTCGTGCCACGAATGGACTCTAATTAAAATTCCGACCAATAATTTGGCCGTAAATAAAATTTTCGTCAAATCTTCACTAATATAATGTAAGATAAGATAGGTGTAGCTAGAATGACATAATTTGTCGTATTATAAGGTAAATCCTCCTATTCAAAAAAATCGGATTTATTTCCGAACTTTAAAATTCGACACATTCGATAATAATTCGATATTCTGACATCGCCCTGTAAAAAAAATGTCGGATAACCACGGGTCCACTATACACTATAACTATTAAGTATTTTAAAGTAGGTAAAATCAATACTTTTACTCAAATATTAAGGAAAATTAAATTAAAATAAACAATTAAAACTAAAAACAAATAATATTCTAATCAATCAATCGACGGTACCTTGTCAGTAGCATCAGCAACAGTAAGAACAAAAGTGGAAAACACTGGTTTGGGAGACGAAGCGTTATTCGGCCACACTTCGAGTGTCGCGCCCATTGGTAAGCAGAAAAGCGGCACTGACGTAGGAAACGCTAAACTACGACGATCTACTGAGGGATACCTGGGAATAAATAATCATAACTATTAAATATCTATAAAAATAATATTATTAGCAATTTCACGCCTTTTCCCGCATTTACACTAAAGGCAGAAAGAAAAAATGTGTGAGTTTGCTTTGATCGTTTTCTGTCAGATTTCAAGACGTTGCGTGTTGTGTGGGTAATTTAACGCCGCCATTTGTCTTACGAGAGCGGGGAAATTAATATAATAAGTAACATACAATTATTTATTGTTACTTATTTTTTATTTGAGGGCATCGTTGCGCAGGGTCACAGCCGCCTGTATAACAGTAAACGCGACAGTTTGAGAGTTGGAGTATCACTCGAGGAAAGGTAAAATTTAATATTTTCATTTAACCCTGGTGTCAGGCCAAGCGCGGCGTTTAGTTCCGCCAATCAACACGCAATGTCTCAGCGGAAGGTAAGGACCGGAATGTTTTAACGCTGTGCTCTCTCTGCGTACCTGCTAGATACAGCGTAAAACTAAAAAAAATAAACAAATATGAATTATCATATCAATTATCATATATTTTTAATTTTCTAAAAATAAAAGCTAATAGCTAAAATAAAAAGAAATATGCATTTTAATGCAGTTAAAACAGTAGTGGGTAAAGTTCATTAGACGGAGCCTTTTAACACCGCGGGGTGATAATTAGTGACGCACTTTGAGAAAGTTATTTCGTTTACTTTGATATTAATAGTACAATACATGTTTGAGTATCAATTACTGTTTTTTTTTAAGTAAGAACAAAGTTAAATTTTATGGACGATATTCACGACTAAAAATAATAATGTAAAAATACGAAAAAAACGCAATAAAAATAATAAAGTAAAAATATTTGTTAAGAATTAATAAACAACAAGTTAAAAATATAAAAAGATTTTTTAGATTGTTTTTTCACCTTCATCCCACATAAAGCCAGAGGAAACATAGTGTTAAGACGCTACGCTCACCACTGTCAGCTGAATTTTGAAGACATTGCGTGTTGAGTGAACTCAACACAAGAGCGAAGTAATGAAAATATTAAATTGATATGTTGACGGATTGAACCCACAACCTGTCTCGTTTACCATGACTCGCAACTGCACCACGCCTGGCCTAAATTTTGTATAGTTAATTAAGCAAATACACATATTGGATGTTACTAGTTAGCAATGATAAATTTTTTTTGTTTGGTAAAAAAGTCAATGTAACTAAAGGAGATCGTTCATTTTGAAATATTATATCCGCTAATTTATCTACATGTAGATATTTGAATTTTTTGTTTGCTTGTCAACGCATTAATCTCTAAGATTAGTAGGAAGATAAAAAATGTTAAATTTTACCCATACATTAGATGCCCATTTTACCCATACATTATTATATTTATTTATCACATGACAATAGGATAACTAGTAAAAACTACTATTATAAAACGATTAAAAATCCCGCTTTTAACCCTAAGATTTTAATCTGGTAAAGCTATACATTACTAAGCAACCGATACCTCCAAGGATAAAAAAACAAAAAAATAAAAAGTTTATAGATAAAAAATATTATTAACAACAATTAAAAATTTAACACTCACCTAAATAATACTTCTGGCTTGTAAGCTATTAACGGAGGACGGTTCATTGACTTCTTGTAGCAGAGGAACACATCGCTACCCATTAGTCCTGCAATTTAAAACAACTTATATGATACTTACAATGGATGAACTCATTAAAAAGCACGCATATCTTAATTTTTTTATGTCTATTTTAAATTAGTATAATTATTTTAGATTCACGCGGTATCTCGCGTAATGCAAGGTACGCATATGGCAGATAGTGTTAATGTTAAGACTCTTCATTTCCCTTGTGTATTGAGCGGCGGAACTCAACACCGTGCTTTGTCTTGTTACCAGAGCGAGGGAATGACAATATTAAATGATTAATTCCCCCGAGTGGGAATCGAACCCGCTACCTGCTTTTACAAAGCCACACTAATTGACGACTTGATGCAAATTATACAATCTGTGAAATGGATTAAAACATCATTTTTTATCTGTTGCTCTCCGGTGACTAGGTCACTTACACTGCGTAAATATAATTGCATCTCAGTTTATTGCTAGTAATGTAAGATACATTAAATTATATTACCTTAAGCTATTACGAAAATAAATATATTATTAAAGACGTTATGAATTTTGCAATAAAATGGAAAATAGAGTGTCTTAACACTTGTTACCCTCTGCCTACCCCGGTGAGTGCGGGATACAGCATGAGCCTATTTTTTAATACTTTGAACATCTTCTAAGATTTGTATGTTACATTATGTAAATATTCTTTAACCAATTTACATATATAGATTTAATTTTAAAAAAATCTATGTAGTAGAAATACAAAATTGGACTAACGAGTTAACGACACAAAGGCACGAAGGACGACAGAAATGCGAAAAAAAAATAATTAAACACTAGTAAGCTACTTAACAATGTCACGTTAAAATAAATCTAGTTTTTTATTATATAACATAAATTTATATAACACGTAAAGTAAAAAATAATTCAATAATAAACAGTAATTCGCGTTACGTCGCCAGCACTTCATAGTTATCTTTGAATGCAAGGGGGCAAGATTCATGGAAATATTTATTAATCGTTGTTGAATAACGTTCTTATCAAATGGTTTATTCAACTTACTTACTTACTTTACTGACTGATATTTCTATAAAGAAATAATTATGTATATAATTATAATTGTAGTAATATAGGCCAGTCGTGGCGCAGAGGGGACAAGTGTGTGACTCTAAACGCGACTGCCTATGGGTTCAATTCCCACCTAGGAAATGAATAATATTAAAGTAAATTTATATTTTCAATTCTTCGCTCGGATGTCGGTGTCAAGCCTGGCGTTGAGTTACGCCACTCAGCACGTAATGCCTCCAATACAGCGTGAAGCTGATTTATTTAATTATTTATTTTATCAATTATTCATCGATACTTACTTTACTTACTGATATTTCAACAAAGAAACAATCACATAATTATATACCTACATACTTTTACATATGACATCCTTAGTAATTTAAAACAAAGCTTTTTTATTGCTTTATCAGAAAATAAATAAAGACATGAATGTCGACATTTTTTATATACTCATATCGCTTTTAAAACTAACTGTTTGTACTACGATATTAACATGTATGGACAATATCTTCCTTGTGAAGAAATCGTTCCCGCAACCTAACAATGTCACTCGGCCGCAAACCACAAGAGCGTTGTATGAAATAATAAATATTAAGGCGCAGTGATAAAAAATAAATCGTAGCATAAAGTGTGACTGTAAACCGATTGGTTGTGGGTTCGATCCCCACTCGAGGAAATTAAATATTTATTTAAATTTATATTTACATTTCTTCGCTCTGGTGTCGAGGTAAAGGACGGCGTTGAGTTCCGCCACCCAACATGCAATGCCTTCACAATTCCGCGGAAAGAGGGGAACGTTAACACTAGGTTCCCTATGCCTACCCTGCTATCTGCAAGATACAGCATGGACAGCAAAGCTGACTTTTTAAAATTTTTTAGTTATAAAAAAAACAACCTACCCTTATTCAAATTCTTCGCTATCATACAAAACGCGTGAGGCGGCGTCTCCCCCTTGCTGGCCACTATCACGCACACGTCGACCACCACCAGCGCATTGCATGGCACCGTCCTGTGCGCCCGGCGGTACGTTATGAAGGTCTTTGCTGTAGAATTGTTGACGTTGGCGCAGCGGCCGTCCACCGATTTGAGTACCACTTCCGCGTCAGCCATTAGTTTCTCTTTGCCGTCGTACATCACACCTGGTGGAAAGGATTAAAGAATTATTAAATAATTTAAAGTATATTATTAAAGCCGACGGTTGTGTCTGTGGTATGCCCGAGTGTAACTCGACGGTTGTGGGTTCGAGCTCCACTCGAGGGAATGAGCTATTAGTTCTTTTAGTTTTGTCACTCAAGAGGTCTCTCTACTTTTCGCCGAATTCTGGAGGCTTTGCTTGATGAGTGGCGAAGCTCAACGCCTAGCTTTGCCCCGACACCGGAGCAAAAAAATTAAAAAAGTATAAATAAACAATTAATTTCCTTTAGTGGGAATCGAACCCACAACCTGTCACGTACAGTCACACTTTACGCACCTGCGTGACGACTGGCCTCAGGTAAATTATTGACGCAATAATGATATTCAAGTTCACAAATAAAAGTTGTTCGTGATTTTGTCCACTTGGCATGTTCTATTTTAGACTTGGTGAGGTCATATAAAGGCCTCTTCCTGGATGCCATAAGAAATCAGCGCTACTCGTAAAGTACTCTTTGTCAATCATGCGTATAATTGAATGAGGCCAATCGTGGGGTAGAATGGTGAGTGACGACTGTAAAGGCGACAAGTTATGGGTTCGATTCCCAATCGAAGAAATGAAATATTTAATATATTCAATTCTTCCCTCTGATTGCGAGGCAATACGCAGAGGTGAGTTCCGCCACTACAAACGTAATGCCTGTAGAATTGGGCGGAAAGTATGGAGCGGAGTGTCTTAACACTAGACCGAGATAAAGCGTGAGGCGGAGAAAAATGATTGAGTGTAAAGTATAACGAGAGGAAGAGTACCAAAGAAAAGATTCAAAATCACAAAGGAATATAACATGATTGGTTCATTAAGAGTCTACTTAAGTTTTCCGATAATAATAATTAATCAAATATTGCAAGAGGAAAATATCTCGGTGTCAATCATCGTCATTAAGAATGAATAATTAATTTACAAGTAATTATAGCTATCTGCTGAATATTCATATTTACAGTATATAAGCTGTAATTATGGATCTTGTTAATTTTTTTAACAAAAATGTGTAGTATTCATTAAAGGAATGAAAAAAATTATATAATTATAAAAAACACAAATGCTTTAGAGATTTCACGGGCAAAACCGCGAGCGGATAGGTAGTATAGTAAAAAAAATAATAAATTCATATATATTTATCTCCTTGAATAATAAACTAATCGTATCTAGATCTAGATTGCATTCATAGCGCGCTCGTGTTTCACTGGATCAAGTTGCGTTTCCTTTTATGCAACAGCACAAGGGATTTGCTACGAGAGAGAGTTAATTAGAAGTCTCATTTAATTCTGCATAGTTTATTAACGAAACATTTTAATTGACACTATTGAAAGTTAAAAAACCGGACGAGCGCGAGTCGGGTCGTCCACAGAGGGTTCCGTACAAAAATTGGAGCTCAAGCTTAGCTTAGCCAGAGCTCTTTCATCTGATACCTCACTTGAACTATTTTTTTTTAAATAGGTAAATGTAGCTTTTTTTCCCGAAATCATGGGGCCGTAGATCTGAGTATTTGGTTTAAATTTCCACTGGATATCTCCAAGCATTCCTGAGATAAAAGCTCTTGACTGACAGACAGACACAGACGGATAACATAGTGATCTTATAAGGGTTCTTTTTTCCTTATAAAGTACGGAATCCTAAAAACGAATTAATTAGGTACACTACATAAATTATCTATAGTACGTTCTATATTAATAATATGCATTTTCTAGCTTTTTTTTCCAGCGTCACGCTGTATTCTGCGTTTGTACCAGCCTAGAAGACTAGTGTTAAGACACTCCGCTCTCCATTTTGCGCCGAATTCTGGAGGTATTGTGTTTTGAGTCACGACGTCTGGCCTCTTGACTTTTCTTGTTTACGTATATTAAAAATCAATATTGCTTTTGACATTTAAAAGGTAAACAAAATAAGGAGTCGGAATCCTTATAACAACAACCACGTATTTATGTCGAAAGCAAGACTACTTTGCGGTTTAAACGGACGACATTGATCTGTGATAAGCCAGCTTATGCGTACATTTTCTTTTGGTTACATAAAAAAAAATATGAGACATAAAGTTCTCAGACTCGACGGTTGTGGGTTCGAGCCCCACTCGAGGGAATGAACTATTAATTCTTTTAGTTTTGCCACTGAATGCTTTGAACAGATTGTAATAATATAAGTAACGGCGCGTAATGTGCGGAGGTTCCTCTCTCTGGAGCTCTAGCCACCGATGGCTTGGACCCTTGTCCCGAGAGAGTGGTTTTTTTATATTTTTAAATATATTTTTTTTATAATAATTTATATTTAAAAATGTAAAATTTATTCACTAATTTAATAAAAGTATAT
>JAEBDU010000105.1:1298-45944 GCA_016802625.1 Heliconius numata | reverse complement strand
TTATTTCGTTTACTTTGATATTAATAGTACAATACATGTTTGAGTATTAATTACTGTTTTTTTTTAAGAAAGAACAATATTAAATTTTATGGACGATGTTCATGTCAAAATTAAAAAAAAAAATCAGCTTCACGCTGTATCCCGCACAACTTGGGCAGAGGAAACACAGTGTTAAACAAGCCACTTAAAAATCTAAAATGTGTTTTCCCAATTTTGTTGTTTTTTTTTTCAACTTCATCCCACATGAAGCTGGATAGGCAGAGGAAACATAGTGTGTAACGGTCACCACTTTCTGCTGAATTCTGGAGACAATGCGTGTTGAGGGCTTAAACTCAACACAAGAAGCGAAGTAATGAAAATATTAAATACATCATTTCCTCAAATGAATTGAACCCACAACCTGTCTCGTTTACAATCACTCGCACCTGCACCACGCCTGGCCTAAATTTTGGATAGTTAATTAAGCACATATTGGATGTTACTTGTTAGCAATGATACATTTTTTTTTGTCTTGTTAAAAAAGTTAATGTAACTAGAGGAGATCGTTCATGTTGAAATATTATACCCGTTAATTTATCTTTATGTAGACATTTGAATTTTTTTGTTTGCTTGTCAACGTATTAATCTCTAAGATTAGTAGGAAGATAAAAAATGTTAAATTTTACCCATACATTAGATGCCCATTTTACCCATACATTATTATATTCATCTATCACATGACAATAGGATAACTAGTAAAAACTACTATTATTTATTATTTTTCCGGCTTTTGGCGATGAAAAAAAGCAGGATGTGTTTCTTAAAACAATTAAAAATACCGCTTTTAAAAATACCCCAAGATTAAATCTGGTAAAGCCAAAATAAAAAAAACAAAAGTTTCGACATTTTATAGATAAAAAATATTATTAATAACAACTAAAAATTTAACACTCACCTAAATAATACTTCTGGCTTGTAAGCTATTAAGGGAGGACGGTTCATTGACTTCTTGTAGCAGAGGAACACATCGCTACCCATTAGTCCTGCAATTTAAAACAACTTATATGATACTTAGGTACCATGGATAAACTCATTAAAAAGCACGCATATCTTAATTTTTTTATGTCTATTTCAAATTATTATAATTATTTTAGGTTCACGATGTATCCCGCTTAATGCAAGGTAGGCATGGCAGATAGTGTTAAGGTTTATTTCCATTGCGTGTTGAGTGGCGGAACTCAACACCGTGCTTTGTCTTGTTACCAGAGCGAGAGAAAGATAATATTAAATGATTAATTCCCCCGAGTGAGAATCGAACCCACTACCTGCTTTTACAAAGCGACACTAATTGACGACTTGATGCAAATTATTCAATCTGTGAAATGTATTAAAACATAATTTTTACATTAAATTATATTACTTTAAGCTATTACGAAAATAAATATATTATTAAAGACGTTATGAATTTTGCAATAAAATGGAAAATAGAGTGTCTTAACACTTTTTACCCTCTGCCTACCCTGGTGAGTGCGGGATACAGCATGAGCCTATTTTTTAATACTTCGAACATCTTCTAAGATTTGTATGTTATATTATGTAAATATTATTTAACCAATTTACATATATAGATTTAATTTAAAAAATCTATGTAGTAAGAATACAAAATTGGACTAACGAGTTAACGACACAAAGGCACGAAGAACGACAGAAATGCGAGAGAAAAATTAATTAAACACTAGTAAGCCACTTAACAATGTCACGTAAAATTCACGTCTAGTTTTTTTATTATATAACATAAATCTATATAACATGTAAAGTAAAAAATAATTTAATAATAAACAGTAATTCGCGTTACGTCGCCAGCACTTCATAGTTATCTTTGAATGCAAGGGGGCAAGATTCATGGAAATATTTGTTAATCGTTGTTGAATAACGATGTTATCAATTGGTTTGTTCAACTTACTTACTTTATTAATATTTCTATGAAGAAATAATTATGTATATAATTATATATTTAAATGTTTATATTTTTAATTCTTCGCTCGGATGTCAGTGTCAAGCCCGGCGTTGAGTTCCGCCACTCAGCACGTAATGCCTCAGCCAATACAGCGTGAAGCTGATTTATTTAATTATTTATTTTATCAATTATTCATCTATGCTTTACTTCATTGTTCACTGTTTGATATTTCAACAAAGAAACAATCACATATGTACCTACATACTTTTACATATAACATCCTTAGTAATTTAAAATAAAGGAGACTCTATTGCTTTATCAGAAAATAAATAAAGACATGAATGTCGACATTTTTTTAAAACTAACTGTTTGTACTACGATATTAACATGTATGGACAATATCTTCCTTGTGAAGAAATCGGTCCCGCAACCTAACAATGTCACTCGGCCGCAAACCACAAGAGCGTTGTATGAAATAATAAATATTAAGGCGCAGTTAGAAAAAATAAGTCGTAGCACAGGGGCACAAAGTGTGACTGCAGACCAATTGGTAGTGGGTTCGATCCCCACTCGAGGAAATGAAATATTTATTTAAATTTATACCTCCATCTTTTCACTCTGGTATCGAGGCAAAGGACGGCGCGGCGTTGAGTTACGCCACTCAACATGCAATGCCTTCACAATTCCGCGGAAAGAGGAGAACGTTAACACTAGGTTCCCTATGCCTACTCTGCTGTCTGCAAGATACAGCAGCCAGCTGGCCAGCAAAGCTGACTTTTTTAATTTTTTAGTTATAAAAAAACCAACCTACCCTTATTCAAATTCTTCGCTATCATACAAAACGCGTGAGGCGGCGTCTCCCCCTTGCTGGCCACTATCACGCACACGTCGACCACCACCAGCGCGTTGCAGGGCACCGTTCTGTGCGCCCGGCGGTACGTTATGAAGGTCTTTGCGGTGGAATTGTTGACGTTGGCGCAGCGTCCATCCACCGATTTGAGTACCACTTCCGCGTCAGCCATTAGTTTCTCTTTGCCGTCGTACATCACACCTGGTGGAAAGAATTAAAGAATTATTAAATAATTTAAAGTATATTATTAAGGCCGACGGTTGTGTCTGTGGTATGCCCGGGTGTAACTCGACGGTTGTGGGTTCAAGCCCCACTCGAGGGAATGAGCTATTAGTTCTTTTAGTTTTGCCACTCAAGAGGTCTCTCTACTTTTCGCCGAAATCTGGAGGCTTTGCGTGATGAGTGGCGAAGCTCAACGTCTAGCTTTGCCCCGACACCGAAGCAAAACATTAAAAAAGAAATAATAAACAATTCATTTCCTTTAGTGGGAATCGAACCCAAAACCTGTCACGTTTAGTCACACCTTACGCTCCTGCGTGACAACTGGCCTCAGATATATTATTGACGCAATAATGATATTCAAGTTCACAAATAAAAGTTGTTCGTGATTTTGTCCACTTGGCATGTTCTATTTTAGACTTGGTGAGGTCATATAAAGGCCTCTTCCTGGATGCCATAAGAAATCAGCGCTACTCGTAAAGTACCTACTCTTTGTCAATCATGCGTATAATTGAATGAGGCCAATCGTGGGGTAAGGGGGCGAGTGACGGCAGTAAAGGCGACGAGTTATGGGTTCGATTCCCACTCGAGGAAATGAAATATTTAATATATTTATTTCTTCATTTCTGGTGGCGAGGCAATACGCAGAGGTGAGTTCTGCCACTAAGCACGTAATGCCTTTAGGAATGGGCGGAAAGTATGGCGCGGAGTGTCTTAACACTAGACCCTCCGCATGCGGGATACAGCGTGAGGCTGAGAAAAATGATAGAGTAAAGTATATCGAGAGGAAGCGTATCAAAGAAAAGATTCACAATCACAAAGGAATACAACATGATTGGTTCATTAAGAGTGTACTTAAGTTTTCCGATAATAATTAATCAAATATTGCAAGAGGAAAATATCTCGGTGTCAATCATCGTCATTAAGAATGAATAATTAATTTACAAGTAATTATAGCTACCTGCTGCATATTTATATTAATAGTATATAATATAAATTGTAATTATGGATCTTGTTAATTTTTAAACAAAAATGTGTAGTATTCATTAAAGGAATGAACAAAATTATATATAAAAAACACAAATACTTTAGAGATTTTACGGGTGAAACCGCGAGCGGATCGCTAGTATAGAAAAAAAATAATAAATTCATATATATTTATCTCCTTGAATAATAAACTAATCGTATCTAGATCTAGATTGCATTCATAGCGCGCTCGTGTTTCACTGGATCAAGTTGCGTTTCCTTTTATGTAACAGCACAAGGGATTTGCTACGAGAGAGAGTTAATTAGAAGTTTCATTTAGCTCTGCCTAGTTTATTAACGAAACATTTTAATTGACACTGTTGAAAGTTAAAAAACCGGACGAGCGCGAGTCGGGTCGTCCACAGAGGGTCCCGTACAAAAATTGGAGGTCTCAGGATTTTTCTGAAATTCAAGCTTAGCTTAGCCAGAGCCCTTTCATCTGATACCTCACTTGAACTAATTTTTTTTTTAAGTAGGTAAATGTAGCTTTTTTTTCCGAAATCATGGGGCCGTAGATCTGAGTATTTGGTTTGAATTTTAACTCGATATCTCCAAGTATTTCTGTATTCTGCGTCACGCTATATTCTGCATATATACCAGTCTAGTAAACTAGTGTTAAGACACTCCGCTCCCACTTTTCCACCGAATTCTGGAGGCAGTGCGTTTTGAGTGGCGGAACTCACTCGCTTAGCTTCGACACTAGAGCGAAGAAATGCACGACGACGACTGGACTCTTGACTTTTCCTGTTCACTTATATTAAAAATCAATATAGCTTTTGACATTTAAAAGGTAAACAAAATAAGGAGTCGGAATCCTTATAACAACAACCACGTATTTATGTCGAAAGCAAGACTACTTTGCGGTTTAAACGGACGACATTGATCTGTGATAAGCCAGCTTATGCGTACATTTTCTTTTGGTTACATAAAAAAAAAATATATGAGACATAAAGTTCTCGGACTCGACGGTTGTGGGTTCGATCCCTACTCGGGGGAATAACCTATTAGTTCTTTTAGTTTTGCCACTCAAGAGGCAATGCTTTGAACAGATCGTAATAACATAAGTAATTAATATTGAAGTCGTATAATAATTATTCAATAAAGTTAATATAAACACAAAAACAAACACATTAAGAGTTATTTATTTCTATTATATTATTATTTATTTATGAGGCCGCAGTGGCGCAGGGTCACAAATATGTGACTATAACGCGAGCGTTGTGGGTTCGATCCCTGCTCGGGGAATTAATTATTATTTATTAGTGTATTTTCAATTTCTTCGCTCTGGCATCAAGGCAATAGTCCGACGTTAAGTTCTGTCACTCAATAGTCAGTACCTTTAATAATTCGGCGGAAAGTGGCGAACGGAGTGTCTTAACACGAGGTTCCCTGCTATGTGCAGGATACAGCATAGAGCGGATTTATATTTTATTTATATAAAACTAAAAGTATTGAAAGTTTCTCTAAAAGGAGATTATATAGAATAAAAACCTCCAAAATTGAGATGAAACAATACTGTTACAGTACACATGTGGTTCGGTTGACTCATTTCTAAATATATTTCTCGTGATGATATTAAGTTCAAGTTACAATATTACTTTAGTAGAAGGTAGGGTAGGATGCTGTTTGACTGTTTTGCAGAACATAGTGTAAAAAAAATTATATGTAGAAACGACAGTTTATTATTAAAACTATTTTTTTTATTTAAGGTGTAATATTATATTACTTAAAATATTATAAAAAAATAAATATTTACCGATATCAACTAGCGGTGGCTTATCTCTGCCTCGCCTCAGACATAGAAAACATTCGGGTGACCGCATAGATCCATGGTTCAAATCCGCCGGCAACCCTGTAGGGGTCAGTTCCAACATTTCGTATCCATTTGGCACTTTCTCCCCCAAAGTGGGAAATATAACACCTGAAACAACGATTTATGAATATTTTATAAATATAAGTTTCCTGTTTAATGGAACGGAAACTAATTAATGAGATTAAAATTCTTTTAGCCATAGCTGACAGATAAAACAATAATTATTTTAGAATATTATTTTTATCTGTCAGCTATATTTACGTATAGGCCAGTGGAGTGCGCGTGACTGTAAACGCAACAGTTTTGGGTTCGATTCCTGCTCGAAAAATTGAAATATTTAATATTTTCATTTTTTCCTACTGGTGTAGGAGTAGGTGAGTTCTTATACACGACACGCAATGTTTCCTGAATTCAGCTAAAAAAAGGCCGAACGGAAGTTTTTTAATAGAATAGTGACTTAACACTAAGTTCCCTCTGCCTATCCTGTTATATGCGGGATACAGCGTGAAACTGAAAAAAGCTTTCAATCTATAGAATGACATATACACATACATCACCGAATATTAATTAATTTTACCAAGATCTGTTTCTCTTACTAGGTCAATGACATAAATATTTACGATAGAATAAAACGTCACGTCGAGGGATACCCGTTTATATATAAATAGCTTGAAAGAATTTATATGGGTTCAAATTCTTGTATGGAAGGCAAACACATAATTAACATTGTATTATATAACACATGCGGGTGTATTGAGAAATGGGCTTATACAATGTTGGTAATAGAAAATCGTTAGTTCGTACCAACCACAAAACTTGTTTTGATTTCAGTTCTTATAATAATACTAGTGGACCCGGACGCGGCTTCGCCTGCTTGAACTATAAGAATATTTATTAAATATATATTTATGAAATTATTTTCAGTTTTCAATAGAATTAGTAAGAAAATATAAGCTTAAATAACCAACAAAAATAATAAGTAGAGACATATTATTAGAAAAAATATCTGAGTTATTGAAATGAACCAACAAAAGAAGTAAAAGTAACTAAAGGATATTCTTAATATTAGAAAAAGTACCTAAAATTTTCCGTGCGTGCGTACATACTCGTAGATATCGACTCTATGAAATAACTAAACAGTTTTCTATATTAAATAGGATAATTTTTGGGAGCAATATCAAATAAGAATAGAACCAAAGTGTACTTTAAATTATTCCTTTATATGTATTTTTAATGGTTTTTGTATAATAAAAAAAATACTATGAGCCTGTGTTATATAGGTATAACTTTTTAAGCTTTTTACTTCTACCATACATTATTTTCGTGTAACAATTCGTATATTTACGCAGCGTAAGTAAACAAAGTATACAAGTCGAGGGACGTAAATTTATAATACGAAGGGGAAAAGAAATAATATTGAAAGTGGGACTATTAAAAAAAACCCGCTTTAAGCTGTATCCTGCAAACAGCTGAATAGGCAAAGGGAACCTAATGTTAAGACACTCCGTTCCCCACTTTCCGACAAATTCTGGAGGAAATGCGTGTATAAAGTAAAAAAACCTAATAACATCACTAGAAACCCAATGTCACCAAGATTCATTCAAGAGACAGTAATGATCAATGATAATAAATATGAATCAGTGTGGGGGGTCAATCGATACTGAACCTTAGTTGAACTTTATCGCCAATGTGAAGACATATATGGCTATATTTAGAATAATAAATATAATTTACTATGCGATGCGACACTAAGAATATGCTATTAAGTATTTCTAGTATAAACGTTTGTTATGGCGTTCGTATTTTTTTCTTGGCGTTTATACAAAAAAATACATATTTATATATAGAAAACACATAATACTTCTACATTATTTTTAACGTTCTTATTCAATGTAGTGCTCGATACTGTCTCGGCTCACATCAAGGACCAGCCTCCATGGCTGATGATGTATGCCGACGACATAGCACTCATTGCCGAGAACCGACTGACGCTGGAGCGTAAAGTGAACCTCTGGAAGGGTACGCTTGAGAACGGCGGTCTTAAACTAAATGTGTCGAAGACAGAGTACATGGCCTGCGGGAGCCGGGACTCGAGCACCATCCTTATAGGTCCTGAGCCAGCCGTTAAGTCGGAGAAGTTCAGGTACCTTGGATCCGTTATGCACGAGTCTGGAGGCATCGATCACGATGTCCATGGCCGGATAAGCGCTGCCTGGGCCAAATGGCGGGAGGTCACTGGTGTGGTCTGCGACCGCAGAATACCGCCCAAGCTCAAGGGGCTGATATACAAGAGCATCGTCCGACCGGTTCTTTTATACGGCAGCGAATGTTGGCCAGCACTATCTCGGCACACTCGGGAGCTTCACGTCACGGAAATGAAGATGCTGAGGTGGATGTGCGGCGTAACGCGGTCTGACCGCATACGCAACACATTCATTCGAGGTAGTCTTGGGGTCCGTGACGTAGCGGATAAGCTCCAAGAGCGTCGCTTGAGATGGTTTGGCCACGTTACGCGCCGGCCTAAGAACTATGTCGGACGCAAGTGCCTTGCTATACCAGTCCCTGGGGCGCGACCTCCCGGACGCCCAAGGAAGCGCTGGTTGGATGTCGTGATGCAGGACATGAGAGCCAATGGTCTAACCACCGAGGACGCAAAAGATCGTGCAAAGTGGAGTAGGTTAAGTAGGAAGGCAGACCCTGGTAATAGCCGGGATTAATGCCAGGAAGAAGAAGAAGACTTCTACATTATTTTTCTTTAAAATTAAGAAGAGAAAGATATTTTATATCTATGTTTAAATAATACTAATACAGACATCGATTTGATTACTCTTTAATGCTTGTCATATTGATCCCATGACATTTTTACGTAATTTAAAGTATCTTAGAGCGAATATTATAAAACTACTAAAGTTTTAGTCATCATTGCAATTTGTACTGACGTTATTATGCGTAGCGTAGGTACCTACTAAATGCAAAAATTTTGCCGTGCTCTACATGTTTGCTACAATTGTACAATTCTTCCACTGTATGGCATTTAAAATAATGCACTTATATAGATTACGTAATGGTTCCACATTGTTGATAGGATTATCTGATGAAAATAGAAGTCTGTGTGGGCAACATATTACGACGTTATACAGTGAAATACAAAATACATAATAATTGCAGCATTATAGTGCAAAATGACTAAAAATAAATAATAAATAACAATAATAAATAGCTAAAAATGTAATATCGTATTAAATTTTTTTTAGCATCACCTGCATCCGCACACAGCAGGTTAGATAGAGGGAACCTTATGTTAATACACTCCGTTCCCCCGTTCCTGAGAAATTCTGGAGGCATTGCCTGTTGCGTGGCGGAACTCAACAAAGATATGAAAATATTCAATATTTCATATCCTCGAATCGAAATTGATTTTGCGCCCCTGCACTACGACTGGCCTCAATCAAAGTAGTTAATTATATTTTGAAGCACTTCTTGATCATTAGGCAACACTTTCTTTTAAAGCTAACTTTCAATAACTTGTTTAATTATAATAAATTACATAAATAAAAACTTTCTTAATAAAGAAAGAATTGAATAACATTCAAATCTCAATAACATCCATTTCCAAAGTATTAACCAAACAAAAAAAAGGAAGTGATTAATCACAATACAAGTTACGAAATAACGATAATAATTATATATACATAATGTAAGTACCTACGGCGAGACACCAAAAAAAAAAAAAAAATATCGCAAAAAAAATGAAGAGACCGACGACATTAAAATCGTTGCGGCCGATAAGTTTTACAGTAGGTACATGCGGCGAACTGGTAAGCTACTTGCAACTGTAAACTGGACGCACAACTTTTTTTATTTCCTTTTAAAGTCTGGTTCATCCGCGGACCAAGGTCCCTTGGCGTCCTAGACATCTGATTAAGCGAAACTTTTACCAATCAGTGCCTTTATTTTTTTATGTCGAAAAGACTTTTTGGTGATTTGGACGGTAAAAATGTTGAATAAAGTAATGACATATTGTATTATATACGTATATATTTTTAACGAATATTTAGAAAAGAATTCGTGCGTTTATATCCAAAAATTCAAGTGTTACTTAGCACTATTTTGAAAATAATAAAGATAATGATGCCAAAGAAAAATAAATTTGAGTCTTGTATCATAATTAATAAAATATATATGTTACGAGAAATAACAATAAACTCAATGTTATTATATATTTTTTTGCTTTATGCTATATCCCTCACAGCTAAGCAGGCAAAATAATAGTAATAAGACACTATTCTCCATTTTCGATAAGATTCGCGAAATTGCGTTTTGAGTGGGCGAAGTCAATGCTTTAATAAATTTAAAATCAAGTATATTATGCGGCGTTGCGTTCCACCACTAAACACGCAATGTCTTCAGAATTCGGCGGAAACTGGGGAACGGAAGTATCTTAATGGAAACAGAATGTCTTAACAATAGGTTCCCTGGTTCCCTGCCTACCCTACTATGAGCAGGGGTGAAGGTAATAAAAATGTTACTTACAAACGTAAAGATATACTCGTAGAGTTAAGTAAAAAACTAAACATACAACAATTATTACATAAGTATTTTTTGTTGGAGATCAAAAGTTAGGTATGGATGTTAGTGTTAAATAATGTTTTGTAATTTTAATATTTATGAGTTCAAAACGGTTTTTGTTTGCTTTTTTTTTAAATATGTTTTTTTTTTACTTTTAAATATATGTATATTCAATTTTTCTTAAGTTTGTGTAGTATTATGTGGTAATAAGTAAAAAAAATAATTTTATAATATTATATTTTAAAATGACTTACTCATATTAATTCTTTTGCCTGCTGTTGTTGCCTCGGTCTAACATGAATTATGTTGATGTTTAAAACTATTTAAATAGTTGAAAAAATGTTAATTTATTGATTTTTTTGTATTTTCTCAGATACTAAATTAATACAGGCCAATTGAAACACAGGGGCACAAAGTGTGCTGCAAAATTGACTGGTTGTGTTAATGTTGTGTACATTTTCATTTCTATACACGCAATGCTTCCAGAATTTGGTGGAAAGTGGCGAACGGAATATCTTAACACTAGGTTCCCTCTGCCTACCCTACTGTTTGCTGGGATACATTGTGAAGCTGTTTTAATTTCATTTTAAAATTTGTAATCTTACAATTTTAGTCAACAGAAATACATTTAAAATGAAGTCTATTTGTTTAATAATTAACATGACACATCTATTATTATCTTACAAAACCTATGGATTTCTTCTCCATTTTCTATATTTTTTTTGATATTTTATGGTTTGATTTATGAGAGATTTTGTAACTACCATTTAACAAGTACAATCTATATTTATAATAAGATTTATAAGAACATTATTATGCACAACAATGAAAGGACATGAATAGAATAAATAAACAGGCAAGTTTCATTTATAATGAACCAATTGTGGCCTAGAGAACAAATTATGCATGTCACATTTAACTAATTAATCACATCCTTATTCATTTTACTAATTTAGATATTGTAATCCTCTGTTAACTTTAGTGTGTAAAGTTAAGTTAATAATAAAAGTTTTATAAATTATTGATTTTTTTATTGAAATTTTATCCATACATTTTTTTGGAAAATAAATAAACATTTTTAACTCAGCACTCAGCATGTTTAGGTAAACAATGTTTTTTTCCGAGATAAACTTAATTTAATTAATAAATATACAATACTTACCAATGTCAGTTATTGGAGCTTTTGAAGTATATCCTTTCAAGTGGCCTGAGTCAGAGTCATCAAGTATTTCAGGCTGCTCAGGCAAGCCCGCAACAACAAAATAATCTGCAACCCTCCTTTCGTCCATGGTTACTTTTCTGTTTGTTAAAATTAAACATTTTAATATATACAAAACTGAATACACTACACAAAATCAATGAGCATTAAATCCGTTTTAATTCTCACCAACATTTTGAATGTCATTGATTTTTTTACTTTATAATAAAAGTGAGATATCACCATGATACAAAAAAAATAAAATAAAGTAAAAATAAATAAAAAACATGAAATCCCTAAAGTGAACTTACAAATTATTGGTACAGATAACGAATTATTTTATCAGCAAAATAAACATTATAAGTAAATTATGTATTGTTCAGTTACATATTTTCCATTTTTGTAAGGTGTTTAATGGCAATATAATCATTTTCTTGCACAAATAGCACTTAAATCTTATGCAAGTTATGTACTTCACATCCACAATCACAAATCACATTATTTGGCCACAGATTAGAGTAAAATGACATCTGTCAAAAAAAGAAACGCCATTTGCCTACAGATGAAATATTTTTTTATATTATTCTATGGTTTGCCTATGGTTTGTGGCACAAATTATTCTTATATGGTTTTTGTACGGACATTTGTATTGCACTTTTTGTAATTAAACCTTATTAAGTAAAAAAATAAGATTTGTTGTAAGTAAGTACCATATCGTAAAATGAGGTTGATCGAATCATTTTAAGAGGTAAATATTTTATCAATATTTCCAGCCTAAAATATAAAATGAATTTATGTACATGAACAAGTACTTAATAATGATTTTACATTACGACACAGTAAACAAAAATTAGTTTATTTATAATTAGACTGAATGTCAGGTTAATAAATACATCATTTATGATTAATAAGATGATTAATGAGAATAATATAATCAGTGATAAATATGTCAGATGATTAATAAGAATAATATCAGTATTTTATTAAAACATATCGCTAATTAATAGCTTTTCCAAAGCACCAATTAATGCAGTTCAACCGACGACATTCAATCGTATTTCATTTTACCTTTCTTTTGTAAATAGAGATATAATATTGTTTTTCTTTAAAGCAAAAATAATAAAATATTATTTAACGTTATCTTAGTTTACTAACAAAAAAACTTTTAAAATCTTTGGATATAACGAATTAAAAAATTTTTCTGATTTTGTGTCTATTCATCCCTTTTAAATGGTAGCACAATCATTACCTTTTTATTTACAGCTATATTATTTATATTTTCTATCTTAATTATTGATTATTGGATATTTTAAGATCTTGTCAATTAAATTATTATGCTTTAAAACCAAATTGCTTATAATGTAAAAAGCAGCATATTTTTTGATTAATGTAGTAAGACGATATAAGGCATAAGCGTAAAGCGTGTAACTATAAGCATAAGCGCAAAGGTTGTGGGTTCTGATATACATAATAGATATTTTCATATCTTCGCTCCGGTAACAAGGCAAAAAACGGGAATGAATTCAAATAATCATTCCCCAATACTTCGAAACTTTAATGGAAAGTCAGGAACGGAGTGTCTTAACACTAGGTTCTGTCTGCCTTCTATATGTGGGACACAGCATTTAGCTGAGAAGAAACTAAGTCTAATAGAGTTTAACAAGATAAATAAATAAAACTCGGAAAGTGTAGAAAAAGTTTTATTTATACATCAATAACTATCTCCTTTTGCGCCTTTGATGAAGGGACTAGGACATCTGTAAGCTCCATTGATTCGTTTGTACCAACTTGAGCCCCAGCAAAAAGTAAACTTATTGCACCTTCAAGTTCACTAACTTGCTTACAAACTTCGACTTCATTCTTTATTTCTTCAAGCAGTGAGGTGTATAGCCATAAATTTTGTTCCGAAAATAGTTTTATTTGATGTTCAAACACATCTACGAACACATTAGCTGCATCTATTATTGTCCTAGTAAATCTTGTTTCACCAAGATTTTTTTTGAAGAATCTTAATAAAGCCCCTATGTCTTTTTCACTCAAACCATTAATTGCTATATGTAATGTTTGTCTTCTTAGTAATTCTTGTATCAAGGCAACTGTTTTTTCTGGATGCTTTCCACATACAAATTTTTTTACAACAGCAGACAGAGCTTTACTAAACTCCATTTTCCTCAAAAAGTTGTCATATTCAGGTGCTTTTTGTACCTTTTCATTGGATACAACATAATCAACAGTACCAGTTCCTACGTGATCTGATGCAAATTTAAACAATCCTCGTCTTTCCTCTGAATGTTCAGAGCGCTGTTCTCTTTTTCTTATTGAAATCACTCCATCTATCATACCTACTGCTAAAGCATCATCATTTTCAGATATTGCCATACTTAGTACTGCATTCGGAAAATCTATGTTGTGTACTACTTTAAAAGTTGATAAGTCATATATTTTCACATGCCTGTCCAATGACGCTGACATAAGCCTACTATTGTTTGAGGCTAATTTAAGTGTAGTGACAGTTTTATGATGTTGAGATATATTCGCTAACAATTTACCTCCATTAAATATATCCCAAACTTTAATTTCTGTTCCACCCCCGCTAATAAAAATACCACCTGAAGGAAGAAAAAGTGTTGATTCCACTGGACTACCATGGTTTACTGTTAATACAGTTTCATTGGATCTACAGTCATATAATTTGACAGTATGATCATAACTCCCAGATAAAATAATGTCTGGAGAGATTGGGCTTGGAGCACCAGATCGAATATAATCTGTATGATCTGAGAAATTTGCTATTCTTTCTTCTGTAGCAATATCCCATAAAGAGACTGATTTGTCATCAGAAAAACTGAGTACTTTAACCTGGTCTTTTGAGAAAAATGTTCTGTGGACCTAAAATAATAATAAAAGTACATGTTTTATGGTGATAAATAATATACAGTACATTTAAAATTTATATTTACAAATTTCTTTTTTATTTAAACTTTACACTGTTCCAATATTTCTTTCTTGGCTTAAGTAGCATAACTGAAAGCCACACTTTGTTTACCACAGTGGAGAAATCAATGTGACTAATTTGCTTAAATATAAATTAAATCTACAACTAATAAATGCAGTCAAACTGACAGAACAAACATTGATTCATATATTTACAGTATATTAAACAAGGTTATTTGAAATAACAAACTTACAGGTCCTGTGTGGCCAGTAAATACTCTAAGTACATTTTTAGACTGAACATCAAACAATTTTACAGCTGCTTCTTCACTACCAGCCACTAAAAGTCTGCCATCTCTTCTAAAGCAACCACCGTAGGCCGCTTCTACAAATTTTGATATATTCTTGGACACTACTTTTGTAATTGGATCATAAATCTGAAAAAAAAAATTAAGTAACAAATTAGAGATATCTTTCTGGCTTTCTGTTGTGGTCTTTGTTTTGTTCATTCAACTATTCAAAAGTGCTTAAAAAAAGTCTATTTGAATAAAGTATTTTGTATTTGAATATTTTAATGATGCCTAATATAGATTTATTTTCTTATTTATTTAGTTGCCTTACTATATTAATGTAAAAACTCAAAACAACAATGTAAAAGGATCCTCCATCTTTCCATAATCTTTTCTTAAAATCTTTAATTTAAAGGACTTTTCAAGGGAGCCAAGCAAGGAATTTTAATTGAAACGTCGGAGTAAACTTACTTAAAGGTCTAAAAATATACTATATTTCTACTAATTACCTGTTTTAATTTCTAATAATTACCTGTATTCTAACAGAACATGTGGCAGCAAAATAGTAAGGTTCCACTGGGCTAAAGTCTAGATAATCTATTGCACCGAACTCTTTTACGAGAACTGGAAGCTGAAAGTATTAATTTTACATTTTAATAATTAATATAACGAATCATAGCTTATTGTTAAATAAATATAAACATTTATATTCGGTAAATTGTTTACCCCTAATTTCTTCCAGTAGATTGCATCATGGGTTGATGTAGAAGCGGGTTTTTGGAAAACTGCTTTATTGGTTTTTTTGAATGGATAAGATATGTGTGCCATAATAACACAAAAATAATATAAGCTCTAAAATTAATCTTCAAGACGCTGTAAGCTGTCTTAAACACATTGTTGTTTAATATGACAGAAATTACCGATTATTGACACTTATAAAATGTCAACGAAGTACGAACAGGCATAGAATAAACAACAGAAATTAACAATTATTAGAATCTACAAAAAAATGCAACATGAAAAATGTTACATACGTAAAAAAAAAAAAACATTTTCTACGCCGGTGATTGCATCCTCATAAATTTTACTCTCGTGATGTGCCGTTTGAGTAAATAATGAATCTTTCTGTTTTATAAAAAAACTCAAATAAATGTAAATCTAGACCTCGCAGACTGTACGACACTATTCAATAATCGGCAAAAATAAGCGAATCACAAATATTAATAGCTGGTAATTACCAAAATAAAGTTTTATATTCTTTAGAAACCATTCTAAAGAATATAAAACTATATTTTTATATTTGACTTCCGCCACTCAACACGCAAAGCCTCCAGAATTCGGCGGAAAATGGGAAAGTTTAATTAAAAGGAGGAATTTTATTTCGGTTATAGTCATACAATAATTTACGATTATGGTTGCCGAGCATCACAACTCCAAAAAATACAACAAAGTGACTGATATTGTTTAGTACATGTCATGAGCTGGGCACTGATATAGCAAGGTACGGTACCTATCGTATGTAAATAAAAAGGTACCTTAGCCTTACCGTATATTGCTTGAGATTAATTTCGACACTTTATCACTTCCGTTTTTTACTTTTCGTACTGCGTATTTCTTCTTATATTTATCTGTATTTTTTATTGTCATTCGAATTTTTGATTTGTCAATGCCATTGTCAAAATGTATCTTTAAATAACTTGTGTTTTCTGGTTATTTTATATAATTAGAGGAATATTACCATAATTGTGAAGCTTATATTGGGATACAAAACGTCACTATGTTTAAATTATTAAGTCGACATGGTCGTCGCAGCGGCATTATCAGTTTATTCTGCGAAAAAAACATTGAGGTTAGAAAAGCTAGAATTTACTACTTCTATTCATCTGCCGGATCAGTACGATTTGCCTCGACTAGTGATGTTGCAAAAACACTACCTATTGTAGATAATATTCCAGAACCGCCTCCAGTACCAGATTCTATTGCAGTTGGTGACATAACAGAAGCTGTACAGTCGCTGGCGGAAAATGGGGAGCCCACTTTCGTTAGTCTTGGACTTGGAGGATGGAGTCCTGTGGGCATAGTACAAAATTGCTTAGAATATTTACATATTTCACTTGATGTCCCATGGTGGGGTGCTATAATGATTGGTACAGTTGTTGTTAGGCTATTAATGTTTCCTCTAGTTATAGTATCGCAGCGAAATACTGCAGTAATGAATAATAATTTACCTGAAATTCAATTACTTCAGACAAAAATGACACAAGCACGACAGACAGGAAATCAGTTGGAGGCTGCGCGTTATGCACAAGAAATGATGATGTTTATGAAAGAAAAAGGTTTAAACCCTTTAAAAAATGTACTTGTACCATTAGCTCAAGCACCATTGTTCATTTCGTTTTTTATGGGGTTAAGAGGTATGGCTAATTGTCCTGTTGAGAGTATGATGCATGGTGGTCTGTGGTGGTTTGCAGACTTGACTGTACCCGATCAATTTTTTATCTTACCTCTTATTACAAGTGCCACTATGTGGGCTACTATAGAACTTGGTGTAGATGGAGGACGTCTTGATGCTCAAAATATGCAGCTTATGAGATATTTTCTGAGGGCCATACCTCTTGTTATGATACCATTTACAATTAATTTCCCTGGGGCTATTTTAGTGTATTGGTGTTCAACTAATTTCATTTCTCTGGTTCAGGTATCTTTTTTGAAGATACCTGCAGTGAGAGAGTATTTTAAGATTCCTAAGTTGTTAAAACATAATCCAGAAAACTTACCCATTAAGAAAAAAGGATTTGTAGAAGGTGCAAAGGAATCATGGACAAATTTAAAGTTATCAAGAGACCTAGCGGACAGACAAAGAGTAGATGAGATGATTTTCACTAGAGCAGGACAGGGGCCAGTGCAAAAAACTTTTAAATATGATCCAACAAAAGCAACAAAAATACAAGCTAAGCCTAAATAATATCTAGAATATATAGTTTTATAATGTAGTTGTAATAAAATGTATTATACATTGAAGAATGTTTTTTTATTTACTTCTTTTTTTACTTTGATATTATAATATATTAAAATGTACTAAATATATCCTAATAGATCAAACTTTTTCACAGTATATTTATACAGAATATACTTTTATTAAATTAGTGAATCAATTTTACATTTTTAAATATAAATTATTATAAAAAAGATACATTTAAAAATATAAAAAAACCACTCTTCCGAGGGCGGAACAAGGGTCCAAGCCATCGGTGGCTAGGGCTCCAGAGAGAGGAACCTCCGCACAATACGTGCCGTCTCAAGTAATACTGCCTTCTGTATCCGGTTCTTGATCCAACAGCTAAGCGATAGCCTCTTAAGGTGTTGGTCGAGGCTTTTCGCTATTAAACCGTTAACCGAAACCACTATCGTCACAATGATAGTCGCATAATAGATTATTTTTAGTGTGGACATTTTATATTATTATATTTCCACATATGCATGTACTTTTATATGTAAATGTATATAATCGTGAGTCCCTTGTGGAATAATGAGAACACCTGACTGTAACAACAATGGTTATGGGTTTGATCCCCTTCTCAGGAGAACGAATTATTTTCATTTCTCTCCTTCACTCATTTTCCTATTCAAAGAGTTGCATTCTGTTGTGCCACTTAACATGTAGTCTTGAATTTGAAAGGAACAGATGAGAATGGAGAATCTTGACTTGACACTAGGTTCTCTCTGTCTGCCTTGTCTGAGGGAAAGTGTCAAGTTAAAAAAATATTATGTGATTTACAAATATTAAAACTTTTAAATAATTACCAAAAATTATTAAAATTTATAATTACATAGACTGAAGAATGATACTAACCCAATTTTTATTTAAAAAAGATTACAAATGTTATTTGTTATTTTGGATATCATCACATAATAATTATATTGAGGCCAGTAGTGGCGCAGGGGTATAAGTGTGTGACTGTAGGAAGCAAACGTGACTGGTTGTGAGTTCGATCCCTATTTGGGAAAATTTAATATTTATTTAAATTTAAATTTTCATTTCGTCGCTCTGGTGTCGCTTCAGAATTCGATGGAAAATGTGGAACGGAGTGTCTTAATATTATTTACCCTCTGCTATTGCTGTGTGCAGGATACAGAGTGAAACTGATTTAATTTTAATGTGTTCTTTATATATATTATTTACTTATACGTTATTTTTTGCGAATAGGGGAAAAAAGTAAAAAAGTGTATTTGATGCTAGGAAGGAAAGTTGAAAGCCGTTGAAAATCAACCCGGTATAGTTTTTAACGTAATTAGCGCGCAACCAAATAGACTAGAATATTTAAAATGGCTAATTCATAGCTTCAAAAAATCTAACCCAGGTTTCTAAAAATATTTTATTTACGACTCGACCCCTATATTTCTTTATTATTAACGTCGAAAAGAATATTAAAACCTAGACGAAAATTACCTCCAACAAACAGCCTTAGGCTACAGAAAAATAATTAAACTTCTCGAGCTTTTTAGAATAAAATATATACCTACTTATATACTAATTTGGGCCATATATAAAGAGCCGGCGTAAAAAACAATTTAGTTAATATTGAAATTGAAATACAAATGGGGGGGGGACCAAAAATAATATGTATTGTGTTACAGCGGGCGCCGGGGATCGAGACGTTGGAATGTTTTCGACTAATAATAAAGAGGGAAGCCATTGCTATTTGAACAAAGCAAAGATCTCAAAGGCTGAATGCTTAGGACGTAATTATATGTTCGTAGACGAATGGGGAACGTCTCGCTGTTAATCATCTATGTAGAAATAGATTTTATCAATGGTTCGCTTATTCAATTAGATTGTGAATGAAATATATTTCTTGTTTTCAAGTCAAATTATAATTTTATGTTTTTTTTCAGTTTCACGCTCTATCCCGCACATAACAGGGTAGACAGAGGGATAGGGAACCTAGTATAAAGACACTCCATTCCCCACTTACCGTCGAATTATTTGGAGGCATTGCGTGACGGATTTCAACGTCGGGCTTTTGCCTCGGTGCCAGAGCGGAAAAGTTCAAATGTTAATAATAATTCATATCCCGAGAATCGAACCCACAACCGTCACGCTCTTGTGTCTCTGCGCCACGACAGCCCAACTTTATGTAGATTTTCTAATATAAGTAACATAAGCAATTTAGCGGGCTTTATTGGTCACCTTTTTGACTTACAAACTGGCATTTCTGTAGACAACACTAATGATACCTTCGAAGGCCCCACAATATATCTTTCTGTGACGGGGATCTCAACTTAATCCTACTTTCAGAGAGTCTCCAGCTGGGCGGAAATTGTAATTACAAACGTAGAATAATTGATTTTATTATATCTATTTATTATTGAGTACTTATAGTATACACATATTTGGGTATACTTACTTCTATCTATTTTATCCATATTCAAATGCTTTAATTTTATATTTTTAAATAATAATATTCCTGGAAGAAAAATAACCTTAAATTTACTCGTAATATTTAATGTTTATTTGTCCTTGTAAATAAATCTAAATAACGAAATAAGTTTAATTGGTATAAGTAATAGATACTGTACGTATCTAAATAGATTCCTATATGAAATTGATTTATAAAAAAAATACCTATGTGAAGTAGATTGATATTATATACATATTAAAGTTCATATTTCAGTTAGTTTGCCTAGGAGAAATTAAATGCAAATTATTAATAGAAAAAAATATAGATTTTAAATAAACCTAATATAAACATTTTAATAATCTAGATTAATTATGTATGGTACTAAAAAATCTTCACCTGTTTCTATTCTTTTAATATACCTAACATACAAATATCTTAGAAGAATAAAATAAAAGTAAAAGATAAGTACGTCTCAGCCACCGGTCGTTTGTGCCTCGAAGATTTATACGTGAAATCTGCGGAACAGAAGAATATTACAGTAGCCCATGTGATATATGTTTCACCTGCACTGACGCGCGCCTTTGAGAATTGTACTAAAACGCTTTGGTCATAAAATAGCTAGATTAACGCTGTTTATTAGATATTGATATGCATGGATTATTAATCTTTCTAATATTACAAATGTGAAAATTGAAAATTTGTGTGGGTGGATGTTTGTTCTACTTTCAAGCTAAAACTATTGAAGGGGTTTAAATAAGATCTTTCAGTTTTATAGTCTACTAGTGGCCCCGACCGCGGCTACGCCCGCTTGAACTATACGAATATTTGTTAAATATATTTATGAAATTATTTTCAGTTTTCAATAGACAGATGCGTTAAGCAAGCTCATTTTGGGTGACTTTTCTAATAACAAACGTTGCTTAGGAACGGTCGCTTAGCGACGGCTGTTATTAACATGGCGGAATAAATTGCATGTCAAATTAATAAGTATTTTAATATATTGGTATATATCGAAAATATTACAAATATGGGAAAAAAAGTATCCTATGTTCATCCCGAGGCCCTTAAGTGTCTGTATATGAGTTTTTTATCACAATTAAATTAGCGGTTTGGCCTTGATTGCATAAAATACAGACAGACAGAGAGAGTTACTTTCGAATATATGGATACCTACATATATCAGAATAACCCATAGGCGCAATGTTTCGAATATTGAATGATTTTCTAGCATTGTATCTGAAGATTGATTATAAGATTTTATAAAACAAGTAAAATGATAAAATAATGTGATTTTTAGTTCGTTTAAATATAACAAATATATTATTTAAACGAAAATACAAGCAAAACACCCTTAATTATGTTTTCGGTGATATAACAATATCTTGTTGCAAGTTTTCAGGAAATTTGTCCAAGTGCCCCGACTCCACTCCCAGGGGGGCAGTAAAGGAGATATGTATATGGGAGTATTACTTTCATCTTTACACGCATTATATTACATTTTACGTTGTAAGTCGTTGTTTTATAGTTTGACTAGCGACCCTCTTGCGGCTTCGCCCGCTTTTACTACTGGATTATTCATATAATGTATGTTTGCAAAGCACTTAAGATAATGTGAAAATTAATTAAACCCTAATGCAACCCGCATTTTCGTAGTTTCAATAAGGATTTTCCCATTGTTTTACACAGCAAGAATTTTTAAGTAGGTACCGTAATTTAAAATCTGTGCTACTAATCTTTTCAAGTACTTATTAAAATATATTTAAATGACTATTTTTAAACGGAAGAAATTATAAACAAAAGCCTACCTACTAATAACTACTACAAAAAATATGAAACCAAATATATCGCGCTGAAATAATACATTCAACTCCAATTATCCAATACGTGCAAACGCATCTAAATCTTCGTTGCTATAGACTATAGAGGTAGGCGGGTTTTTTTTTTTCGAGCTTGTGGTTAATGCTGAAGAGGGTATTCTGTCCCTGATGAAAAGCAAGCACTACGTGGCTGCGGTGAGGAAAATTAAATATTCGGGAATCGAACCCGGGCCGCCCGCGTGGCAAGCGAGCATTCTACCACTGAACCACCGATGCGTGTAAGGCAGACGGGCGCGGCGGACGCGCTTGTATAAGCAAAACGCGCCCCGCGACGTTTCGACGCAGCAAGGATTTTTTAATATTGTAACAACTTCTAAAGTATTTATCAAAATGAAAAACAGTAAAAGACAGTTTTGATCTACATTAAATGGCCAACGTAACTAATATACTTATTTATATGCTGAGAGTAAGGGATAAGTGAAACTTGAGTAGCTGATGTGTCAACGGCGGGATGTGTCAACAATTAAATGCGTTTTTCTGTAAAAATATTCGCAATTTCGAAATAGTGTGAAAAGCAAATTTTATCTTCGTTTAACGTAGGAAATTAATAAAGTATTTTAAAAGATAAAGATTAATACCATTATGGAAAAATACCCCTCACAATAGAAAATATATTGAAATTATTATTTTTAGACAGAAAAATGATCACTACACGTTATTCTTAAAAGATACGAATATGCCGTCGCAGACTTTTTTGTAGATCTTTTTAAGAGGAACAATACTCCAGTACATTTTTTTCATGTAGTACTTACCATTAAAGCAGCGCATGCGCGAAAGTGTCTCAACGGGTAGGACTTTATACATTTTTATCGTATTTATGTTAATTTACATAAGAATGTACAAATAATAAACTATATATAAACCTTCTACGAAAAATACTCGACTTAATGGTGAAAACCGCATTAAAATCTGTTGGGTGGTTTAGAAGAAGAAGAGTTAGAAACAACAGACAGACACGAAAAGCGACTTTGTTTTATAAGATATAGGATATAGTACTGCAATAGTGTCGTTATGAATAAAAGATATGTTTTTGAAATTATTATAATTTACAGTCGAGATGCTCCATTCTCCACTTTCCATATGAATTTGAGACATTGAGTGTTAAAAATAATTCATTACCGTAAGCAGGGATCAAAGGGATCGAACTCACAATCATTCTCCGTTTACCACCACACGCTAGTCTACTGTACTCAATGTACCAAAATTAAACGAAAAAGAATAACTTATTAAGAGTAATTTATTATTAGATTCACTCTATCTATATTGCGCAACGTTTAAAAAGCTTAAAATAAAATGAAGCTGAAGCCTATAAAATGTCATAAAGATGATTTTTTTTAGCTTCACGTTGAATACCACATATTATAACAGGGTAGGCAGAAGGAACTTAGTGTTAAGACATTCCTTTCCCCACATTCCGTTCATTTTATTTATTTTTTATTTATTTATTTATTTATTTTTTACAATATTAATATTTAAAAAATCTCTTGCCAAACTCGTGAGCAAAGTATTGCGTGTTGAGTGGCGAAACTTAACGGCGTGATTAGCCTCGACACCAGCGCGAAGAAATTAAAATATTAAATATTTCATTTCTTCGACTGGGGATCGAACTCACAATCTGTCTCGTTTACAATCACACACTTAAGCCCCTATGCTACGACTGTAGAGTAATTTTATTATGACGAACCCATCTCGAATTCTATACAGCTAAATATGAAAATAGCTAAATTATGACATGAGAAGATATTTATCGTTATAATCATGTCTATTTCCTTGCTATCGGTGCTTGTGGGCACGTACGGTGTGATTTGTTTCCCGTCCCTCTAATAACGATTTCGATAATATTTGTATGAGGTTGAATATTGGAGGATATTTCGATATGAGCCGATACGAAGCAGTTTATTGCGCTAATATCTTGTTTGAGGTCGTCGGACGGTGATACTCGGTGCTGAAATTTGTGGACTTAATATGAGTGTTTGACTAAATAATTTATGTTCTACCAATGGAAATCTGTTATTGATATTCATATTCATATTGATATCTGATATTTTAGAATTATATTAAAATAGTTGTTGTATAAATACAAAATTTTGATTCTTAAATTCTTAAATTGTCATCAATTGTTTTTGCTTCACATTGTATTCCATACATAATAGGGTAGGCAAAGGGAACCTGGGAATGTTCCCCGCTTTCAACCGATTTTTAGAGGAGTTGAGAGGAGGAAATGAAAACATTAAATATTTAATTACCTCGAGTTGGATCTCGAACCTACTATCTGTCAATATACCTATGGCACCCATGTGGGATGTGCTTGATTTATTTTCCTTATACACTTGTGAATCAAAAGAGAGAACAAGAATTTTAACGCTTTTCTCCCCGTTCCTGGACGACGGAACCGATTGTCTTACTTAAGTCTATAAATATTAATTTTTATATTATGACTCGAAATTGAAACTGGTTTCCGCACCAGCCATTTATTACTTACTACAACTATTTTGGAATTATAGGATTGACAATTTCAACATATACTGATATTTTTATGTAACTCAAAGATTGGAAGGACGTGAAAATAGTTTATTAAATAAAAAAATATCATAAATAATAATTACGGTTTTAAATAGTCCAATAATGTTTAATATTTCACTCACGAATTTTAAATGAGACCAAACACAATTCATCGGGAACTATAAAAAACATATGCCAGACCAGTAATTACTGCAAAACATTGGCATATTTGTATTATTCCAAATATTACCATATTCCGCTTTCATTCTCTGCCAAATTGCTTCCAATCCGCTTTCGATGTAACGCCGCGTACAGCGTGCATGGGGCCCGGTATGGTAATCTACATACGTATTATGCTGAATATCCGGTCAAAAAACGGGATAAGCCGTGTTCGAGGTTGTTTTAATTAATTTTTTTAGACCTTTTTTTATTTTGGGACATTTCTATTCTATTTCTATAGACTTTAGAATATGACCTTATCTTACATATTTACTGTAATTATTATGTATATATATAAAATATGAATTTCAAAATATTGTTAGTCATCATTGTAAAAGTTATAACTCTTTTATGTTAATATATGTAAGAATATCAACATTTTTCTGTTGTTAAATGGGGACGTCGTGGCGCGTGTGGCTTTTATTCCTGACTAAGGGAACGAATTACTATTTATTAATATTTTGATTTCTTTGCTCTGGTACCAAGACAATAGCGCGGCGTTGAGTTACGCAACTTAACTATCAATGCTTCAAGAAAACGTCCGCAATTCGGGAACGAAGTGTGTACTTAACACTAGTTTCCATATGCATATTGTAACTCGGAATATAGGAACACGACTATTGAAACAACACGTTCCGGCAAATGGAAGGACATTCAAATCGTATTTCTTATTAATACTGTGCAGACGCTGAAAACAGGAAATTGAATTATATTTTAAAACTGCTCCAGACGAACGAGGTCGAGGTCCCTCCTGGATATTGGAAGCGCGACACTTGAATGATCATTTCAAAATGAAACATTCTCAACGTTTCGAATGTTGGAATGCTTAGTGTCACATCACTTCGCGATATTGCATTCGCTTAATTTGTATTCAAGAACACTTCAAGGCGCATTTGCTAATAACTAGCAGTGTAGTAGTGTACTCAGAACTACTTCGAAAATGAGCCCATCATCGATAGAAAGGGTAATTTCAATTTGAAATTTTAAGGGCTTCCGTAGCCGTACTTAAGTTTTTAGGTGAATTTTGTGTGTCGTGAAAATTTGCAAATTGAAGCATTTTTCATGTCAAATATAGTGTGTGCCATGGTTTTTTGTTCAATTATTGGCTGAATTGGAAAAGAATTTTTAAAAGGCGTTTAATTCTAGTTCAGCAAAAAATAAAAAAAAACCGAAACATATCTATGAATTTCCAATTTATCAGATTATATTCAAATTGTCTCAAACAATATAATAGTTACAAGTCGCTCAAAGTCCCATTAGCTGCCGCAGCCAGCACTCTCTACTAACAACTCCCTTGAACATCATTTATTTGGACAAACGACTGGTTTCAGACAAATGTCGTCGTTTGCGTGTCTCCCGCTGTACTGGACTCGTTTTCCAACTGAATAGATCCAATCATCCACCAAGTTTAAACAAGAGGAGTTCGCAAACTATATCTACTACAGATTATACCTATAAGAGTATTAGCACAGAGTACACATTGTGATCTATTATGTATCTTTAGAAATCTAATCTCATCGGAGGAAGTTCAAAATTGAAATAAATATTTGTATAATAGTTTAAATAAGATTTAAGATTTTTTATAAATAAGAAAAAAAAAACATATTCTTATCCACTTCAATGTCAACTTTTCTTTTATTTTAAATTCATTATTATGTTGAGTGGTGGAACTCAACACTTAATACTATCATAAAAGATTTTACTTTCCTGACAGAAGTTTAAATGATAAACCGTCTCTTATCAAACTACGTCAAAAACGTCTCGTTTTGTACGCTAGAAACAACATTTCGGTACTATTTGGAAGTGTCTTATTCATTAAAGACTATCATAATATTTATTTTTCCTACGTCACGTACTATCTCTAAGAGTTATTACAGTGTCTGCACGCAAGCACCTTTATCTGCAGGCTCGTATTTAGCTCTGTAAGAATTCAGTAGATAAAGTGCTAGCCAATAAATAACAGTCTGCAAGCGTCAAAGGAGATTTGTATAGCGAATTTATATTGTCAATATTGTTTTTTTTTAGATTATCTTTTCTTATTAATTATGACTTATTAATTGATATTAAATGTACAAATAAGACTAGTACTTCTAGCTTTTAATTTTGTTTGTGTGGACTGTACACAAAAATATTAAATAAAACACTTATTAAACACTTCCAAAGCATTTAATATTGATTAATAATAAATCGATAGTTTCTCTTACTCCAAACCTTTCAAGTATGCATTGTATCGAATTTCACACAAAATACTTTAAGTATCGCGACTTCAAAGAATCTTTTTGTACTTATATTAGAATTGTCTGTTTTCGGAAGTCGTAAGCCTCTTACTCGTCGCACTCGAGCTCTATAAGCACCACCGAGTGACATCTGACAAGTGACGCCGCGGAAACGTGCTAGTTCTTGCGGAAATTTTCAAAGGATATTAAAATCCTCTTTTGCGTGGAGATGTAAGGGTAAATACAAATATATTAAAAACGTTTCGAGACTATAGTAGTGTTAGAATTATTGTCTCAATATAAAGTCCACTCACAGCAGAGTAGGCAGAGGGAACCTAGTGTTAGAAACTCCGTTCCCCACATTCTCGCCGCCGAATTATGAAGATACCGCATGTTGAGTCGCGAAACTCAACGCCACACTGTGCCTCGTTACCACAACGAAGAAAATGTTAAATATTTCTTTCCTAGAGGAGGAATCGAACCCCCGTTTCGTTGTGTCGCACTTACAGTCGTTAGTTTTGTTAAAATATTTAATTTGTATTTTTTCATCCATATATTTAAAATTTTTCCAAAGAGAATTCATCATTGCTCGGGGTGTCGAAGTGCATTTACATCTTCAATATTACCTCTGCATAAGATTATCATTTTTTACGCTTTTTATGTTAATGTAATTATATTAGAATTTTTCGTATGGTTTCCTTTTTGAACCGAAACCGTAGTAACTCTAACAAATGGTTTAAAATTATTCAATATTATGAGCATTCAGGATGAACGGCGGGTCGGTGCGAGACCTGCCACCGCCCGCCACCAACAAATATGCCTTGAAGTGGTCTCGAATACAAATTAGGCGGCACATGCAATTTCACGAGTGATGAGACGTACTGAACGTTCTCCAACATCCATGCTCGGAATTTTTCATTTGAAAATGATCGTTTGAATGTTGCGCTTTCAAATATTTTAACTCTAATTCTTGTCATGTTTCAAGACTTTCAATTTTCTATTTCAAACTTCGTTTACAATATGTTTTTAGGGATCCGTTTTTAAAAAAGTAAAATTGGAATCCTTATAGGATCACTTTGTTGTCCGTCTGTCAAGATCATTTATCTAGAGATTGCATAGAGGTATCAAGCTGAAATTAATATCAAATATTTAGGTCTATAATCCCTCGAAGCACAGAATCAACGAAATCAAAAGATGCGATGCACTTATATACATTTGCTGCATTTTTTAATGAAATTCGGCTCGTAATAAAATCCTATTGGAACCTAAACTTCTTGTGGTTATACATTTATGAAATTTGGCACGAAATTAGAATTTATAATTGAAATAAAGAAAAAATGAAATAGAAATATTAAAGGTATTTCATAGAAAAAAAAATTACAAAACTTATATTTTTAATCCATTTCAAACAAAATTAGTGTATATGCCCGCAAACTTAAGTATGTCAACTGATACTGATACTGAACTGTCAAATAAGTGGTCCGTTGACCTACAATCCTGAAAATGGTACGAAAGTCTTTTTGGGCGAGTCCAACTCTCACTTAACCGTTTTTCCATATAAATATATTATAACTTATAAGTGCTTAAGCTCTCCTAAAGATGGTTTCATTATACTTATAAATAATCAATAGGTCACGTACGTTAATAAAGAAAGATGGCGGAAGAAAATGTTATCTAGAAGGATATATTCATTGATCGTTAATCACACTCGCATGGCAAATCCAAATTTACGACACGTTCTGCATTGTGTTGTAATAAAACGATACAAGACGTTATAGCCCAAGATCCCAGAGCCGCCAGATCTACGTCATTTTAGCAAAGCTGAAATTTTGAGGACTATTAGACTAAAATGTAGTTAAGACAGTGTGCCTACTCATTAACTTAGAGAGTATGCATATCTTAACTATATATTTAGACTATTAATCCTCGAAATTTCAGCTTTGCTAAAATGACGTAGGTCTGGGGCCCTGGGATCTCGGTCTATTGCAAATTATACGCTATTCTCGCTATTTGATGTTTTTATTGAAATATTACTCGCTCTGCTAACCGGGCAAAACGCGGCGTTTATTTCCGCCACTCTAAGTAGGGTGTGAATTTTCTCTAAGAAAGTTGAATCTAGAGTTAGTAAGTAGAATTATTTTACAGATTTATATCAACTTTCTTTGAAAGTGATACCTTTTCATAGAATCATCAGAGTGACCTAAATAAGTGTAAAATCCTATTACCAGGAAAACGAAACAAGATAAAACAATATCTTAGCTGAGATAATCGCTAGACAGTAATTTATTTTTTTGATATATCTCATTGTTTTACGTGTTTATTAAATATTTCTCTTCGTCCTTATAATTTCATTAAGTCGTGAAAATGAAATTATTTATTAAATTCTTCGAATTCTCACTTGTATATTACGTTGTGCTTAATAAGTTCAGACGCGCCTTACCGTTAAATAAATAAAATATTAAGCACTTAAATTCTTAGAAAAACTTTTTTTTGCCTACATTGTTTACTGAGCAAAACACCGCTAATGTAGGAAAAAAAAGTTTTAAGCGCATAATGTTTTCAAGAACTGTTAATTTGTTGTGAACATTTTCTTTTAGGATATTCGTTTTTTAGCTTCTCGCTGTATCTCGCATGTAATAGGGTAGAGAGAGAGAGGGAGAAAGGCAATTTGCTTCGAATTCTAGAGAACTTGCGTTTTGACTGAGTGAAGAAATAAAAATATTAAATATTTCATATCCCCAAGTCTAAATCGAACCCACAATCTGTCACGTTTACCGTATCACCCTGCCCCATGACTGGTCTCAAATACATACATATACTTTCTAATTAATATATTTTGTCTAACTTCAGGCTTTATTAGAGTCAAAGTGTCATGGCGTCGCTTGTGACGTCATTTCTATGTAGTTTATTAATACCATTATGTACAATATAAAATATTAATCCGTCTGTTTACCAAGGCGAAACGTAAATCGCTGTAATTGTCGGTGTTTTTGAATGTTCTTGAAGTTTTTCAGTTAACTGATAAATAAAAATTACATAATAAATAAAGAAATAAGGACGAAAATCGATATCATAAATTCACCAATCGATTTAATAAATGTAACCATATATATAGGCTTGATGTAAAATTTAATATTAATTATAATAATACTTATGTTTAATCATAGTTCTAAGTTCAAGGGTTCTATTTGTCGTAGCAAGTGTCCGTAGGCGGTGGATCCCTTACAAGGAGTAAGATATATGGGTTCTACTTCCAATTTTCCTCTCGATATATTTCATTTTACCAACCCATTTAGGATTCATTTTAAGTTTGGGGTCTATGGAAGGGGAGAGGGAAATTTTGTTTGTAATTTAGTATACACTCGTAAGTCGATTGTTTTAATTATAGGTTTTGTATGTGTTAGATAACAATAGGATTGCTTAGCCCAAAGTTCTATATTGAAGCTAGTCGTGGTCGCAGGGCACAAGCTTGCTTATGTGGGTTCGATTCCCACTGGAACAAATGAATGACAAAATATTTTTGTATATTTTTTCCTCTCTCGTAATAGAGCAAAGCGCGGCGTTGAGTTCCGCCACTCAATTTTTCTCTCGAAATTGCATTGCCTACGGAACGCGAAAGTCTAATGATGAAAATTTAATGTAAATTTGTATACTTATACCTATTTATAATAGTATACTAGTTATCAGCGGGATACCGACGAACTTATTCATAGAGACTGAATTCATCATATTCTTAACCTAGATTATTTGTAATAATTTATTTGTTTATATCTTTATTTATACAAGATGGGTCGAGGGTAAGCATACATTTTATCTTCATAAGAGAGAGAGAAAAAAAGAAGAGAAAACATAGATATGTATGACATTCTATTTTTCATTCTCAATGTCTTTTCAAATATTGCATTTATACTGGGTGGTTCTTATGCAACGCTACACTTTTTAGGGTTCTGTACCTCAAAAGGTAAAATGGCCTAAGGGCACAAGCGTTCGAGTGTAACTGCTAGGGTAGTGGGTTTGATTTTTACTTGAGGGAATGAAATATTTAATATATTAATTTCCTCGCTTTGGTCATTCAACACATAATGCCTTCAAAGTTTAAGTAGAGAATGGAAGTGTCTTAATTAGAATTGAGTGTCTTAACACTAAGTTCCTAGGTTCTCCCTGTTTCTAACCTGTTATATGTAGGAAACAGCGCGAAACTAAAAAAAATAAATAAAAATATTTGACTTTGACTCTCTCTATAGTTTTTTTAATTAAATTAATACTCTTATATACTGTACACTACTAGGAACATTATCGTTGAAACATATTGCAGTATCACAACTGTCAAGAAGTCCTGAAAATATATATTTCCCAGCTCGCAGCAACTCTTGTAAACTTCCATGTCATATAGTTCTTAGAGATGTGACATCGTTACGAGTGCGAGCCAACGAGCGTCTCTCCTCTCTACGTCTGGTCTTATTGAAAACTTGTTTATTACTTCTGCTGCGTCCACTGTAGGTGTAGAGAAATATCGCTTTATATCATTTATTTTTATTAATGTGTTGATAATTAAAATTATAAATTATGAGAATTATGAAATAGTCTTCAAGACAAGAGTCAACATTTATTTATGGTTTGTATGAATCACGTTGAAGCTAATATCAAATATTTATGTCTATAGTCCCTTCGAGGAAAAATAATGTAATTTCTAATGGCACTCTTTAAAGCTTATAAATATTTGAAAATATACATCTGTCAAATGAACCTTCTGCTCTTGTTATAACAATTGCCTCTCAGGAAAATTAGAATACTTTTTTTATTTTTTATGAATAATTTAAATACCTAATTAAATAAAGAACATAAATGCTTCATCTTTAAAAAAAATAACAAAATTAAAATAAACAATAGTCGTATAGCAGTATAAACTAATTAAACTAATCTTGTCTGGTGTCATATCTTTTTTATTTATCAACCGATTGACATAAAATAAATAAGAACCAAAATAATTTCACCATTATAGCTAAACTTGCCTTTGCCCCAACAACCTTATATAATACAGCCATATAACACTGCCAGCACGTTGCAATTTACTTAACATATATGAGCTAAATAATTTAAAGGTGACAAATGAAAAGCGAAACTAAGGCAATGCAGCACTGATGTATGCCGATGGAGGGCACCTGCGTGACGATAAATGCAGGCCGTCACGGGATATATGACGATACGCGGCCCGACTGTGCTTTTGCCTTTATTTGTATTGCAAACAATATTATTTCGTTTTTAGGGTTCCGTAGCTTAAAATATTTCTATCCGTATAGAATCACTTTGTAGTTCGTCTGTCCGTATATGCCATATGTCCATATACTCGTATATATCCTCCACCAAGATGGGTACGACCTTCAGTAATAAAGAAAACGAAGAAGATTTTTTTCATTATATTAGTAAAAATCATTTTCACAATTTTTTTTGAGAATATTAATAAGTATGAACTATCTATATATATAAAATCGAAAGGTCTCTCACTCATCACGAAATCTCAGACATTACAAGTGCTGGGAATCTCAAATTTTGCATAGGAGTTATTTATAGGACGTAGGTGCTCGCTAAGACGGGAATTTGCAATATTCAACTTCTAAGGGTTTGTTTTTGGGGTTGAAAGTTTGTATAAAACTTCGTTACTACAAATGCTAGGAGTCTTAAATTTGGCATAGACATCACTAGGACGTAGTCATGGAGATAGAAATTAATAATAACATAGTTCACGCGAGTGAAACCTCGAGCGGGCCGCTAGTTATTAGAATAGATCTGACAAAAGCTAATTTAATAAACGAGAATAGGCCATTTGATTATTTAGACACGAATAATATAAATACGACCTAGACAGTTTTATTAGTATGTCTAAGTGTCTTTGTGCTTCGGACAAGAGACTCTTAACAAAGGGGGAAAAGGAACACTCAGAACGGACGTACAATTATTTAATGAATTCGCAATTTGCATACCGAAGACAGCTATAATAAAAAAGTTGAATTGCTTGGAGCTGTAAATATTTTAATTTTTTTTATATTACATTTTTCTAAAAGGAAAAATCAGCTAGGAAGGCAGAGGGAACCTAGTGTTAAGATAATCCACTCCATATATTGGTTACATGGATATCATTTGCTATTGTGAATTAGCAATAAATTCAATACCATAATATCTCTAGCATAATTATTGTTTAAATAATAAAAAATTAGAGCCTATATTAAATAATTGTTGATTTAAATTTCATCAAGGAATGTCTAAAATCTGAATATTCACTAGCGCGGGTTTGATGGAGTGCAGCGTTGGACTGCTTTTTCTGACGACCGATGGCTTCAAAATGGTGAAATTATGAAAAAAAAATGAGATTAAGAGAGAAAATAAAATTACTTTTTAGAATATAAAAACTTGAACGGAGCAGGATTTGAACCCGCGCATCTTGGGAGCCGTCCATGCGCTCTAAACAACTAATAACACTTTATAAATGTAAAAAATAAACAAAATTAATTAACTAAAATGAGTATAGCCACGTTTTTAGCAACTCTCGTTAATATAAAGAGACGACACAAAAGTCACTGTAATCGCGCTCTTGTCTCCCATTACGAGTGTCCTTTGTTCCACCTACTATTAAACACTATTGGCCTCAACTTTTTCTATTGTACTCTGGCAACACTATTAGTTACTCTGGAAGTTCCTCCATGTAATTACCAGGAACGCTTCCTATTCATTGCACTTTTTTGTTTCAGCTTTGGTTGCATACAGAGTTAGTTTTGCTAAGTATCTAGTTTATTTTGCTAAGTGTATACAGTATTGGAATTAGTATATTAATGTAAATTAACATTTGTTTTATTTAAATTTTGGATGAACATGTTTTTTTATAGTAATGATAAAACTGAGGTATACTAGGTATACTAAGTTCATCTATAGGAAATACAGCGAATAAAATACAAATATATTGAATGAATTGACACTCATTCATTTTATTTCGCTCATTTTCCGTTACACAGATCAGTGATTCCAAGATATTAACACAAACAGCGTAAAAAGTGTAAATTATATTTGTTTCCTTAAAAACACTAAAAAGGCATTTAACGGAGCTACATTATAATTGGATTTATACTGAAAATCCTCCTACAAATATTTAAAATAAAAAAATATGACGCAATACAAAAATAAACGTAAAATTAAATTTTATTTCTACGAACACACTATACACACACACATTGCCCATAAAAATGAAAAAGATAACGCGAGAATTACCTCACGAGTCCACGTCAAAGCGAAAGCAGGGAATTTATTTCAGCGATTTTATTTCGGGCCGTGAAACACCAACGGGGGAACACCGAGCACCGAGCGCCGGTACTATGAGCGAGTTTTCGGCATGAAAAGTCAGTTTTGCGGTCAAAAGGAATGATTCCATTTCAGACGATGTGGTGCTCACGTAGTGGCGGTCGTATTAATTAAATGCAAGCCCCCGAGTCCATTTTACGAGCCCCGCTGGAGTGGAACTCGTTTCGTTTATCCGCTTCCACTCATAAGCAATTACTTTGTGAAACGACTTTCTGGGTCCCGAACGTGCAAAGAAATTTAGCTGCGCTGGTTCCCGAGCGCACTCTAATGGATTTAAAGTTGTGATTATGAATGATTATTAACGTTATACACGACGGTGGATTATTTCTTTACTTTACTTTCAATGCGGCTTCGCTGTTCCTAGTTTCTAATAGAGTTCGTTTTGTTTTCAATAGAGTTTAAATGTTCTGGTAAATGTGACTTCGGCATAAGAGCAAAATAAAAACAAACAATTAAATCTGTTTTCATTTACAGATTATTTATCCATAGAATATGAAAAGTGCATATTTTTTATAATATTAGCTTGAAATCTCAATATGAACATCGCCTACGGGCTACGGCTGCTACGTAACGTAGACGTTTATTCAAGCTCCCGTTGCTTTGAATGTAGCGACAGTTACGTTTGTAAACTAAAACACAAAGTAAACGAACTGAATGTGGTGCAGTATATACTGTATTATTTTAATAGTAATTCATTTAAAAAATGTAAAAAAGTTTCATATAAGCAGAAAGAGCGTAATAAATAAATTATTTTTTCTACTTTTCAGTTATTTAGAGACCATGTGAACGATATTTATAGTAGTTATAAAAAAAATAATTAAAATTCAACGTTTGGCAGTGAAAGGAATTTTGTCTTAAACGTTATATTCAGTTAAAAAATGTAGCATCTAAAACTGCATATTGAAGCGGTTCCGGAGATTATGTTTTTACCTTAAATGTCATACTATTTTCTTTTCTCTGTAGGTTAAAAATTTTATAGTTTATTCGAAAAGTTTTTAAATTTTAAAAAAATAAATCTTTAAAATATTTGACAATGACATTTTTTTCAAAATTTGTAATAGAAAAGCTATATTCATTTCATTTTATAATTTTGTATTTGCATATTGAGTGAAAATCAACGAAATCAACTCTGAACTTTTTCCGTGGTGCCAGAGCGAAGAAATAAAAATATTAATAAATAATGATTTATTCTCTAGAGCAGGGATCGAACTCACAACAGTCGCACACACACTTTTGCACCCCTGCGCCATGACTCCCTTAAATATACTCATAAAAAAAAAGTACTACTATATATAAATACCCAACCAAGAAGCGAACAAGCGAATCGTTTGTTTCATATCATTTGTTAGCATCAAGTGTGGTAATTCAACGAGAATGCGGTTGAACGGATTCGTTGACGTCGAAACACGGTACCGATTGAGTTGCATTGATCCATTGACGTTTCAAATTTGTTAAACGTAGAGTAATTTCCGTGACTCGAGCGGAATTGCCGCTTATTGAAACTTAAAACTGGTACTTAGACTATCTTAGTTCTATAGTTTTGGATGATAAATAGAAATTCATTGTAAAAATTTCAAAATAATTTATACGAGTATATATATATTTAATACACACGAACGATATATTTATTGGTTTATGTAAGTTTTTAAAAATAATATAATTATAGATTGGTAGAAACGTTGGAATATAATTGTCAGATTTAAGATGTCAAAGTAATGAATAATTGTAAGACACTTTCGTTCCTCACTGTCCCCCTAATTCTTTATTGGCGGAACTCAACGCCGCTCTTTCTCTCGTTACCGGAGCGTAGAAGTGAAAGTGTGAAATATTTCATTTTCTCATGTGGGAATCCAATCATTTTTTATTTATAGTCGCACGCTTGTGCCTCACCTCCACGACAGGCCTACAAAGGCAATTAATTTCACATTAAAGTTTTCTTGTAAATTAAACTCGAAAAAATATTATATTTAATGAAAGTAATTCTAAAAAGATTCTAGTAGCTAATTTCATATAGCAGCTACTAAATGATACTTGTTGCAATTTCTTAATCCGTTAATATTCTCTCTTCACTTTTCTACTATGTTACAAGCTTATACCCTGAATAATCTATAAGGTCGAAGTGGATACGGTCGGGCAATTGACTCATGTGTATTGAAACACTATACAGTTCAACTCGGGGCTTAGCACGCCCAGTTTCAGGTTTCATTTAGGCTGATATGGATATCTTGGATTTATGTATATAAATTTTGCCCATAAGCATATGACTCTAAACGCTACTGGTTGTGGGTTCGTTTCCCATTTGGGGAAATGAAATTAAACCTTCCCGCTGTATTAGGCAGGCTTCCGTAGGCAGAGGGAACCTTGTATGAAAATGTGTTAAAAATAACAAAAATATCCACATAAAATTGGCACAGGTAAATAATTCTGGGGTTGTTTTCGGACACTTGTTATTGAGGTAATCATAAAGTAATTTCCAAAATAAGTTGAACGTGAAGATAAGTTAAAGTTATTAATAATAAGTTGAAGTCCAGAATTTACCGCATACAGTTCTAAGGTAAAAATATAAGAATATTTTGGTTACAACTTCATCACTTGTAATCTTTCTATATTAGAAATTGTAAAGGGACTGATATAGCTAGGGTACAACGCATAGTCGAAATCTCTAAGCCGAGAACATTATAATTATGCCTTATTGCTTATAGAACGTAAGTACTCGAAAAAAAGAAATTTTGGAATATCCACCTAAAAGAGTAAAAAAGGGGTTGAGAGTTTTTGTAAAAGTTCGTTTTCAAAGACAATTTATAAACTATAAGTAAGATAGAATTAAAAATAAGTAAAGTACAGATAATTGACACTTTTAGTTAATAATAAAAAAATATTACTTTACTATTTTGTATTAAAATCAAAATCTACGCGGGCGCGTTCAATGTAATGGGCGGGAAACTAGTGCAAAGATTTGGGTTTATTTATCACAAAATTTCCTAATATTAGAAAATGAATAAAAATGATTAAGAAAAAAGCTATATCCATACATTTAAGCTGTAGACAAAATCCTGCAGTCATTTATTTACAGTGAAGAAACTTTTTGCAGTTGTCGATTAAATGAAAGCCAACTCATATTAAGGATGGAACTGAAAAGAGAATAAAGCAATTGGAGTAAAAGTTGAGCCTTCAGGGTACCATAGACTCGGGAATTGAAATGAGGGTAGTCAAGAAATTTTAGAGCAGCCAAATGTATAAATGATGCTACAACGATCACAGCTCGCAGACAGGAAAAAATAACATTGAAGTAAAATAAGTTTCTGCGAGCACTTCTCAAACGTTCTGGAGATATTTGTTTTGAAAATTGCAGGTGAAACTCAGTTACGATTTTTATGCACAAAGTTAAGTGTTGCAACTTTATGCATTTCACAAGGAACGAGTGCATACAAAGAGCCGTGGACTTCGCCCGAATCGAGTTTCTCGGATAAAATTTCCTCAGAATGGAGTGTAAAGGCGTCTTACAAATTCAAGTATCATTTCTTATTTGTTCAGTTAACATTAAGGTTATGTAACACGATAGAATTGGTTTAAATGCCGTTGTGGTGCAGTTAGTATTCTAGGTAGATGGTTGTGAGTTAGAATTCAATTTGGGGAGAAATGTATATTTATAATACGATTGTGTTTTACTTAAACGTTTGTTTTTTTCTATGCACATAGCATTCGTAATACATGTAGATAAGTACAAGGAATAGCATTTTTTATTGTAGTTTATTATAATAATTATGTCAACTAAAAATGGATGCCACCTCCGTCTCCCGTGACGTCGGACTGCTGCAAACTGCTCGAAACGTTGAATTTCCAAAAATGTATAATACTAAATATACGGAATAATCATCAGGCCAATGGTTTCATTTAAAAAAATAATAAGTTAAAGTTCAAAAAATATATATATTTCATTGAATTTGAAATCGTTTGTTACACAGAACAGAAATAAATTTTAACTGCCTCACAAAAGAATGTCTCTATTTTCGTTCCAACAATCAACATTTTAATATAACACCAGTATTTTAGTGGTAGTGGTTCAAAATAAAAAGTGCAGCATTACCGATTGTATCTGGGAGTGATTTAGAAACACTCGGGTCGGGAACAAAAGCGTTTATTTCAGCGGCCACAAAGCCTCGCCTGCTCATAAATTACAGCACTCCTTTATACAAGTGTAGCGCAGTATATGTCAGTGTCGGTACACTTGATGTCACAAGTGTTACAAGTAAACAATTACTAGAAATACACTAAAACTGAAGTCTCTTCTTATTGGCTGTAAATATTTAGTAATTCTGTGCAGGGATAAAGTTGGAACTATTCCTTTATAAATATAAATACTAGCCCTAGTTGAATTTGAATCACTACTTCTTCTAATAATCATCATTTGATTTCAGATTTGCCCCAAATATGCAATGACTGTGAAACTGTTATTTGTATTGTTCTGATGTACTAGTAAAGTTTTAAATGGCGTACATGATAAGACTATCGAATCGAAATTCCAATTATTTTTTGCCGGTATATAATTTTAAAAAGAGTTATTTTTAAATTAGTTTTTTCTATAAAATACTCTATTTTATTTGATATTCGTACACACTTACAAATGCAAATATAATTTTAATGATATTTATTGAATTATCTTCTGCTATATGCAGAATAGGCGTAAGTAAGTCAGCGTTTCTTAACATTTTTTTTAATAAGCAGAGGGCTAGTGTTAAAACACTCCTCTACCCACTTTCCGCCATCGTCGTTCCGTTTGTCGTCACCTTTTAGAGAATTCATCAGAAATGAAAATATAAAACATTTAATTTCCTCGAGTGGAAATCGAACCCAAAACATGTCGCGTTTACAGTCACACTCTTGTGCCCCTGCGCTACTGGCTTCAATCATAATTATAATGATTCACCAACTAATGATAATTAAAGTGAAAGTACTCCCACCCACTTTTGGCGTTGACGTTATCTAGTTCAAAAACGCTTCTGAATATGTTCGTTTTCATTTGTGTTTGCAACTAGTGTAGCGATACTAAAAGTCACTTCGGGAGGTTTCACTATTTTACTTTGTTATAGTTATTTAAACTTTTACATATATTTTAACGTGGCCAGTATTTAGTGTGCCGCGGTCAGTGGTTTTGTCTAACTATTATGTAACTGGATGAATAACAGCGTTCTATGGCGGAGTTTTGTTTGAAGTAAATAATGTGATGTTTTTTTCTTAATTCTATTATAGCTGGCCAAAAATGTTACTTGCAATATTGTTTTTTTATATATTAAATTTAGCAAATGGTAAAAAGAATTGTTTATATATTTTATACTTATCTAATACCGAATTAATAGTAAAGATTAATTTCAATTCTGCAACAAATGTTAGATAACGTCAAGATAAATTCTTGCTAGAATTGATTAAAGCCTATTCAGCTTAGATACTCCAAAGGTTAATAGGGCTTGCCTCTCCCGCAAACGTCGCCAAAGGAAAGGAATTTCTTGATGAATTAATTAATAATCTTGACTCTCGATTAATTAAACAGGTTTTAGACTGTCTGTGTCGCCAGATAGGCCGTCGTCGAACGTAGCGGCTTATGTACTAAGTTTGTGTTATAATTGCCAATTATATTGGCTCCCACTCCATTAGTTGGTGATAAGCATCTTGTGTTTCTTAAATAGTATTGATAAAGTTAATGTATTGATGACAAGCGTGTGGCTGTGAACGTTACGTCACGTACGTACGACAGGTTATGGGTTCGATTTCCACTCGAGGAAATTAAATATTGAAATGAATATTTTCATTTCTTCGCTCCTGTATTGAGGCAAAAATTCCTTTTTCAAAACGCCAATCAATGCAATGCCTTCAGGAATGGGTGGAAAGCGTGGAACGGAGTATCTTAACACTAGGCTCCCTCTACCTAAATATGTTCCATAGGGGATACAGCGAGCAGATGATTAAATTAAAGTATTGTTTTTGATGGAAAAGGTAGATTATTTAAACGTTATTTAAACTTATATTATTAGCTTTTTAAAATTATAATAAGCCATAAATGTTCATTTATTTTTAACTTTTATATAAAACTCATACTTTTACCGCTTTAAACATTCATAAAACCAACTATTCTAAGCATTTATGTTAGCCAACATAGAAAAAAATAAATAAATCCAATATTTCAGCGTCCAAACTTTAGTCTAAAATATATAAAATGAAAATAACTGAAAATGTTAAAAGTCGGGCGGCGTGCGAGCTGGTGACAACACGCATGACATGTGCTTTATTGTATTTCCAGAGACTCAATTCTAGATATAGGATATGAAGAGTATGGAGCTCAGTTAATTTTGATGGTTTATTTTATAGAGTTTTCCACTACACGTGGAAAGTTCTAAAGCAGCTTCACGCTTTTTCCCGCAAGCTATAGTAGAAAGAGGGAACCCAGTGTTAAGACACTCCGTTCCCAACTCTACGCTGAATTTTCGAAACGTAACGTATTGAGCGACGGTACTCAATGCTGCGTTTCGTCTCCTACGTAAAGGTGGTATAAAAATCGAATTTACTACCATCGCATCAAATATCAAATGCTCGGACGGCCTCAGAAAATATATGAAAAGTCATATGTAAAACATTTTATTAAATCCCCGGCTATTTCCGGTCTAGTTAGAACTGAATAGCAAACAAATAATATTGTAGCTCACTAAGTACATTTCTTTTAGCGTTTGGCAGTCGCAGAGAGTAGGGTAGGTGGTGGTTTACATTCAGGCGGCGTGAGGCGGAGAGCGGGCGACAGCGGCCCTGACACCTGCTTTATTGTATTCTCACTGCTGGAGTCAGCGACTGGGATTTATAGGTGTACAGACGAGTGCGCGTGTGTGTCAATGCTCGTACTGATATATTTTGTGTATATAACTCTTAGTTACATATATGTATAGCAGTCACTTTTAAGGGAATCTAGGGGAAGTAAGAATCCTATATCCTATTATTGTTCGTCTGTACGGCTGTCAAGACAATTTATCTCGAAATCGCGTTAAAAAAAACAAAAATTAAATTAAAATCTAATTTATGCAAATTTTACGATTCAAAATATAACCATAGTCGAAGGCTGTACGTCCTGCATACGAAGACTTTTATTAAATTCTCCATATACGAAGTATCTACGCCTGGAAATCGAGATTTGAATATAAAGGTACGGGCTCGTCCTAAAATTGTGATTTGGATACTATCTTTCTAATGTATGAAGTGATTTAAGGCTATCGGTTGTGCGTTCTTTTTTTATAAGGTCGGATGTGGTGGAATGATTTTTAGGCAAATCATATATTAATAGAATATTTATAGCTAACATTTGATAAATAAAAATAATATAGTAACTTTAAATAAATAAATCAAATATATCAGCTTCACGCTGTATCCCGCCCATACCAGTGAACCTAGTGCTAAGACACTCCGTTCTCCAGTTTCCGCCGATTTTTTTTGAGGCATTGCGCGTTGAGTTGTGGAACTCATAACAGGGCTTTTGCCTTGATGTCAGAGCGAAGAAATGAAAATATTTGTAAATAATTATTAATTCCTCCTAGTGGGAATCGAACACCCAACCGTCGCATTACAGCCCCACACTTCCTCAATGACATTAAAATGTTGATAAATAAGATATCGATCGTTGGAATTAAATTATTTGAAATTATAACTCTAAAACCACAGATTGGAGATTTAGTGAATTTCATAATGGATTGGCTAATTAAACACTCTGGGCTCGAGGAGTTATATAAGTCCGTAGATGACGAGGGTGAAGACTGACTCCGCTAACTTGGCAAGTGGGATCTGTCATTATCTCATGGCTGGGTCACACCTGCGCCCGCAAGTACCACGTAAGGCTGACAAATTGTATGGCATTCATATTGGTGTTAAATTGTGGTGTGTTTGGCCTAAAAATGCAAACGTGACGAATAAATTTGCCTAACTGAAATTTTGTTGAGATTTTTATATATTTTATGGTTGTATATGCGGTTGAATGGATTTTTTGTGGTTAATTTTGTTCTTTGACTAAAAAATAATAATTCGCTTCTTTTTTCACGTAATATAAAGGGTTAGTGTTAGTGCGTAATTTAACAATTAAGTGCAATGGATGTATCTTTGAAATACTATATTAATAGAGAATCCACAAAATTTGGGAACATTAATACAAAGTTTTCTTACTCAACGCCACGCTTTACCTCGATCGATAGCAAAGAAATTAGAGTATTAAATATTTCATTTCCTCGAGTGGAAATCGAACACACAACCTGTCACATTTACAGGCACACTTGCGTCACTGCGCCATAACTGGATCTTCCCAGTATTTCTAAATTTTAATATAAATGTATTGTAGGCCATAAATAAAACGAAATACGACAAGAATGGCTATTAAGACGAATTTCATTTGCCATTCTCATTTTTATACAATTTTGCGTTCCAATATAACTAAATCATTTTCAATGAACGTTTTAGACGTCTCTTTCCGTTATTACATTTATATAATTACTACAAGTTATACTTTGACTTCTTTATTTCACATCTACTGATTTTATTAAAGGAGAAAACCTAGTAAGAAACATTCAGCTTTCAGAACAAACTAAAAATAAGAACTGCTTAATCCCATGCTTTGCTGAAACGGACTGAAAAATCGATTTCAAGCTTTAAATTTTATTATAGAAAAGCAAGTACGGCCCAGCTGGGCTATGACAATATGACATTTTATCGATAGGTTTTTTAATATTATATCAATATTTTTAAAATTTTTTTTAGTGTACTACTATAATGTTTGGTGAATAATAAAGCTCACTAGTACTACTCTACATATAAAGGTAAATTTTAATATAATGAAATAAAATGTTAATTTAATTAATTCTTTTCATTACTTCTTCAAGAAAAATGTAAGAAAAATTGTTATGTAGGGGCACAAGGTTGTGAGTTTGACTCCCACTCGAGGAAATTAAATATTTAATAATTTCTTTTCTTCGTAAAGTGGAAAGCGGAGTGTCTTAAAATACTAGGCTCCCCCTGCCTACCCTGGGCTCGCTACATGTATAAACCATGAAACAAAAAATCTACCATCTTTTTATGCTCATTACAAGTTGTTTCGAATTTTATCATCAAATCTAAATTTAATAATAATACCTATTATATTCCCGTAAAATAAAAACTTGATAAAAAACCTATTTCCGCGAACAAATTTCAGTTTAATTTTAAAATCTTCGCTTCCCTACACACATGTAACACGTGGTTCCTGAATAAGTGAGAAGGTCTGTTTAAGTGTAGTAAGTTATTAATGTCAGCTATCACCTCGCAGCTAAACACTCTAAGTGCGGTCGGATCTCTCTATATTATGCACCTTACGAACACCTCACACGAATTAATGACATTTTAAATTAAATTTAATAATATTTTGTAGATTAATAAAGTTATAAATTATTGTATTTTGTAAATAATTTTATTAGAAAGGAAAACTATTTTAATTATTAGAAATAAATTTTATGGGATAAAGATAGCGATTTTAAAGTTTTTTTGTCGACGTTATCGTCAAAAGCATAATAGCGATTATACTTTTGAAATATAATAATTTAGTGGTGAAAAAATCTAATTTAACTTATCTTGGAAAATCCACCTTATATCATTTAAAATAAAACTTAAATATACTATAATTCTATATTAAAATCGTATGAAAATAAAAAGTCCACTAACATTATATTACATAGCTATAAACCAAACTAAAGGAGACACCATTCAGATGCACAGTATTAATAAAATAGAAAATATTTGCAATGCAGATCCCTCTCAGATCTCCAGAATACTTTAGCGACAGTATAAACTTCTCTTTTGACTTTTCAAGTATTAAGTTCGAAAGTAAAGATGATTGTTTTGTCTTACTTTGGCTTTATGGGTACTTATTGCTGAAGTGGGTATCTCTCTTCGAATTTGTAACTATGTGAAATTTGCATTTCGCTATCAGTTTTATTTTTAGTATTATTGTTATTAATTAAAATAATTTAATTATATCGTCTTTGCTCAGTGAGAGCAAAGATGATATAATTAAATGAATTAAGTGAACGCAATTGTAAATATTTTATATGTAAGTGCTGCTTTGGTCTGGGATAAAGTTGGGTACAGAAAGTAGAAAGTTTCTTCAAATATGAAAAATAACAATAAAAAAATACTTAAAATTTATATATATATATATATATATATATATATATATATATATATATATAT
>JAEBDU010000104.1:3301748-3446467 GCA_016802625.1 Heliconius numata | reverse complement strand
TGAGTTGTTTAGAGAATATGTCTCCAGATAGATCATTTTGCAACATGACACGCATATTCTTGCTTAAATGTAATACCTTGACATGTTTCCACAATTTCGAGGACTTTAAACATCTCAGCAACTCAGCTTGCATTGAACGTGGGACAACTGGCAATCCTCCTCCTTATAATAAAATCATTGCGCCACCAAATTGATTGGCAAACTGAGTTTTTACAATAACCTTACAATATTGGCAAGCTGAGTTCATAGATCCAATAGCAACACAGCTGTAGGTACTGCTGGCATCAATTGATATATCGTAACAAAAAGCAGCTCGATCCAAATTTGCATCATTATCAGGCAACTATCGTGCTCACGTTTATTACAATCTTCACGTTCTGGGCAGTACGATTAGTTTCTTCTGCCTAAATTTGTCCACCGCCTTATAGAAGGCATATTTTTTTAAGTCACAAATACACAACACTTTATTAATTTTATAAAATTTGTGGCTTTTAGATTTAGTGATATAGACGCACAATGAGACGTTCACATTTCAATTGATATCTTACCATAGAAATATTGACAAATATTGGGCCAGGCCAGGGCCCAAGTTGTTATGTTGATCCACTTTTACTAAGACGCTATCTTTATCTCTTCGAGATTAGATGGGCTGCCAGGTACTCCAGACCTTAATTTTTGTTACGTATAAATATCTGGAAATTGTTTGTCAAAATGTTAAATTTTCCCAAAGGCAGTATATTTATATCTCTTATAGTTTAGACAGGCTTTTAAGGTTCCACATCAGGTGTCCAGATTTTCAAAATAAACTATAGCCTAGAAGTTGCCTAGACTTAATAAATATACAACAAAAAGTTTCATTCAAATCAGTCTAGTAGTTCCGGAGGTTAGCGTGTACAGACAAATAAACAGACAAACAGAATTTTTTTTGTAGATTTGGACTCTATTATTGTTCATGTAGCTTGAAACGTCGACCAGTGATGAAACAAACTTATGTCTTCTGTTGAGGCATCCCTTGGGAATGTTTCCTCATAGGTGAAAGGAACTTGGTACAATTTAAAATTACTTTTCCTCCAGAAGACATAAGTTTGCGCGTTTATCACAACATTTGTCGTCTTCAAAAACAATATCCTTATATAGAGCGCGTGACTGAAAGTATCGCGATCATGTAGAAAGCAAGGCCAAATTGGTCTTAAAGAAAGTGGTGGTCATCAGCAGCTTTATAGGATCGAGGTACGTTCATATGTGGGGCCACGTTGTCTCTGGGCGGGTGCATCCCAGTGCCAGCTTGGCACATTTAATTGCTTACAACGTAGAACCGTTTGAAACAATGGGGAACCAATGATCTGTAAAAGGCTTGACACTTTAGCATTGCGTAGAAACGTCTTCTAGCTGTGTGTTCTCTATCGTATTTATCATGGGGAGTGTCCTGGAAAACTGTTTGACTTGCTTTCTGCAGCCGTATTTTCTAATCGTAAAATAGGTAAATCATAAACTTAAATACCATCCACACCATCTTGATAATCATAAGGGTTATAAAAACAATAAAGTTTTATTCTTTATTAAATGGATAGAAAAATATGATAGAAGACTATACACTAACAGCACGTTACCACCTACATAAGTACATGTTACTTGTGTGTATGGTTGCACCCGTGCAAAGCCGGGGTGTGTGGCTTGTAACTGATACAATAATACTACAGGATATCTTTATCTTATACTGCATTTTAAATACCTAATAACTTGTAACATATTGCTTTGAAATGTATCTAATAAAAGGTTATTATGAGACCAGTCGTGACGTAGGGGCATAAAGTGTGACTGGTACCGCAGCACGTTGTGGGTTCGATTCCCACCTGAGGAAATTAAATATCGAATATTTGCATTTCTTCGCTCTGGTGTCGAGCGCGGCGTTGAGTTTTCTCACTGAACATACAATGCCTCCAGAATTCATCGGAAAATATGAATAGAGTGTCTTAACACTACGTTCCCTTTGCCTACCCTGTTGCGTGCGGCGATCTACAGTAAACAGTCATAATATCTAATGTGATTTGTAGGTGCATGTTGGATACGGATTTGTTTTAAATGGTTAGTGTAGGCTTAGGAGATAAACATTTTCTATCATGGACTTTTACTTAGAACTTTTGAAGGAGAACAATTATTTTTCACATGTAATTTTTGCGTAGCTTTACGCGGTGGACGCATGGAACCTCTCAAGCTCTCCAGTTTTGCAACATTTTTTTAATGTTTCTCCTCTGCGATTGGTTATATCGTGATGTAATACTTATAGCCTAAACATTCCTATATGTAGGCACTATGATACACAAAACTAATTATTCAATTTAAATCCGTACTTTCTGAGATTATCGCGTAGTTTTATAATAATAGTAGTCATAGAAGTTGTATAAAATATTTCCTGTATAAATATAAGTTTCATGAAGGGAATTAAAAGATGTGTTCGCGAGGGGGAATGAATATAAATACGTATTTTGACAGAAATGAAAGAACGCCTGATAAAATTATATACTTTAAAATTAGCATATATGTTTGCTTTTGATATAATAATAGGCGCTCTTAACTAATAAAGTAAAATGAAGATATTTACTTAAATTTAACTAAAACCTATGAATTAACAATTCTAAATAATAATTATGATATTAATAAACGTCAAAAAAATGTTTATTACGTACAATAATTTATTTTAAGACGACAGATTATATATTTTTAAAGTTTAGCTGGGTGACTGGGGTTCCACTTTGTGGTTGGATCGATTTTTTTTTATGTCAACAGAAAATGCTCATCACGCTGAATAACTTTTCGTAAAGCGTTGTATTGATATCTCTTATAGATTAAGCGGGCTGCTAGGGCTTCACATCAGGTATTCGGGCTATCAAAATAAATTATAGCCTATATGTAGGCGAAGACTAATAGCTATACAACAAAAGAAGTTTCATTTAAATCCGTCCAGTAGTTTTTGCGTTAAAGAGTCACAACAGACAGACAGACAAGAATTCCAAAAATTATATTTTTACCTTTTATTAGTTGTATTAAGTCCCCCTGAAGTGTTTTTTTTAGTTTATATTCAATGTACAGATTTTACCCCCTTAACAGTTTTATTATATATATAGATAAAATATAATAAAACTAATATAAGACATTGAAATTTAGTGTCAAATTTGGCACAAGAGAGTGCAAAGTAAGAATAAGTCGGGCAAGTTAAGTTCGAAAGCTAGCTCCTGGTTGGGGCTTGTTTGAAGTTTTCGAATGTGCCGGATCACCGCCGTCGCCTCGTCCTCGTCCTCGTCTTCATTATACTGACAACTTTGTCATTTCTCCCCAGCCTACTCTTGTGCCTGCTGTGTATGCTAATTTGCTAAGCTCGCAAACAAATACAAGTTTCGTTTTCCCACATTACATTATGTATTACAGATATGAATTATTCATAATTTTATTTGATCTAAATATCAATCGTAAGTCTCAACATCTCAATGTGCAATCGGTGAGATGTTGTATTGTAGCAAAAAATCATTGATATTATATATATATATATATATATATATATATATTCCTACTTTATTTCAGATTTTTATAATGTACTTACACATATGAATGAATGTACAAAGAAATTATTTTACGCAAATAATAAAAATTGAAGCCATAATGGCGCAGCGGCACAAGGCCGAGTGTGACTGTGTTGGGGTTTCGATCCCCACTCGAGGAAATGAAATATTTATTTACATTTATATTTTCATTTCTTTGCTCTGGTGTCAAGAAAAAGAGCAGCGTTGAGTTCCGCCATGCATCACGCAATACCTCTAAAGTTCAGTGGAAAGTGGGGAACGAAGTGTCTTAACACTAGGTTCCTTCTGCCTACCCTGCTGTGTGCGGGATATAGCGTGAAGCTGACAAAAATAATAAAAATAATTTATTGATAAATTTACCGGAGTAAATTTTGGTGTTGCGGACTACACTAATCTCTCCGCTTTTCATTCAAATGAAGGAAAGAATTTAATGACGTGTCATGCATAATATTATGGCTATATTTAGTCATGTCTAACGAAACGCATCCTAATTATGCCACAAAACTAAAAAAAGCAAAAGCTGCCCAAAAATACATACACATTGTGTCATCACTTAAGTGTAAAGTAAAACTGACAAACTAAAACTGAGTAGCACGTCGCTCCATTGTCGACAAAACAATGCACGAAATTCAGATTCTGGTCTCTAACAACAAAAAAAATATTATAGCTTTGGAAAACAAACTTGCCGTGAATGCACAAAAGGGAAGTTGAGTAAGAAATGTTTAGATGAAAGGGTTAATAAGTAGCTTATCACCAGATACCATCAGGTTTTTCAGAGATATATTGGTTTTTCTAATGTTTCAGCCATAACTGAAAATAAATATTACTTAAGTTTGGGCTTAAACGCTTTTGATATCATAGGGATTTACTATTTACTTACTTTACCGTTTTACCGTTACCGTTGTATCCCTAGCGGGGTAGCCAGAAAAGATGAAACGCCAAATTCTTCGATCTCTGCCTAACTCTTTCGCCTCGTCCACTATCATCAACCTCTTCATACGTAATCAAATACATATATATTTTCAGTTGGCTATAATTTATATATATTTGATGACGATTAATTAATCATAGTAATGCAATTATCGCTGCTACATTTCAACGCGATCGGACTACGTTTCGGTTAATTAAAACACGTCTGAATTCAGAGCTGTAAATTTTACGTTCGCGAGTTTTTTTACGAAACTTTTCGACAGAGCAACCAGTTCTCTGTTTATTTATGAGCTTGTGCTAGCGGCGGACGGACGGTCCGCTTAACCGACAATATTTTCACATTAATGTTTGCTTTTTTTGCAATAACGCTTTTGAAGCATTGAATAAATACGCAATGTGTGTTTGTTTTTTAATTATTTATATTAACACTTTAAAATAAATAATATATGACACTTAAAATTACTAATATGCTAGTACGTATATAAATGTTGACTTAGACTTACAATTTCTCATACATTTATTGTTAGATTTGTATTGAATTATAAACTAAATATCAGTTTACTTATCTATAATTTGAACTAATAGTGACAATGTATAAGAAAACAATGCCGCCAGACACAGAGCACTAACGAGAAAATAATCAATCTCCCGAGTCCACTTGGAAGCAATCAACAGTCTGTTATTGCGTTCGTCCAATCCGATAAAAGAGCCGATATATCAAAGACGTCCGCGCTTCAATTACTGGCCAATGTGCTATCTCTTAGAGCCAGTAATCGAAAATGAAAATAGCGACTGCAGGCCTATACGAGTATACTATAGCAATTGATGCTCATGTCAACAGCACTGACTACTGCTTATCAGCTGTATCCTTCATATTGCAGGGTAGGCAGAGAGCCTAGTGCTAAGACACTCCATTCTCCGTATTTCGCAGAATTTTCGAGGTATTGCGTGTTGAGTGGGGAACCCAACGCACTATGGGACGCTTTCTATAAAAGCGTGCCAAAAATGGTCGAAACAAAAGTCATAATTTCAAAGTTCTGTTGATTGTTCTATATACTAGAATAGACTATCTTATCAATACAACAAGATTTTTATTTTTGATAGCAGTTTAAAGTATCCAAAATGACCTTCAAACAATACACTTCGATATTTCCCTATTTTCCATACTGCATATAGCGATATTTAAGCGTTAGTTTCTTAATAAATTTCTATAGTAACTATATTTATGTTATACATTTTTATAAAGCTCATTGTTTCTTCTTTAAGAAAAAATAATTAGTGTATAATAAAAATCTATATTTTAAAAGATATCTTAAAATTTTTAGAAGTGTTATATTTTAACATTTTTATATTTTCAATTGGAGTTTTCACTGTTGCCGCTGGCTGCCGCTGCCGAGAAAACTATATTTATATATACTACAACTATTCAAGAATTACGGGAAAGAATAAAATTTTGCGCATATTTGCGCCATTTTGATTTAGAGCAAAAAAACCAAAATGTAGTAAAATGTCAATTTTTGATATTTCATGAATACTGCTTTTATTTTAAATAATTGGCGTCCTATTTAGTTCTTTTTTATTCTATAAGTAGAAAAAAACTATCAGAATGTTTATTTTAACATGAAAAATAATAATATGTCTATTTTTGAAAGAGCATATTTGTTTTGAAATTGACATTTTTTGTGGTCGTTCCAACCATGAACATGATAAAATTATCATTTTTTTATGTAAATAAACAATATTATGTGAATACAAAATAAAATATTTACTTAATTTGATGTGGTTTTGCACAAAACACTTTTCTGGACAAGTATAAAAAGACCAATTATAACTAGTTGCTTTCATTAGAGTAACCAGACTCTTCCGCATTGTTTCTAATACTGTTAATTTATTAAAAGATATACATATATTTTGTGCAACATGAGTGAATTCGTTTGCAGTAGACGTAACTTATACACTTTTATAATTGAGGGGAGAAATACTTCTGAAATAGAAAACTTTTAAAAGGAGAACTTCAATTTGTCGTCATCAGACGTACAAACTATAATGAACAACATTCAAAATTTTTTTTTATATAATTCTTCAAACTATGTCATCAGGACTTGACGTAAATGGCGAAAAATTCGATCAATATACACTTAATACAGCGCAATTGTATGTTAACAAATGTTACATGCCTCTTTCATGCCATGCCTCATTCGGTGCATAAAATTCTTATACATGAAGCTCTAATTATACAGTACTATGCAATTCTTCCTATTGGGCAACTTTCTGAAGACGCTCAGGAAGCAAGAAATAAGGATTACAAAAGTATCTAACGAACTTTTTGACGAAGCTAAAGATCTTCTGCAAGTCACAGAATAAATTCCTTGTTTACGTCACTATTTTTATAAAAAATATTTTTATATTACATATGACACATCACTTTTTTGTTTAACAGCCTAGATTCAGTATACTTAAGTTACTTTTAATGATTTAAAAATAATAATAATTTTTAAACAACTTAATAAGCTCTTATTTATGACAATTTCTAACTTTGAATTTTTTTTATTAAATAACTCATGACTTTTATTAATATCTATTTTATGTCATTGATAGCAAATATATTCAAGTATATATATGCAAAATTTCAACACTTTGCGATGAAAACTGAATGAGTTACGGATTTTTGACACGAAGCGCATCATTCCGTCCCACTGTGCAACGCCGCGCTTTTCCCTTGGTACCGGACTCTGTTATTTTAAGGGTGTTATGTAGCCTATTCTGTATGGAACAAGGAATAAAAATTATTAATTGATTGCTTTAAGTAACCATATTTTTTATAACACATTTTTAGATTCAAGTAGCTGTATCCTGCACATAGCAGTAGGCAGATAAAGCCCTAGTGCTCACACAGCCCGTTCACATTAATACACTTCCGTTTCACACTTTCCTCCCAATTTTTGAGGCTTTGTGTAGAGAGCGGCAGAGATATTAATTTATTAATACTAATTGTTGTCAGCAATTTTATTATTTTTGTAATCAAGAATGAAATATGACGTTGAGAATGAAAAAGAACGTGCTTAGTATTTTTGGACACGTCGTACGAATCACTGACGAAAGAATGGCAAAATATATGATGGAAAAGTGAGCGGTAAGAGAGTTAGGTGAGACCTCGGTTGACCTACGAAGATACTAGAGGAAGGTCACGCAAAAAGCAAGAACACCCAACGGAGGACATGTGAAAAGATGTTAATGATAGTGGACGAGGCGATAGAAATAATATGTAGAGACCGTAGCGTTTGGCGGTCCGTTCTCTCTGACTACTCCGCTAGGAATAAAACTCCGTTGATAACTTATTATTATCTAAAAATTAAATTAAAACTATATAGAAAATGATCTGATACGTACGATGTGTGAACTCATCTAATTTTATAGGTGTCGTACGTCGGGACATATTAACGCAATTACCTGTTAAAAGCCCCGTCTAGCCCCGAGCATCTCTCAAAGGGAGGTTCGAGAGTACCGCTGGGCAGCGTGTGGCATTAGCTTCTACTCAAATATTAGTAGCTGGTGAAAAAAGCTCAACGATTTATAAATTTTTAATCATGTATTTAAATGTATATATCGTAAAGTATAATGTCTCAATTAAACCCTCAATTGCTTCTTTTTTATTTTCAAATAATTTACATTCCTAATCGTTCTTCAGAAGAATAGCTTTGATTTGTAAGAAAAAAATGTTATTTATTAAAAATAAAACTTAATACAAAACTGGTTGAATACAATCTGACACAAAAGTAATATAAAAACAATATTATTTTACATGAACATCGAAGGCATCGAATATTTATATTTAATTTAATATTAAGAAATCCACAAATATTAGGTACTTCAAGCTACTTAATTGAGCTATAGATATCTAAATTCTATAGCTTAAAAGTTTATAATACTTATATCAAATTTAATTTTAAATAAGTATTTAATGTTTCAATTTAATCTTGTCGTTGTAACTACCTATTTTCACTGTCGCGATGAACCTTTTAATAAGGTCCGCGATTTAACAAATTGTTTTAGTATGTAGGGGGCGAGTTCACTTTGTACCTAATTTGTGTGCGTTACAAGAAATTAGGTAATTTATTTTGTGCCATTTTTACATCTTGTGTTGGAATATTAACTGAACATTAACGATAATTTATTACCTGAATGCAAGACAGATTGAAACGATTCTCTGAGAGCATTGTGAAAATAATTCGTCTCATTTCGCTTCATTCTGGCTGAATTGGTAATAATTTACTAGTTTACTGGTTTATATAATAAACGCCTTATTATATACATTTGTTGCTATATTTGTGTTTACTTAGTTTTGTAAATATTTAAATTTACTTATAATAAGAAAAACTAATATTAAAGATAGTTTCATTTATTTTCTATATGTATTCTATTAAAAATATATTTTATAATGCTTTGAATAATGCAAATATTTTCCGCTTTCTTAGTATATTTATTCGAACCCTTAAACATGATTCTGCCTACCATTAAATTATTCCATTTTTTCACCCCCTTTTAAACAAGAGTTATTGCTTGCTATTCTCAGCTCATAATATAGTTAAAAATAAAAATAAATCAGCTTCACGCTATATCCCGCACATATGGGTAGGCAGGCTAAGTAAGAAAGTCCGTCCCCCATTTTCCGCCGAATTTTTCAGGCATTGCGTGTTGAATGGCCGAACTCAACACCGCGCTTAATGTCGACACCTGACCGAAGAATAGTCAGTATATTATATAATCGTATATAATATATTAATATTTAATAAGCCTAATAGCTTACCATATAACGAACAAACTATAAAGCTTACAAATTTTCGAAATTGATTTACCAAGTTTGTAACTAAGTATACTAGAGTTAGCGCAATACAATGCAGCCTGGCGGAATTCGATCGTTCTCAAGGCGAGTGCACCAATTCATCGGGATTGAACTAATGTGAGAAACAGAGCGAGCCTAGTTCCGTCCCAAACGAGCTGGACGACCGTTTGCCTAAATCTGACAGCTGTACCTAATACGAAATGTTCTAAATACTCTTACTATTTGTGTTACTGAAATAACAAAGTATTTTAGTCCTTTAATACAATATTAGGGATGCGATGTGAAGATTTGTACGTTGAGTAAAAAAAAAACACAAATAGTAATATTTATATTTTGTATAATTATAATATATTCTTTTTTTTAACTTAACACTGTATCCCGCACACGGCCAGGGTAGGTAGGCACTTGGGAATCTGGGATTAAGACACTCCGTTCCCATGAAGGCACTTCCACACCCACTTTCCACCGAATTCTGGGGACACTGTGTGTTGAGTGGCGGATCTCCACACCGCGCTTTGCCTCGCTACCAGAGTGAGGAAATGAAAATATGAAATATTTAATTTTCTCGGACCTACTACCTGTGGCCTTTACAGTGTCACGCTTGTGCCCCTACGCCATGATTGACCTAAATATTATTAGATGATAATATTTAATAATTGACGACATCATTAAAATTATTATATTACCATAACAACTGCAAATGTATGAAGTATAAGTTATTAAGTAATCATTATAAAATAATTAATGCTTACAATCATCTCCAAAATCCAATAAAAAAACATAATTTAAAAATACTTCTGACCATTATATTACGCTATTATTCGAAACTTAAAGCAATCCTGGAACTCAATAGTATCTGTCACGCTGTACGTGACAAAAAGCCAAACTGTGCGCATCCATCGGCGTGCACTAACTCCGCGCTGACAATATTTTATATGGCTGCGAAAATTGCAACCGCATTTCTAACTTTACTAGTTTACAACGTCTCGCCGAATCGTCGGTTGCTTTTACTTCCTTTACATATAGCAAATTATTTAAATAATCATTGCTACATATATGACGAATTTTGACATTTTTTTTTGGCTTCTGTTAACGCTTCAAAATGTCCTAATTTTTGTAATAATATTTAAATAATTCGCCCGTCTGTGGCAAGCTATGAAGGTGGTTGTGGGTTCGGTTATCACTCGTGGAAATGAATAAAATAATTAACATTATCATTTTCTCGTTCAGGTAACAAGATATGGCGCAGCGTTAAGTTCCACCATGCAATACGCAATTTCTTTAATTTTGCGATAATAATAATAATTTCTCAATTTAGTATTTTACAAACCTACTTTAAAAAATGAAAATATCATATTTCATACAAAATAATATTAGTAGCCGACACGTATTTACAAGCAAATGTACAACTTAAAGCAGAGTCAAATAAATTTTTATTTGTCGTCCATTCGCATACAAACAAGGGGCCATTTCTCTCTTATCCCACTAATCCCGCGATGTCACAACCACACGTACCCATGTTATTAGCATGCGGGGAAACAAATCCAATCTGCCAAATATGCTATGGTAGAAAGACACGAGAAGCTTTACGTGTGTTGTCACGTATAGAGCACGGGTGTGTGAAAGATAAATTGTTAACATTTTTGAATATACCAAAATCCTTATGCTTCTACATTAGGTGCTAGTATTGCATGCATAAGTTGGCTATAACATGTTTCCCACTAGATACTCAACTATTTCTATTCTGTTCAGATATTAGGTACAATTAAGCGGAGCAATGCAGGGTAGATGCAGTTGTCGCTTATTCAATTTTTTGTCTGTGCTTAAAATATTACTAAAGTTAATTTGTGAAAAGTTAATTGAACTTAAAAAATTATCAGTAACAAAATTCAATACGTATAAACAATAAAAAGAGTGGGTATCTTAATTTTTTCTAATATGTGCCTAAAAAAATCTAAATCTAAAAACTTCGTTGATCCTATAGTATATAATAATATTCCAAGAAGAACAACTTATTACATTTCATGTTTCAATTAATATAAGCCATCATAAGTACAAAAAGATGTTTATGAAAAATATTTCATAAAAATTCGAAATAAGCCTGAAATTAATCGTAATTTTTCGAACATATTTCCATATATTTGGCAAAAATATACTTAAAGTTTTATGTTATCAAACCTATTATGTAGTACTTGTACTCGTATGTAGGTTTCTAAAGACAAAGAAGCGCTTATCGTTTCAAAATAGCATAAACAATTTTCCAGAGCGCCATCTATGGACGAAACATAAAACTTTCTGCATGAAATTACCTGAAAAATGTTCCCTCTACACATTGGCGACATCTTTGAAAATTTTAGTATACTATTTATTCTTGTTTTCTCCATTTTCCGCATTGATAAGATTTTCCTAAATGGATTGAGTCTAAGTTGTATAAATTATTTACATTTATATTATTCAAGATGGCGCTGTTATTTTAATTGTTATAATTAACATATTATGTTTTGTTAATAATTATACTGCTATGTATTATAAGTACCTATGTTCTTAAAAAAAGAAAAAATAATTAAATAATAATAATAAATTACACACCAATTCATTTTAAGGTAATCCCAGTGTTCGGTATTACAAAATATTTTTTTAGCTCTTCGCTGTATCCTACACATAGCAAGTAAGGGCAAGGCAGAGAGCTCCATTCTCCATTAAGAAAAAATATTCTACTCCCCCGAGTGGGAATGGAAACCACAATCGTCGTATTTAAAGACGCATTTGTACACGCCGCGACAGCCTATAGATTTATAAAAAAAATGTAGGATTTTTATTCTAAACGTATAATTTTAAATCGAATAAAGATTCAAAAGTTATCTGTCTTGACTAGAAAATATGAGAAGATAAATAAAAAAGAATTATAATAACAAAAAAGCACAGTATTTTAGACGCAATGAATCAAGGTCATATTTATAAGGTCAAAGGCACAAACCAATTTTTGTAGCACTTTGCTACTCACGACTTCTCTTGCGTCTCAAACCCACACACTCTTTACTTTACTCTGAGAGCAATTGACATTTTGAATATAAAATTTGCACTTTGATGTTAGATTTATGTATCGAGTAGATACTTTGTCTACATTAGGCTTTACTTGAATAACAATGTTTTATTGTTATGCAAAGCCTTAATAGAATCTATATGTCTCTACACAAAACCATTAGACAACTTTTAAACAATATTCTTCACTAATTTAATGTAATATAGATGAGAAGGTTAAAATCATTGAATCTGTAAAAGATGTAACGACTGATCTCAGCGCGAATATGGAACATTTATTTCAATTTTGCGGGCCTAAATAAAGGGAATAAAATTTTAAAAAATGGGTTGAAAGTGTAAAATAAGTAAAGATACTAAAAATATCAAATTAAATATTTTATTATTACAAACTGGAACTGTCAACAACGTTTAGGAAACAAAGGAATTAGCTCAATATATCACAGATTGTCATAGGCCTTAATAAATAACGCGGACATTTGTACAATGTACACACGGTCGAAGCAATCTAAATCTGGATTTACTTCAAACTTTAAATTCGCGTGTTTGTTGTAAAATTACATATTTTTTACGTGAATTCTAGAAAATTCTAGCTTTTACAATATGTTGACTATTTTAAGATTTCCTATTTTTTTCTCCTTTTTATTTACATTATTTATACTCCGCGTATAGGTACGTTGTGTTTTTGAAACATAGCGTTTTCAATATTTATGGATGAAGTTGACAATATTTGTTGAGACCCGTCGTAGCACAAAGGCACAAGCGTGCGATTGTAAACGCAATAGACTGTTGGTTCGATTTCCACTCGAAAAAATAAAATATTTAATATTTTCAGAATTCGGCGGAAAGTGGGAACGGAAGTGTATTAATGAGAACGGAGTGTCTTAACACTAGGTCCCTAGATTATCTCTGCCTACCTTGCTATATGCGGAATACAGCGTGAGACAAGGAAATAAACTGCAAGTAATCAAAGATATGTATTTATTAACAAAAAATAACAACATTTTTACACTTGCACTATATTATAAAATAATATTATTTTTATCACTTTTTCAATAGAAAAGTGCCTCATTGTATATAAATGAAATAAATATTGAATTGTATTACGAAACAAAATGTATTATAATATACGAAACTTTATTCCACCGAAGTACTTTGTAATTGATGAAATTGTGAATTATATGTGCGAATGCGTGCATTTCGTATCAAAATCAACTCGTATTATGTACTCATTTATCTCGTAATTTCGTTTGCGAGCAGCTAAAATTGCTTTTTATTACATATTTAAGGTACCAAAAGAAACTCATACGTAGAGGTAGAAAAAAATATTTTCTTTCGTTTCTTAATGTTTAATAATTTATTGTATTTCAAAAGAATTGCTGAGAAATTAGTTTAAGTAAGAAAATGTTAAATTAACAGTTTAATTTTATGATAGTTACTTATTTTGTTATTATTAATTAGATTATCGTATATAGCACGGTCACGTATATAATAATAATAGAACGTGTATAATAATTGAACACTTTAACAAGCTTTTCTGACTTGTTATTTTAATAGTTTTAGTTTATAAAAAAATAAACAACATTAAATTATTTAAAACTAAAAATTGCATACAATTTAATTACGATTCAACATAATTAATTACTACATAAGAGTCCCAGGCGTCTCGCACATCTAATTTATATTTAAAACTTCAGCATTGCAAAGTCTACTAAACGTTCATTTCCTTGATCTAAATATAAGATATCCTATCTAAAGATCTTATTAAGTTATTCTACATATGAAACTGTTATATATATTGCCGACAATGCATAAATCGTATATAACTTCTGAGAAATGTGAGCAAGTTAAAGGAGAGGCAGTTTTTGTTCTCCACTCTCGTGCCAGTAGTTACATTATTAGTTTTCAACTTCACAAGTTTAGGATTTTCGGCTAACTTTGTTTCGTCCAAATTAGAAGTAGATCGATATCGTTTACGGTGTTTGTTAAATTTAAATGTTCTATTAAAGAAAAGTATTTATTTGTATGAAGAATTTATTATCAAAAAAACCTTATAAAAGTAGTATAATAATAATAATATTTTTTGTATAAAACGTCAATTCAAACTATGGCAATATAAGTAATAATTATATGAACCCTAAATTCTAATTGCTAGCGAAGATGTATTTACTTCGGCAAGAAACTTTCTTCGAGCTTAATATATCGATCAATGTTTCTACAGGATAGATAGGTTCCGGAAGAGAATAGTTAATGTATCTAGTCTATCGAAAACTGTACTTGAAGGCTGCTGGCTCATACAAGGAGGTGCTTCGGTGCAATTAACTTGATTTATACCAGGCATTTACTTATTCAGTACCACGGCTACTACACTGCGATCACGCAATGCCTTCGCTCCTTAAAAATATTCATTGGAGCCCTATAATCAGTTTCTACCATATTACCTTATAAGTAAAGTCCATATTTGGAACTGTCTATGCCTTTTTATAGTATTAACCAGGTAAATTTTTCGTTGGATACCCCTAGCACATCTTTTCTTAGTGGTGTGTTTTGGAATATTTTGCTAAATTTACCTCCCATGCTTTATGGGTTCGCTTCAAAATTACACAAGGAGCATGAATATGCTAATACCTTGTATTGGTCCAGCACGTTATCGTGATTGCTTTGGGCAGAACTACTAGTACACCCACTATAATAAAGCAATTAAGTTTCAAAACATATTCTATTCTACTACATGTATAGGTACGATGTTTCTTCATTTAGCGTAAGCTTTCAAATTGCTTTGACGGTAACAAAGGGAATTAATGAAACATGTATGAAGTATGATAAATATGTTTTACGCCGGGGATTCGGTCCGTTGCACCGATATTGCCACTATAATATATTTTTACTATCAGACCCAATTGAACTTTCACAATTTTAAATTCAATTCAGCTAGACGGAATATATAAAAGTGAAATATAAAGCAAATTTAAATTCGTACAACTAATGACTACATTATACTGTCAAAGGAAGGTGCAAAGTTGACTGCTGAGTTGCAGCTATTATAAGGTAACAGAGAAAAGAAAAGGAAGTGAATGGGTTTTGTAGAGCCATTAAAGTCGTATGAGCGTGCGCACTCCTCGCCCCCGGGCGAATTTGTCAGACGTCGTGAAATTAACACTAGTCGAACGTAACTTAACGGCAGCCAGTCTCCAGGGAGATTTTTATCGATACCTTGTTCTGGGAGAGTTTTTTGAGTTTTCCAAGTTTTGTTATGAACGGAAAAGGAGTTTTAGTATTGTTGTAAATCAAAAACTATTGTATTTTAGGGATGCTTCTGAATGAACGCTACAATTATGTTTAGTAGAAAAGTCTTTGGTCGAATTAGATAATACAACGTTTGCAATGCACAGAAAAACTATGGACAGAATATGAAGTACGGTCTGATACCATCTCCTCTATGCCTACAAAATGTCGAAAATTATGATATGATAAACATCACAATCGTTACTTGAACATACTACTACAAAAATGTTTTATGGGTAATTTCTAAATAATATTTTCTATAAATTTTACGATGTTAATTTCTTTTCTTCAATCCTTCATTCTTTTATATAATGTAAAGAATTAACGAGGGCAATTGTACAAATGAGATTTAAAATTAATAAAATTTATAATTAGGTTCTGTAAAATAAAACATTATATCATTTACGACAAGTAATATTCACAACAGGCTTGATTTCTCTGCCTCTGCCTTGCCTCTGACAAAATATTCAAAGACATGCATAAAGTATTTTCTCTTGCAAAATTATTGAAAAACAATATCCACGTCAAAACTTAAGAAATAGCCAAATAAATCATAAGTTAATATGAAAATAACAGAAAAATAAGAGATTGTAAGAGTAAAACACATGTCACTTAGTAAGCATTTTGGATGTAGCGCGATAATATCAGCGAAGACGATGTCTGCGGTATTATTAAGTTGCATAGACGACAACTATGCAACTTACTGCGTCATAACTAGATCCTCAATTCAAGGAATTTCATTATGCAGGAACTTACTATTCAAGTATCATACAGAGTTTTATTAAAATTAGAATATTGTATGTTATATTACATAACGTCGTAATAAGGCAGTTGGGAAGTGTTACATTGGCTAGAGAATTAGGGAGTATATTTCGTACTAGCTACCCAAATTGAAAAAAAAAATATACATCTTCACAAACTTTCACATTTATAATATTATTAGGATAAGGTTTATTATGTAGACGAGATGACATTTTATAAAATCCTAATTTACATTAACCAGTTTTACTTCCAATAATATTTTTTAGAATATGTTTTTTTTTCATTTACTGTAGTTTAGTTATATGTTTTCTTATACAGCTTCACTGTATCCCTCTTCGGAGAAGGGTAGGCAGAGTGAAAACACTCCGTTTTCCGCTAAATTCTGAAGGAGTGTTGGCATATCATTTTAAATAGTCGAAAATCGGTTAGCACATGGCTAATACTACCCAAATCAAATTTAAATACAGTTTTATTTTTCCTTATGGTGTATGATATAATATATTTACACTAGACAGTGAGCCAAGTGAGGATTACCATTGCAAACAGAACGTTTACGTAGTTGTCAGCGGCAATACCTGCATCAATATGCGACGTGAATTTTCCATCTCCTCTAAAATATACTTTCAATAGATGCTTTTCAATTATTTAACACTTGTACGTTGTCTGTCTACACATATTTGTTACGAATGATCTTATAATTGTATTGTACTAAGATTGCAATTAAAATACGACGATTGGGGTTCGATTTCCATGAGAGGGAATGAATTATTACTTATTAACATTTTCATTTCTTCGCTCATGTACCATGACAAAAGAGCAGCGTTAAGGTGCCAGTCAACACGCAATGCCTCAAAAATTTAGCGGAAAATGGGGAATGGGGAATGGGGAGTGTATTAACACTAAGTTCTCTCTGCCTGCTCTGCTACATTCGTCAAGCTGAATAAACTCTAACTACTCATCATATATGTATGTAAGTTTCACCAACGACGTCGTATTGTTATTGTAATATGACAAAACTTAAGAGTTGGTGGTGACAATAGACATATTCGGGTTCTCCATACAACGTGACATTGGCGAAGTGATTAGTGCTCAACTGACACGCTCGGAGCGCCATAAATAAAGAACTGAACTGAACTGATATTCGGAACGCCACAATCAAAGAACACAACAGATGCTTGCCTATCTGGTCCAGCTGAATCATGGAGTGAGAGTCAGCCAGTCATCCAACATTGAAATACATATTTTTAAAACATATAAAAAAATTAAAACTAAGTTACTTACAACATTCTGCTCTCTCTGGGAACCTGTCTAAAAAAAGAAAACCTGTAATTTTATCTAATTTCATACATTATACGAGTAGATTCTAGAAAATACAAAGGTAGTAATGGGTAGGTAATAGAGTAGGTGGCAATGAATGAATTTATGACCAGTTGGGGATTTACCGTCTCTAGAACTGATAGATTGCTTTTTGAATTCACCTCTAAGTTATTTGCCAATAAGATATAAAATATCTTTGTAAAACTAAAATAGTCTTTTGCACGAGTATATAAATATTAATAATATTTTACGTATTCGCTTTTCGATATCATTAATATTATTTAATTTTACATCTACAAAAACTATTTACTTTAAAACGAAGTGATTAGGCACCACTCGAGTTTTTTCTTACAAAGTATTTATTAAATTTAAAGGTATTATGTGATAAAAAAAAGAAAAGAATAAATAAAAGAAAGAGAGAACTTCAATTATATCATCTTATTATTATAATCGTAGCGCAGTGACACTCGTGAAACTGTAAATGCAATGGTTGTGAGAACTGAACTATGTTATATTTTCAAATATTTATATATGGTCTTATTATGAGAACGAGGAAATCCTTGTTCTGATAATAAGACAAAGCGCGGTTTTTAGTTCCGCCACTCTACAACTATACAATTTGCGAATTCAGGTAGAGAGTGAAAAATAGAATAAAGCATGAAGGAAACAATTTATCACGATATTTTTTATCTTATCTAATAATAATAGTCTTTACTTAGAATTGGTTTGAATTATCTCTATTTAAAATTAAATGTGTATATATAATATTTAGAATTCTGCAATTTATAACAAAATATTCAGAATACACAGCGACGTAATGCAACGCCATTAACAATTTAATAGTCAACACAATTATGGAAATCAAATAATGTTTTATCTGTTCTAACCTATTTAGTGTATCGGAAAATCTAATTTACTCTGCCAAACAGGAAATGACTAATCTGAAAAATTAAATTAATGTTCGAACAGGACAGAATTAATATTTAAATGGATGCAAGATAATTAGCGCAAATCAAACTCGCCGACATTAATTATCACAAAATCGCAAACAATCGTTTAATTATCTACCGGCATGGAAACCACCGAATTATACGCCAACAATCTCATGGTGGTTCGATCAATGTTGTTTTATGTATATTTTTTTTAATTTCTGTATTATATCGAAAATCTGTGCCATTTTACGAATTAAAAAAAAAAAATCTGAGTTTTTCGTTTTTCATATTGTAGACCGCACTTAGTAGCTGTACTACGTGCGGTAGGCAGAGGAAACTTAGTGTTAAGACACCACCGTTTCCACTTTCCGCTGAATTCTGGAACATTGCGTGTTGAGTGGCGGAACTCAACCGCGATGTCTCTCGTTACCAAGGCGAGGAAAATGAAGATATTTAGTTTACGTTTACAATCCCACGCTTGCACCCCTTGCACCACGTTTTTTTATGACTTGAACTCTATTTAATTATATACTTCCACCAAATCTTATTTTGTCTATTAAATCTGAATAGATTATTCTGTACTAAAATATGTTTTTTTATAGACTTGCATATACATATATGTACCTATAATATATATAATATATTTATAACAATAAAATATACATATATACTGTTCATTCCAGCACAACTACCATTAAAATATCTAATTCCATACAAACACAATTAAGAAATCTAACTTTAACTTCATTAATACACTATAGGAGACTTTAGTTTCAATAACCAAATAAAAGTAGAGCGTTTATGTAAAACACTTTGAATGAATCCACGAATAAAGCTGAAACGCTGGAGTCAAGGTAAACTTTAGTCGTTATTATCTGAATGCCCGTGCACGTTCACCAAATTATACTCCACGTTTAAACTAGAAACAACTTTCACTTTGCAAATGCGAATATGCTAGTTTACTATATTCCCACTTATTTAAACTTCCTAGCTCTATTATCAGTTAATAGTTACATATTGTATTTTACAGTTTTAATAATATTTTAACGCCATTTTTACACCACAATTTAGACATAAATAACCATCTTGTATTAATCATTTAGCATTGTCAATATTTTTATTTCTCTAGTCTGTGCATACAAAGTGCAAAGTAGAGTTCTACCAACCTGGATAGAAATAGATTGAAAGAAGGTAGAGAAAATGATCATCATCACAAGAATGTCTCTTTCTACATCATATTATTTGATAAATATAGAACAATAAAATAATAAGATTTTCCATTTGTCATTTTTAATAGCAAATTAAAATAGAAGAAAAAATTTACTAATAGTGACGCTGTTGAGAATAATCGCAAAGTTTATTACTATCGATTTCCACGTTGATTCGGTTGCTCCAAATCGTTTTGTTCCATTGATATTTATTATCGAAGCAATCTATTTCCACGGACTACGCTGAAATCGCAAGCAAGTTAGCGTCGCCTCAAATTCAAGTCCCGCAAGGCTCGACTTAATCATAAGAACGCGACGCGAAAACCGCTTCCAGTAAAATGAGACCCTGGGGAGGAGTCGCGATCGGCCTCCTCTTGCTTTCTTTGCCCCGGCTCGATCTAGTGTTGAAAACTTACCCGGATTAAATGGACTTACGATCTTATAGCCCTAAGGAACTTCACCCGTTTCAATACTTTACTGTTTTTTTTTTTATTTTTTTAAACTTGTAGAGTAAAAAACTGATCGACAAAAAAACAGAATGCATTAGGACTGTTGCCTAAATTTTTTATTTACTTTCGTAGATAAATTATTAATTTATTTGCTATAGAATAGAGTCTCCAAAACATTTTACCATTAATGTACTACGCCTTGAGGATGTCAACTGTCATTACGACGCTGTTAAATACGACACTAAACAAATAGATGCACACTTAATAATTATTATTAAAAGCTTTTACAAGCTTAAACGACAATCTAATGATATAGAAAAATAATTCCTCTCCCTTTGTCTATAAGGTTTCGTATTCTTTAAACAAAAAAGCATAATTTGATACGGTGGAATAGGTGTCTTGAGGGTGTAAAGGTATTACGCCGGCTTATGGTACTGTATTAATTTTGAACCGTAGTAACTTCGGCGGTGACAGAACTAAGACACCGACACATAATTCACTTTGTAACGCAAATGAAACTAGTGCTTAATTTACTGTTATAATTTAGTGGATTCCTTTACGAGGTTCGTAGTACACGCCGTAGCACGTAGCTGCGGCTACGGCTTGCGGCTTTTTGGGTAGGATTTATAGGTGCTTTGTAATGTACGCGATACATTAGTTATGACAATGCTGGGAAAGAGATTAAATGTTTAAAGAATGGTATAACTAACTATTTTAGACATATCATTTTTTTTATTAATTAATAACCATACAAAAAATATATAAGAAATATAAAAATAAACACAAAAATCAATTTCAAATTTAACAAAACAGAATTCGTAGCGGCGCCCGTTTATATCGAGGTTCCAAAGCGCCACCAAATTCATATTACCATACTGCTAGATATGAGCAACCGTACGTGAAATTGGCAAAAAAGGAAAGGGAAAATCACACGGCGTAGTAAAGCGGACGACTCGGTTCGCGAACTACATTACACTTTACATAAAAAAACATTGTGTTGAACGACAACGGGGCATCAACTTTCCCAGCGAAGACATAAGTGAAATTGAATTACACATATTGAAAAAGAAATGTGTAGCTCCTTGGTAGGCGTGGTTTTGGTGAAGACTCCTCCTACCCAGTCAAACGCGCATGAATCGTGCCTGCAACTCTCGAGCCTCGAGCTTGCCGCGCTTAGTGTATACCGGCCAGTGCGAGGCGAGCCCCGCGTAGAGCCTGTGCCGGAACCGTATACAACTTTATCATCTAACTTCGAGTTCACTTCCCTATTTTACTATCGCACGTAAAATTGCTTTAGTGTTTTGGACGTTATTTTGACTCTAAATATATCTATATGAACATACGTGGATTTAGTTTTATAGTGAATGGCCGTTATGAGTGTTGTGGAAAGGACGCACGAAGTGCATAATTTTGTATTATAAATGAATTCAGAAGACTATTTTAAAATAATTCTTCAATTTTATAAAAGGTAATAAATAGTTTAAAGTAGTTTTGTTTTTAATTTTGTTTCGTTCGTTTGTCGTTTTGTTTTTTTTTATAATAAGTTGTTAATGCTTGTGATATATATTTTTTTATATTTTTACTATTGTTTTTACTTTTTATTATTAAAAAAGTAATCATATTTTATTTTTTCAGATGTCTATTGCAATATTTGAAATAAATTAGTCAATGATCCTATTTTCAATGAGCTGTTTACCTCAAAGTTTAACCTTTAATATTAGTTTTGAAAAATATACAGAATTCTTGTAGCATTCATTTTAATACCTAAAAATGTTAAAGTATAAAAAAAATCTTTAAATTTCTTATCTTCTATTATTTTCATTTTATTATTTCAAATGTTAAAATGTTCATTTCAATTTAAAATGTTAAATAATTTTATAATTAATAATATAACTTTTATGTTTGCTGTTAGCTTAGACGATAATATATTATGTATGTGTATAATATGTATAATTTAAGGCCAGTCATGGCGCAGGTATATAAGCATGTGGCTGTCAACGCGACAGGTTGTGAGTTCGAATCTCACTAGAGTAAATGAAAGATTAGTTAGTTTTATTTCTTCGCTCAGGTGTCGAGGCAAAGCGCAGCGTTGAGTTCCTCCACTCAACGTGCAATGCCTTCTGAATTCGGCGGAAAGTATGGAGCGAAGTGTCTTGACACTAGGATCCCTTTACCAACCCCCTACATGCGCAATTCAGAGTAAAAAAATATGTATAACAATATAGAATTGTACGTATATGATTATTTTCATAAACTTATGTTTAAACTTCATTGCGGATTACAAAATAATGAGAATGCGTTCTTAATTATTTAACTACGGAACTATAAATATCTTGGCTATAAACTTTTCTAAATATAATGGTAGTAGGTTCGTTTACTATTGCCCGAGTCTCTATAACAAATGGAATCTAAAAGAACTTAATATTAGTTTTGTGTTCATCTTATTAAAATAAATTTATATTTCATAAATTTTATTTTTCTTTTAAAATAAAAATTGTTTGTTCATCATTTTAACGACTAGGATCTATTTTACTTAATATAAATTTAAACTCAAATAAAATATATAGAGAACGGAGTGACTTTACACGAACCTACGAGGGAGTCCACCCTCTTACTTCCCAGCTTTGCGGGAAACAGCGTGAAGTTGATTGACTGTAATGTTCAAAGCACTTATATATTATTATTTTTCAAAGATATTAATAAAATATTAGCTAAACTAAGTTAAAAGTCGTCTTGAATTAATTTATTTAAAGCATCTGTGAGCGTAGAGTGAATAGATTTTTTACTTATTCATTAACCTAAAAGCATGTCGAAAGCCCAACAAGAAGCTTCGTCATTTTTATATAAAATAAGGATCAACATAATTTAATATTCCATTCATTTGCTATATGAATATCTGTGTACAAAAAATGTGAGAATTTTTCTAAGAAAATATTGCGTCTTGCTAATTTTGAAAAGTTTTTAACTTGCCTTACCTTTCTACCTGTTTCTTATTATGAAGCTATTACTTTAGCTAACTTAAAGGCTATAATTAAAAAAAATAATTCAGGTAAAGCGATACTTTATACCTCACCAAGATATGATGCACTTCTCCATGCTTCACATAGTACATTAGATAGTCGGTTCCGGTTGCCGATCCAATATTAGTGGCATTTGCAATAGATGTGGCTTTTGATTTAATTATAATATACATTGTTGGATTGATTCCTAATATATTGAGACTATTAGATACTATAATATAAATATTATTCATAATATTACCCATTTACAAAAAAAAATAGACTTGTAAAGATTTTAAATCGTTTAACAAAACTAATACATCCGTTTATATTTTTGTAACATTTATTAACCTTATCCTCAACACGATCAGGATGTAATAAAAATCCATTACACCTGAACTATAAATGTATTTTATTTCCTTATCTTAATAGTGTGTAAAATACAGCTAAGTGGGTTTGCAGTCGCGGGTAACGCTACATTTCCTGAACTGAGTAATTTAAAGACGGTAGCCACTGATATCTGAAACCTCATTCATTACTTCCAACAGCTGGGTGGAAATGGAAGTGTGCCATATATTTAAGGGAACTATACTTATTTAGTGATTTATAATGAACTAATTGTTGATCTAGTTGGGAGATACCACTTTTATTGTTCGGAAAAACTGTAAATCTTATAAAATAAAATGTGGATGGTGGATTTTATTTTAGTTTGTGAATTTATTTTTTCTTACTAAACCTGAACTATTTTTGTACAATAGTAGTAGCGTTTTGTTAAATGATTTTGCGGTTTTTTTGAAAAAAAAAGTACTAAATTATTATTAAATTACACAAACTATTTGGATACATTTTTAATGAATTGAATAAAGAGACTACACAATTCTTTAATAAAAAAGACTATTGTACTCTACTTAGAATTCCTTTTGTTTGTATCGAAAAGATTTTTTTGTACCAACTGTTATTTAACAGTACCTATATAAAAAGATATTTGAATGACGTTAAGTAACTGCATTGTATTCCGCTCGTCAAGTTTATGAAGAAAATAGATATGACCTTAAAACTATATTGTATTCCATCATCGTGATTTTTCTTCCAACGGTTTATAACATCTAAATTTAAGAGCATATTAGATGTAATTCGCCCAAATCATATAAACCATTCTATGTTTATTCTCAAAAAGGTTAATGTTTTCGCTGGAATAGTGCCAATTTTCGCCAACCTCGCACGGCGAACTCGGGAGAAATACAATTAACTTTCATAACACTTTTTACAATTACCTCGGACTTTAGAAATTGTATTAAATTGTTCACAGGTTCCTTTTAACAGGTAATTTTTAATTATATTTTTAACTCTCCCCGGGCGGCCATGTCGGACATGCTGACATACGAAAGTTTTAGTTGCAAGTATTCTGAACGAGAATATAAGTAATTATTTTTATTTTGTTTTGTATAACATAACATGATTCAAAGTTGCTTAATAACTCTATACTCTTATTGCAAAAAAAAAAAACAAACAGTTTTAAATGTTTACGGCGGATTCAGGTGGAAAGTGAGTACCAGCATATCCTGCTGTGTGAAGAAAGGCGTAAAATTTAAAATATTTAATTAGTCAAAAATTCTGGAAGTCTATGTAGATTAGATATTCAATGTAGAATAGATTTTAGGAATAGTGTTATCAGTTTTTAGTTTTTTGTTGTTATTTTACCACGTTTCAAAGCTTAGCAAGCCAATTGAGCACACATCACTTCGCCAATTATATAATAAGGTTACTTTCTAAAAAAATCAAAAAAATCTGAGGGGTAAAATCAAGCCAAGTGTATGGTTTATTATATATTTTTTATTGCCCGGAATAAAACTTATAATAATACTTATGTTATTTCCGTGACTTTATTATAAAATATTTAAACATTAAAATTTTGCATTTACTTTTTGTAAACGTCAATCTCAATACACACGTGAAAGGATCCTGAGCTCTTAACGTACCTCATCAAAGAAACCAAAACGCAACGTGTGGTTACTTAGAAAAAGCTTAATTGTAAATGTAAATATAACCTACACATATTGTATATTGCAATATTCTAAATAATTATAATATTTAAATAATAAGGTGTATCGTAGACGTATAAACGTGCGACTGTAAAAAAGACAGATTGTGGGTTCGATTCCCACATAGAAAAAAAGCAAAATCACTACAAATCTTTTAGAACATAAGTAAATTTTACCAAAAGAATCGAACCGATTAAAATATCTATTATAGAATACTACCTAGTAAAATCTCTACATATATATATGAACAAAAATAAAACAGCTTCTATAAACGTCCGAAAATCAATATGTGCCTATCATTTTGACATCTAAAATTTCGTCCGCAGCTTATACTCGCAGCTATGAATTGTGGAACGGTGTGGGTTGTATGACGAGCCAGTTTTTCCGCGACACGCTACACCAACCATTCATTAGGCTTCGCTGTCCACGATATTAATTATAGGACCGCGTTTTGTATGGACGTGAAAATATTTATTACTTAATTGTAGTTTATCCATATTTGTGTTATAACAAATTCCTTTTAAAGTTGTTTTAAACCATTATTTTATTGAATTAACGCTATAGTTCATCGTTCTGGTTCTTGAGGACCATTTTCTTTACTTTTGTATAGAACAAACATTTGCTAACATACTACAATAAATATACAGAAAGAGCGAAACAAAGAAATTAAAATAACTACAAAATATTTTTATAGTTTAAACTTTAACCACTGTGTGATGCAGTTGTATTTTGTTTGACTAGACGCTATAAATGTGAGTCCAATTTTAAATCGATGAATTGTTATATTATATTTTTAGTACATGTAAATTTTTTTTTGGATTTGCTTACAAAAAAAAGTGGCGCTAGTTTCTACCATCCACTATAAAACATAAATAGGGTTTACCTATATAAAAAAAAAGATTTACATATTAAGAATTTTAAAATGTTTCTATTTTATTAAATTCAAATAGATTTATATTTTACTTCGTTTTGTAAACTGTGGCTTTATCATATGTGAACACCTAATATTCCTATGAATGTTTACAGTTAGTAGAAGGGACAAAAATATGATATATTTTATACAATTGTTTACAGACAAATGAAATTGCAAAGAGCGTTCAATTTTTTTTCGTCAAAACAAACTTATAAAGCACAGCCAAAACCACCGGCAAAAGCTAATCAAACGTATGAATGGTTAAGGCAGCTGAAATAATTGTGTGGAAAACCACATTCTATATAGACTGGATAACACAATCAAAACATGCTGTCGCTAAAAGTGCGTTCTATTTCAAATTGAATGAAAGCAAAATAAAAATAAATATTTGTTGTACACCGTGTGTCGGCTTTTGTGGTCGATCAGTAGGTACCCAACTCTCGAACGTATTTGAAGGTTTAATATGAAGCTTATATAAAACATTAGTATGTAGCTAAATATGAGTATATGTTCAACAAATAAATGCAAGCTTTTTAAATGCCCAATCAAAATTTCAATTAAAAAAAACTTTTGAGTTTTTTTTATTTATCCGTTAAATACAGCTTAATTATAATTAATACTTAAAATATTTTACATTATAAAAAGTGGATATGATAACAGAAGCAGACATTTTTTTAAATGCAAATATAACAGAAAGACTACAATAACCGTATTTTAAGATTAGCGCAAACTTCTGAATATAACAAAGAAGTGTTTATTTCCTTTTCTCTAATGGTATTAGAACCCACTTTTATATGTATTTCATCTATTTCAACCACTCTACAACGACGTCTAGGCTAATTAGTAGCAACGATTTAGCTCTATTGAATAAATCTCCAATTTGGTTCAAGTAAAGCTTTGTTTAACAGATATTCTGTTGCAAGCTAAGATAAATAGCTAATGCCAGGATTTAGTTATAAATTCAAATTTCTAAACGGATTATTATATTAAACATCTTAAGATCTATTGATTTCTTGGTGAATGAATTTAGTTTGTAGTGAACTATTATAATTATTATATGTTTTAATTAATTTTAATTGGCTTTAATTGTAATCTTGAATTATAAAATAATTTATTAAAAACATATTTATTAAGTTTATTTATAATATAGTATTATAAAAGGTCACTAACTCATTCCATTTAGTATAACTTACTGTTTACTAAAAAATAAAAAATAAAAAGTTTGACCTTCAATTATTTTCAGCGTATACCTGACATCGATAGGAATTTTCAATATTCTATTTGTGATGGTCTACCCAAGGTGAACGTTACAAAAACTTTACCTCTGGGTGAATTTTTGTTAACTAAAACATTTTCATTGACCGGACTTTAAATCAATAACGTTCCTTTATCTAGAAATATTTGCTATCGGACGTGATGTATTTTGTTTATTCTTTTTACTTACATCAAATTTACTTTATTATGTATTTCTCAATTACCAAGTAATCCTTGATTATATTAATTTTAAAATTTGATTGAACTTTGCCGGGAGAGTGATAAATAATACCTTTTTGATCTAAGTGTCTTGCTATATAAACACGCTAAAATTAAGCTTTATTTCCTGCTTCAATCGTAAACAGTAGATTAAATAAAAAATGAATATATTTGTTTCAAAAATTTCATCACAAATATAAAAAACCGGTCAAATACGGGTCGGACCAGCACTAAGTACGTACGGAAGTACTAATTACAACATGAAATTGAACTTATAAAAATTAACGAACTTAAGTTTGCATTCATCTAGTACGAAATTATGTAGAAAAATATGTACGTAATATTTTTTACTTATATAAATAGTAAAAATCAGCTTCACGCTGTATTCTGCACACAGCAGGATAGGCAGAGGGAACCTAGTGTTAAGACACTCCGTTCTCCACGTTCTGCCGAATTCTGGAGGCATTACGTGTTGAATGACAGATCTCAACGCCGCGGGAAAAAAGGAAATATAAACGTAAATAAATATTTCATTTTCTCGAGTGAGGATCGAACCCACATCTAGTCTCGTATACGTTTGAAAGTGTGACTAGAAAATCATACAGTAACTAAAGCTAAAAGAGGACATAGTCTGTCAATATTTAGATACACGAAAGCCTATTTCCCACTAGTCCATGTACTAATCTCTTTATTGCGTCGGAGCACCAGGCCAGGCCAGGCCCGTACTGATTACACTGCTTTATAATTGCTCTTACAAATGAGTTGAAATTGCCAACGCCGATACCGAAATGTTTTCAGTTGATCGTTCATTAATTTGTGTATATTGTGTCAATTTTAACATTTGTCTAATTAATGCGGTCGGCTTTGTGACTGATTTTACATTGTTATTTAGATTGCGATTAATATGTTGTGGTTATTAGTTTATACGCAGTAAAGTAATCGCGTTATTAATAATTAATTATTATGAATTCTAGTTTTATTATATTCATGGAAGAGAAAGCACGGAGAACTCAGTGTCCAGACATTCCTTTCTCTGCTTCATTTCAAGACATTGTTTGTTGTGTGGTAGAAACTCACCGCCACGAGGCGAAAAGCTAGAAAGCAGAAATCATTCATTTCACTAAATGGAAATTGAATCCGCAATCGTTGCGCTTACAGTCAAATGCGTCCTGCTGTGCAACGATGACCTCTAAATCCATCTTGGAGTGTAGAACGAAATAATATAAATCTTACTATTAATTATTCTTACAAAAGCAATGATACATGAATGCTTGAACGAAATGAATAATATTTCATATAATTTCAAAGTAAAAATATATCAGTACATTACACATGTATCTGAACACTATATTCATTAAGGACCAATTACGAGTACAGCGTTGGGCTCCGATTTTCGCATACTAATACATTATTATACGTTTAAACCTCCAAAATTTACAGTTTAATGGAATTTCAGATAAGAGAATACGAAATCTTAATCTCCTTTATGTGCTAACAAAAATAAGTCATGCGAAACAACCCTAAAAACTTTATTACTTGGAAACTATTTCTTGCAAATCGAAATAATTCACCCTGTCCGAGCGCATAACTTTAAAGTAACTTACTGGCGGGCGGGACGAGGCGTTTTAAACGATAGTGTCGTGCTATACACGCAATATGAAATGAAGCGTTATGATACATATTTTAAGTTTAAACTTTATATTTTTTTTTAGTCAGGGTGGGCAGAGGGAACCTAATGTTAAAACACTGCGTTCCCCATTTTCCGCCGAATTCAGAAGGCATTGTGTGTTGAGTGGCGGGAATCGATTTGCCTTGGTGCCAGAGGTAAGAAATGACAATATTAAATATCTCATTTCCTCAAGTGGGAAGTGAACCCACAATCTGTTTACAGTCACACTGTACTCCTGCCCCACGACTGGTCTCACGAAACGAATGATTCAGACGGTCATGGCGCAATTTCACTAAGGTGTAACTGTAAATGCGGCGGGTGTAGGTTCGATTCTCACTGAGGGGAACAAAATATTTTATATTTCATGTAGTGTTCAACACTCATCACGCAATGCATCAGGAATTCGATGAAATTATTAAACGGGAGAGTCGAAATGGGGAACAGAGAGTCTTTACAATAGGTTCCCTCTGCCTACCTTACAATATGCAGAATAGAGCGTCAAACTAATCTGACATGAACCTTTAAATAAAATATTTAAATATGCTTATAACTATTTTTTTCAGTTATTGCCATACCAATGTTATTTACAAGGAAAACCTTTGTGAATTAGGTCCCCGGTTTTTATTTATGAAAATTTTTAATTTGTAAATAACTTTGTTTGAAGAGCTTTAACAATGTTCAACCTTTATCTTAGAGTTTGTAATAATTAAGTTTTGAACTCCAGAATGTAATATAATTAAGGTAAAATATTATAGATGGATTTAAATATCAAAATTATTTGATAGAACATAAGGTACTTAGCTAAACTGCCTAATATGTCTAATACCCAAACGTTTATGATACAATGTAAACAAGAAGCAACTATACCATAATATAGCGGAACTAAATAGTGCGTATATTATATGTATTCTTTAGATTAATATGCATTCTTTAATTAAAAACATAAATTCAATTAATGTAAAATATTACACATTTCTATAATTTACATACATAAACCTCGCAAATTTTAAATATATTTTTTATATTTATTCAGCATTCACACGCGGATCTTTGATATCAAATTCCTTTAGAACAGACCGCACGTAGTCCCCGCGCCGCATTCACTCGTATATCTAGATAACGTTCGACTGTTTTCCTTCACCTCGGTATGTGTGTGAAAAATATTTTATGATAACCATATCGCAAGTAAATTTGAATATAATTCATAATAGTACTAAAATATTTTATAAGAAAACTATATTCATGAACGAATACAAGCAATAATAATCTATAATATTTTATCTATATAGAAGTTAGATGTTTTATACGTAGCGACATTACATCTTCGAAAATATAAAAATCTGAACCTAGTGCTAGGAGCAGGTTCGTGTCCTAGTAATTAAAAAATGTTTACATTTTGTATTAAACACGGTAAAGCGAAGGTCCCAGTAAAAATTATATCAAAAATTGCAATAAAAGTGAAAGGTTGATAGGACTGGTAACAAATTTCAATTATATTTAATAAATGTCGATAGTTGACCCACCTCTACCCCTTGTTGATTCAGCAAATCAAACGTATAGTTGTCAACTGAAATTTCCACTGTCAATAATTGAATATCAAATATATCCGTCGTAACGGCGAAAATTGGTAGAAAACGCGAAATATATTTTTTGGGCGATCATCTCTGTCTCGTAAGCCAATTACTTTCATATCACATAATTTCATTTACTTGTAATTATAAAAGAAACGTACCGAAGGAAAATTCTTACTCACAACCATTATTCATATTAGTATTTTAAGTTATTAATTAGTTCAGTAATTAATGCCATTTATCTTCTCTTCTATTTCTCTAATCTTCTAGAAATTATTTTTGTGACCGTTAGGCATATCATATTTCTACAGTTGGATAATTTCCCATTATGGGAACGCTAAAATAAATGGAGATACATAAAACTCAATTCACTGGGATAAACTAATTTGCATTTCTATTTTGAAGTTATTATTAAAATTTCACATCACATTTACCCTTTTACGTTTTACAAAATGTGTTTACGCTTTATACGAAATATTTGGATATCATAAATATCTATGTATACCAAGCAGGTTTAATTGCTTATATGATTATACTGTACAGTAAACTTTATTACCGCCAATTTTTTTAATAATATATTTCTGATATTTATACATATGCGGCGTTAAGCTCCGCTAAAGTAGGGAACTGAATATCTTTACACTAGGTTCCCAGATTCCGTCTGGAAACCCAATTGTATGCGGGATACACTGATGCTTTTAGTCTGTGATGAAATGTATAAACTCTCAAAAAATATATTAAGCTCGATGTGTTATAATTTTAAAAGCTCTAAAGTAATAATTAATTTATCCACAGGATGCAGTGATGGACTCAAAAAGACATTTAAATTTGTGGGGTGAAATGGAAAAACAAAGATGTGCAAAGCCAAAGGCCGGCGATAGATGGCAGCGTTGGACGGGCCGCTGAAACAAGATGGCTGCGGGCACGCATGCACGGGGCGGCGGACCTCTCGCGCGCTTGCTGGTGCTGGCTGTCTTACAAGTCAAGTTTGTAGGTAAGCTTAAAAAAAATTTTAAAAATCTATAATTTTAAAGCATTTATCAACTCTTTCTATGTACTATAGTCTATTGTGTCTTACTTAGTAAGATAATGAATGAACAATTAATTATCTGCCGTAAAAAAAATAGTAAATATTCTTTACAAAAAAAAAAGAAAATAATATTTATAATTAATATACATAATCCATAACGTTTAAAAAATATACAACCAAAGCAAAAAAGTGAATAGTATAAATTTTTAGTAAACAAAGTCCAGATTGAAAAACCAATCGTTATCTATTGACCGGCTTAAACTTTTTAGTATTCCGCGTGTGAGCGTTTCGCTGTGTCCGTATTAATTCATTCCATGCGGCCATCTGTCTGTCCATCTGCCAAGGTAGATGGACGTGTGCCAAGCTCTCAACTAATCCAAATATTTTTGTAAGATTTTAGCTAATATTTGAAGCATATGTACTTTTTTACCTTAGAGACTTTGCCTGCTGCTTTAGGAAGTAATTTATATACAATACAAAGATTACTCAGTTGACATAATACCCCATATTACATATGTAGGAATTTTCTAGTCTGAACAAATATATAACAATATTATAATTTAAGAGATGCCTATAGAGAGCTTTGAGTCTCGTAAGTGTGTTATATTTGCACCATGACTATATTTGGCGTATGTCGAATTTATGTCTTTGTCGTATTTATCTATTTATTTCTTATTTATTTATCATCTTTAAGTGTCTTAATACCAGGTTACCTCTGACCACCCTGCTGTGTTAATAGTTAATTAAGAATATTTAATACATTATCAAAATTAGAGATAATTAAATAAATACAAATGAACTAAATAAACAATCTACGTCCCTCACAAGAGAAAATGATGAGCACAGACACAAAACGATGTTATTTACATTCTACTGCACAGAGTATATAGACCGAGCGCAAATTCTACAGCAAGATTGCCAAATAATATAGTGGCATACATTTACGACATTTACGTAGTCCATTCTGAGTTTTGCAGTTTTCATCTAACAAAGTGCAAGCTTTCACGGAGTATGCGTGAATTTCTACTTTACGACAATATAGAGCACGTTTGCACGTTTGTAAAAACATTACCACAAAAGTTTACACCATCAGATGTAACATCTTTGTAACAAACGGTTGAAATAAATTAAATTTACATAAATTTTCATATCTATATTTTAAATCGACATTTAAGATTAAATATGAAATAAGTAATTTTTTGGAATCTATTTGGTGATGTCCACGTAGCGCTGTCTCTACGCAGTACTATCGTTGCCATATTTTGATGAAATCTCGTTTGAGAACCTAAAATTTATATTTTAGTTGTTATTTTTATACAAAACTAGCGGACGCGCGCAGCTTCGCCTGCTTATTCAGGGGTGAATTCTAATAAACCATGAAACATGTGTTCAATGTAATATTTTAAGAGTCTAAATTTTAAATTTTATAAAAATCGGTGGCGATTTAAAGATTTTTCCATACAAACTTTCAACCCCTTATTTGCACCCTTAGGGGGTGAATTCTAGAAAACCATGAAACGATATGTTCAATTAAATATTTTTAAGAGCCTAAATTTCAAATTTTATAAAAATTGATGGCGATTTAAGATTTTTTTCATACAAACTTTCAACCCCTTATTTGTACCCTTAGGGGAAGAATTCTAGAAAACCATAAAACATGTGTTCAATTAAATGCTTTTAAGAGTCTGAATTTCAAATTTTATAAAAATTGGTGCCGATTTAAAAAAAAATCTATTAAAACTTTCAACCCCTTATTTGCACCCTTAGGGGGAGAATTATAGAAAACCATGAAATATGTGTCTAATTAAATACTTTTAATAGTCTGAATTTCAAATTTTATAAGAATCGGTGCCGATTTAATTTTTTTTCCATACAAACTTTCAACCCCTATTTCACCCCTTTAGGGTTGAAATTTTTCAAAATCCCTTCTTAGTGGATGTCCAGATTATGAAAGTAATCATCTGTCCAAATTTCACGTTTCTACGCATAGCGGTTACGGCTGTGCGTGCTTCTTACCTCAGTCAGTGAGGACAAGTCCTTTTATATATACCTATAGATTATAAACTTAAGTTGAGTTCCGCACATGTCTTAGCACTAGATTCCCTCAATCTATCCTGCTGTGTGCAGGATACAGCGATAAATAAAATGAAATATTTATTTAAAAGTAGGGAGCGGAGTGTCTTAACACTAGACTCTGCCTACCGGGCTACATGCGGAATACAGCTTCTTCACAAGATAGTTTTCAGTAAATTTGCAAGTTTTAATGAAAATCATCGCATAATATACGCTACTACGCAACGCAATACTTGAAAATATGCCTATATAATATACAATTATTAGCATTGTCTATAAATAATAATGTAATGAATACTTTTAATAAACTTGAAAAAAAAATATACAATTGTTAACAGTAATGGCAACGGTTATTCTTTTCTGTGGGTAAAAATGGAGGGATAAAATATACAATACGCTGATTTACAAATGGATATTTTAGCCACTTTTGAAGCAATTCATTCGGCGGTGATAAAAATATAAAGCAGGAGAGTAACATGGATGAACCCTTTCAGGGCTCGCAGCTCTGGATGCTTGAAAACCTCGTTGAAAAACGGTCTACGGGTCGAACCAGATAGCTTATAAAACTGATGACAGTATCAACATTGTAAAAGTTTTCATTATTACTTACTATTATTGATATTCGTTGTTTATTTTAATGATAAATTAATGTTAACACAAATACCTTTAATCGTAGTCCGTACATCTACTTGTTTCTAGATATATTTTATGGGCTCAAAATTTTAAAATCCTTATACTTTTCAATTATAATTTGTAAATTAAAATTATTATCATCCAATGAAATCAACGAACCAAGACTAGCCAACAAAAGACGGTAAACAAACTTCGACGAAGCAGTTTCAATAAATTTAACATGTTATACAGTACAGTCTATATTTATATAAAAAAAATATTCTAAAATCAGATTTTTTTACCTAAGGCAATAAAGGACGTGGAAAAAGCTGATGCTTAGCTGAGTGTAACTTGGTATAAACGAAAGGCGAAATTAAATTAATCTCGTTGTAAAATTTTCACTTGCCACCTTATCTCTCGTCGTATTGTCGTTTTATTGTGCCTACCCCTGGAACCATTAGCGAAAATGTCACAGCGGCGGCATTGTAATCGCGCACCCGCGGCTGGTCCGCACAATGATGCGGCCATTCGACCCCGCCCTTACCTTTACGCTGTGATACAAATTTGACTCTATATAATAAGCGGGCCCTCGTATAATTTCGGGAACGCATCACCCTCGTCTATTTGAATAACAAACTAAGTGTCACCATAAACAAAAGTATAGACGGAATAAGTTTACAAAACAAAGCATATACACTCTTGCAAATTCATCATTTACTTTATACTCGAGGAATTTCTCGTGAGGGAGTCTAGAAATCTCTCGCGTTCGCGCGGAGATTCCGCTCACGTCGCAAGTGGCCGACAAACGAAAAAGGGCTTGCATACCTTATTACCACCTTTTTACAAAATCCCTACTTACGTCTATGTGAAACACGACACACTCGGCTAATTTAAATAATAACCAAGTAAGTATCTACGTGCTACCACTGGTAACAAGCTTCCTCGCCGAAGCACTCACTCTCTTCTATGTAAATTATGTGCTTCATTGTATTTTAATATTTCTGTAATAATAATAAAAAAATATGAAATGTCAAAAAGTATTATTTATGACTTCTGAATCTATTAACAAAGTTGTGCATATTTTTCTTCGTCAGAATGTCACCGCGGCTTTTCTGGCAATTAATCAGAAAGTCAATGAGCCGTATTGTTTGGAAATATCTGACGAGTAATCCTTCCCTAGTGGGCACCACGCAGACAGACAGACAGTGCGATAAATTAAAGTTGCGTTCGCTCTAAAATATTTTAGAATTCAAAATATCGAGACAAATATCACAAATAGTGAGGTCACCGAACCCAAGAGGAAAGGAAGTGTAGGAAATAAAAATGCAGAAACAATGCGAGTATTTACAACCGTTATCTTATTTGCATGCAATCCGAAATATTGCTACCCCTAACGCCATACTACATACTACCATGGCTCGTATAGCCTCCGACTTGTTTATAGAATATTTACTCATAAACATGCAGATTGCGGGTGGGACGCGTTTTTATGTAAAAAGGCAAAGGGGAGCTATTTTATTTATTACCCTCTTGACTTAGTTTGGCGTCGCAATGAAATATTGACACTTGGGACATGTCAGATTTACGTCCATGGAATTACTCCAAAAAATGCTTGACTTATTAATTGGATCGGTCATAAATTAGTATGCATGTGTATTCGTGAACTAATTTCTAAAATATAAATATTTTTATTTGCAATCTGATTCGTATATATTTAGTACTATGATAAAAGTATGTCAATTTTAATTTAAAAAATTCTTTAATAGCATGATGATTTTTTTGAAAATGAATGTTTAATATTCTGCAGTTACAGATACCTTTAATGGACTCAAAATCTCTTATGATTAATGAATCTATGAAGATATATCTTGTATGTATATTCGAAATGTACATAAAGCCATAAATAAACAACTTTCATGCAATATAATATGAATAAAAAAATAAAATTATAATTTTGTGCATTTTATGAAAGAAATATTGATGCCAGTGCCATGCACATTGATGCCAGCTATCCTAAGACATACATACATATATTTAGACAAATGAAAAATAGTCTATCGTAAGTCTTCGTCGTATTCATCACCGTGTCTACATTGATATGGACAGAATGCTAGTATCTTTTTTATCGTGAGGAAATCCTTTTACGAGTACCCGCCCGATTCTGGACTCGAATGGTAGGTCTCACGGAGTCCCGACTTCACTGTCAGAAATCTCAGAAGCCCCAATGGCAAGAGACTAAGGCCAGGTGGCAGAAATAGTACTATACCTACAATTCATGTAAAAAAAAAAATAATTAAAATATACATTAAAAAAGTAAACATGTGATAAAATTCACTGTGTTATTAAAACTGGCAACATTAAATTTATATAAAGTAATTTTACACTTTCATATAATATAAAGTCCAAGCCGCACGAGTTTTATTATTGTAGATGTAAACAAAACAAGAAGCTTGTTTCCCAGTTCGTGATTCATTTCAAAAACAAAGGATATAAGTCTTCTGTAGCTGGAGACTTAAATGATGTATTTTTATTTTTACTTCTGGCAGAATGACTTTTATATTTTACTATTACGTACAAATTGCCTTTTACCGTCTTGTGAAGATTTTTATTATTATAAAACTTAAATAGGTTTTATAGTCGTGAGACGCACACACTAAAAAGTACGATCAATATTTAAATATTGAAAAATGTTAAGAAGCCAAGTTAATATTGCATTAAATAAAGAAGAAAACGACGTTAAATATGCATCTACTTTATCTGCTGGAATGAAAAGCTTTTAAAAATTCAACAGCGATTATTTCTGTCTTAACAACTTCGAGAGCCTAGTTACACAAATAATGTAGAAAATAGTTTTACGCCCCGACGCCTGATAACAACATATTTCTTTTCTTTTTGACTGATATTTTTTTACTTTATACTCTGTTAAGTTTTCCTGTAAAGCGAGAAGACTATTTAAGAATTTCCCCCTCGAGCTATAAGCTATTTTATTACAGAACATTGGTTTGAGAAATAATAGGGTTGCTAACGACTGTGTTTAAAAGATGTTTTATTGTTTTATGTAATGCTATAATTTGTAGTTAGTTATATAAAGAATTAGTGATGCTGTTCTTTCTTCCAACTGTAGAGGGTAGAATATTAAAGTGCAACATATGAAAATTGAATTTTAGATTCACGCTTTATTTGGCACGGATAAGCGGAGAGAACTTAGTGTAGCAACACTCCGTTTATAACATTCCGCCATAATTAAAGATACTGCGAAAAATTTAAATAATTCCTTGCCCCAACCGGTGATCCATCAGTTTACAGATAGATGCTGTCCTGTCTGGGCCTCGATAGCCTCATTAAGGCTGTTTTTAATTTTTTTAAAAAAAAATAATTGTATTTCTTTCTATTAATAATTTACTATCAAATCAGTACTTAAAGATAAAATCAATGAAAAAAACATTATAGAGACCTAAACGAAAACTACTAATATAATTAATAGCAGCACCTAATGCCTGCGAGATCCACGTACAGTCAAAATCGGCTAGTGACACGTCACGGATAGGGGCAGAGTGGAGGTAATTAAAAACGTGACCGTCGTCACTTGTCCAACCACCCTGGGGCTTTATCTCCTCTACACCACTCGTACCAATGAGCCCTGTTTATTAGAAACGAAGTTTTGTGTTTACTTGTGAATTTTGAAAGGATTATTACTTTTAGACTAGTAATTAAATTTTAATTAATATGTTACGTGACATTGGTTAAAAAGGGTTTTTTTTGTTGTTTTTTTGTATGTTTTAATAAGAGTATAAATAAGTGCAAAAAGAGTGTGAAGCCAGTCGTGGGGCATAAGTGTGGGGCTGTAAACGCAACGGGGTGTAGGATCGATTCCCACTCGCGGAAATGAATGATTCTTTCATTCGGAGTTGATTTCGGCAGAATGTGGAAGTTCGGAATAAGACAGAGTATATGCGGGATACAGAGTGAAGCGGATTTAAATGTTAATTTACGTTATAGTGTAGTTTAAACCTCCTCCACACTTTCAATATTACATTATTTCAGTTATTGATAAAAAAGGCAAATTTTAATAAATAATTTATGTTACTTTCAAGAATAACATTGACATTTCAAGCAGCCGCACAAAGAATTCAATTACTTTAAAACTTTACGGTATACCTCTGACACGTTTCATTTCATCCACTGTCTCTTCACTAATTAACTTTAGCACAATACACTTACTTATCACGCTTAATCCCGCATTTAGCAGGTTAGGCATTGGGAGCCTAGTGTAAAGACAATGCGCTCCTCACTTTCGATCGTGGCGGAACTCAACGCCGATTTATTTTGACACTAGAACGAAGAAATGAAAATATTAAATATTTCAATTGCTCGAGTGGAAATCGAACGCACAACTTGTAGCGTTTCATCACACGCCTGTTCCCCGCACGACTGGCCTCTTTATTTATACTATACAAAAAAAGCATAATAGATGCAAAAATGTAAAATACTTATATCAGCCTTGTATGGCTCATAAATGTGTATTTAAGCTTTGTCTAAGTTGCCACCGCTATTTCACGCATCAAACTTTCCGTTGACGAAATTTATTCATGGCGTGATCCCTTGTAAATACATTTGGGAGTTTATTGTCGTAATGAATTTGATATGGCTTATGAAAACATGCTTATCTATATATATTTTACCACCTTATTTGCACTTATAATTTATGATCTTTCTTTCATTTTGTTTATACTTTAGAGACTAGCTTCTTTAACCATATCTTGTTAGTTTACGAAGAGGGTAAGTTAAAAACTTTCTTGGTAATATCTTGGAAGATTACGAAGGGATATAGATTAAAAAATATATAGGTTACATATAGAATTGTCACTTTTTATTTGACCCTATTCGTTTCAATTGACCGCCATGAAAATGCAAGAGTCAAAGGTGACCAAGAGTGAAAGTGCTCGTGTGTGACTTTTAATATTTTTATGATTCTACTATTGGAATCTCAATGATGGATGTACAGAGGTGTTTTACGGAGTACTTTAATGGTAAGAAATAATTATATTTATAAGTTATTTATTTATATATAGGATAAGAAATTATAAAATTTAATGTTTTTCCGTTACACATACCTACATCACATTGCAGGATTTTATTGATGTAAGGGACGTATATATCTTACATTAGTCTACTAGAGTATATAAACGGTATTAGGAAAAAAAATACTCAAATACGTAAGTATAAAGTACAATACGAGTATAAGCTCACTAATTTTACATTTTTTTTTAAGTTTATTAGTAAAAGTGTATCGTCGTAGAGTAGGGTCTTCATCATACTTAACTATTAAAGTGAATCTCCACCCCAAATTGCTGTTTTCAAATTGAATTCTTATCCATTTTGTGGCTTGTTCCCAAATGCAGATCTCAGCCTTTCCTTGTGTGTGGTCGCATACCGTCATCAAATTGAAAATTCCAGAGGGCTATCCTTAAAGACATAACTTTATACTTGATGAAAGTCAATACATTAAAATTAAAAATACTTTCTTTTGTTCTATTTATGCGAAAATTACTTAATATTTGTTTGTTCTTTGAAATCGCTCGTTACCGGAGCAAAAATATTAAATATTTTCTTCGAGTATGAATCGAACCTACAACTATCGCGTTTACACTCGCTTGGATCCCTGCACCACAACGGGCCTCGACAAAAAACGATAAGATAGTTACATAATACTTATAAAAATAAACAAGTAGTATGTTTAACATCGTCTTGCCAACACCCACTAAACGCTAAGCAAATACGATTACTAAAATTGGTTTTAACACGCGTAAGCTCGCCTTTAACTCGTATTAAACAAAACCGTTTAAAAGTTTTAATATGTTAAAAGAGATTTATTCACGGAGAGCATGTCCTATCAAAATATCTCGGGCCACACGTTATGTCGGCACATTCTTCTCCTAAATTGAAATTCTCGAACGCTATGCCTTCGTAAACGGGACGGGGTCATGAGCCAAAAGACAAATAGAATTTTCGATTAATACGATCAAACATATTTTTGTTGCATAAAAATTGAAGGGTTCTTGTTCTTGTGTTCTAGACAAGTTTTTAGTATGTTCTTCTGTAGCAGCATGAAGCAAGTGGCGCTGTCGATATAAAGAACAGTGACAGAATTGGTTGGGAGTGCTTCTCAATCTCTTTCTCTCACATAAACTCATATCATTTTCTATAAATGGTAATATGCATAAGTAACTTAATTACTATATTAGTATCCATCTTTATCTTGCAAAGAATAAATCGGCCAACAGCAACGAGAGTACATAGAAAAATAATAACAAATTTATATAAATTATTTTATATCTTGTAAATCGTACTATTATAGGAGATAAATAAATCTTTGTATACTCAGTTTTTATATTAAGCTTACAAAGGAAAAAGAATAAAGGAAAAATCTATTCAATATAGTTGGATTCAATAGCACTATCAAAATGTACTAGATAAAGGCAGGCTACTCCGTTCAAAGCTCATACGACATACGAAACAAGCCTTTCATTCCCGGATCAGTGGACGAGACCTATCAAGGACTTATGCAAAAGTATCTTACTCGTATATACCCATGTATCACAAGCACCAAAGCGAAGAAGAACAACGATAAATATATTTCAACAAAGAATCGAATCACTATTTATTCGACACCAGACAACAAAGACGTCTTTCTCCTTGAATTTTAACTAAGAAATTGCGCCAGAAAAACTTAAATTATATTACGTTACAATGGCTTTTCGAATGAAAAAAGATGTTTGTTAGAGCACTGGATTTGAACCCGCTAATCTGGTGGAGTATTACAGTTATATAGCCACAAAGTAAAAGCTCAGAGTGTCAAAATTATTAAAATAACTGTATAGCAAAGGTGGTCGTTTATAATATAAGCATAAAAGTCGTTCTCCTTCATAACTTACATAGACCCTTGAGTTTTCTTTGAAACTGCACTGCACCTGAATTTTAAGTATATTATTTGATTCAATTTTGTATTCACAGTACATTGAATTTTTATCCACAAAATGTAATAATCTACAAAGTATGTAAATTTGACAGTCTCCTCCAAATAATAATTTTAAAGTTTACAAATATCTAGCTTACAAATTAATTAAATACATTATATTAAAATTTTTCATTAGCCATATGTATGTATGTGATGCTACTCACTAGCTCATTGCCAGACTTCATTACCGTTTTTCTCTGTTTTTAATTTAAAGAGTGACACTATTAAAACGTATTTAGAGAGGTAAATGATTTGTGGTGAATCTCTCCCCATTCTCCATTTTAAATAAAAAATATAACTCCATAGTTTATTAAAACCGACCATAGAAACAAAAATACATTAAACACAGACATTCCGCAGGAATCAAACCAACTACAGACAACCAGGATAAAGACAATAATAAAAACATACACTTAATGAAATTAATAAGGTCAAAGATATTCTAAGAATAAACTTGCATTTAATAAAGTAATTATAAAGGAGAGTCATGCATTATATTTTCGCTCATTAGAAGTATTTATTTAATTTACAACGACTGGAGGCCGACGATAAGCTGAGGGGCGTGCGCGCCTTAGACTCTGTCGACTGAATAACAATGCATACGGGCACCTAAAATGTTACGCTTATTTAAGAAAATTATTACTACTATTTTACTTAAAAACATTAATTTTTTTGTATTTTTTTATTTTTCTCATATTATTTTACATTTATTGAGTGTCGTGGTGCTTACGTTTTTAATGGATATGGGTTCAATTCCCTGGAGGTCGAAATGCAACTTGGGTTACTTATCTTACAAAAACATAAGCAAAACCTAAAAACAGATTGCTGTATCACTTCTCTCTCGAACATACTGTATATAGCGGAAAACACGATAGAATATAAAAAATATTAACTTCAATTTACTGAAGAAAATGAACTTGAAGTACAATGACGCCAGCTTGACGTTAGATGAAATTACGTTAAAGAATTCACTTACAAGAAAAAAGTTGATCGTATCTAAGCTACGTAAAAATAATATAGCTTAAGACAAGCTGAAGCTGAGCTGCAAATGTAATTTGCTTCCTAATTCACTGAACACTTTTATCGCAGTCTTTAAGGAACTAAGTTGAACTTTATTAAATGACGCATGTTAATGAAATAATTTTATATACAAAAAGCTTTTTACCAGAGATATTACATTTTCTAAAATTATATAGATATTTTTTTTATTTGAAGGTAAAAATATTATCTTTTCATATAATAAAACATAAATATATAATAAATGAAAGTAGTACATTAAACAGACATATTTATAATACGTATTGAAATTAATATTTACCTTTTAAGTGACTTAACATAAAAACTTATATTTTAAATTTTCACTCGCCTGAACTAGTGCTAATACTTGTTTTTTTTTTTAAACTAAGTGACTTAATTCTCATTGCTTTTTATGAAGAGATAAAAAAATATATGGAAATAAAATAAAACCGACCGATTTTAAGATAGCATCATTAAAAATACACACTATTAAATATTTCATACCTTACATTGGAATATAAGCATAAATATTATATACTTGATAGCTATTCAGAAGTTTGTCAATAACCTAGCATCATTTGCATTGAACACGTTTAAAATTATTATGACTTTTGCGATTTATATGTAATAGTAGGTAAGTGTATATATAATAACACTTTTCCTAACTAAACATTGTATTATTCCCGTAAATTTCAGTGCAAACTGATTTATATGAACCTTTACACGCGTAACATGTGTAAGTTGACCCACGTCAGACGCGCAAAGTGCTTCGATAACCGGCGAAACCGCGCCTATCGCTTTTTGATAGCATCACTTTCCCAACTTGCCATCTGGCGGCCATTAGGTACGGGATCGGGATATTGAAAAAGTGATATGCCAGACACGCTACTTAAAGGTTCCAGCGACTTCCCGTTGCCTTCTTGTTGAGGAAACTGCGTCGTACTGAGTTTGAGGAAATAAATTCATAAGTCATCGTCGTGTCTTTGAACACAATGTTAAAAGTGTTAGTTTACATTTATTTCTTTATTGCTTTCTGTATTTACGTTTTTAACTTTTCACTGGACAGACATCGTGTTTAATATATTAGATGGATTACTCGAAAGTTGTGATTGTAACTGTAACGTGACAGGTTGTGGGTTCGATTTTCACTCGAGGAAATGAAATATTTAATATTTTCATTGCATCTTTCTAGTATTGCACTCAACATACAATGCCTCTAGAATACGGCGAAAAATGGGGAACGGTGTATCTTAATACTAGGTTCCCTCAGCCTACCCTGCTATCTGTATCCAGATACAGCGACCTGCTAGCCTGGTGCTATTAGCTACTCGATGAAGCTAAAAAAATACATAATCTAATATTTTATGATCAATAATATGTATAAGATGCTTATATTTTATCTTCGCTTAACAAAAATAAACGAATTACAAATGTTCCACCTTCGCACCTTTTAATTGTTATTCAGTATATTCGTACCGCGGTTGTTTTATTTATCTTACACAAATAATTCGTTTTCTCGTGAGAATAGTTTCAACACGTGCCTTGTCTAGACCAATTGACTGTAATGGACTTTCTGAGCTTTTCGATTTATTTACTAAAGAAAGTTGGCTGGTAATTGCTCCGTGTATTTAATTATTAATCGACATGTTGTTGTTGGGATAGTGAAAAATATAAAAAAAAAAATATATAATTATATTTCTTATAACGTGATATTTACTTTACACGTATTACGTATATCATTAGTTGTAAGTGAAAAAACTCGTAAAAAAATTAAGAAAGCATCTTTCCTTACCTCTTAATACATTTTTGTTATAATAATAATCTTACACTATATTTAGGACATTGCCGTATACCGTCCAACACCGCTCTCCTGAAACGACACCTAAAACAGTAGCTTGTCAATTAGAAGGTAAACTGTATAAATTGTAATATCAATATCAAATACAAGCTATACAAATTTCAAAAGCAAGTAGACGACGACCTCAGCAATTAAGTCGCTCGAAATATTTAATGAACAGTGCTAGTTCCGCGGCGGAAATGACACTTAATCGGCTTAACTTTGCCTCAAAACTTAACCCAAACACCCAACCCCTTCCACCTCTCCCCTCCACTTTGCACTCCCTCGGACAATATGCTGCATCAAAGAAGTTGGAGAATGTGCAATTATGAGATTGTTTTAATTTAGAAACAATGTTGTTGAAGAATTTCCGTACTTCGACTGAGCTCTGCTTACCAGAACCAAAATTCTTGGTTTCGTATAACATTGTTTTAGGTTTATTGCCTGCCTGATCTTAAAATTTTGTTTTTCCTCGATTTCTATTATTGCTTCATCAAATCAAATACGATCTACTCTAATAACTCTGATGCATACTGGTATGGGTAAATGTGATATTAGAACATAATTGTAATACGTTTAAATTTAACAATATAATGTTATTCCGATGCTTATGTTTATAGTTCGAATCAGCAAAAACTACAAACAGTACTTTAAATTCAAGAGTCGGATATCCAATATAGTTTAAGGAGATAGTCCATACAATAGGCGATAAACAAACTTCACTCCAGACCCTCTTAAAATGGACTATACAACAATAACTAGACTACGACGTCTCTTATACTTGGACGTCCGAAATAAAGTTCGGGCCAACATTTAACTAGTTGTGGCAAACAAATCCAAGTGTGACTCTAGTGGCACGAACTGCGGCCCACCCTCCTTCAAACAGCGTAACGACTTCAAAAAACTTTGCAAAATTTTGTATCGTGGAATAGTTTGCTTTTACATAGTCCGATGAAAAAATATTATTAAGTTAGCGTCAAAAGCTAAGTGATTTCTTTCCTTCGTGTTCAGCTTTTTTTAATTATATTAATTTGAGCTTTTATGAGTTATAAGAAGTTTATTGGAATTATTATAGAAACATTTTTTTCTTTTCTCAAAAGGTATTTATCCTATGTTCGTACTTTTATGTTGTGATTTTTAATTTTGGTTAAGTTCGACGATGTGTCCAACTCCGCCTTTTGCTTTGGAAACTTAATTCGTAAATTCTTAATTTAGTTAGCGTTTAACTCCAACTTCTAACTGAGTTTCCCAAAGAGCGCTTAAGAAAACGCTGAACTAAATGTAAAATATACTGTTAATATTGACATATTTTTGGTATCAAATATTATCTTAAAAATTGTAACTCGCTGTGACTGAATGAAATATTGAACTACACTATTCGGACTGGAATGCAAATTTCGCTTCCGCAAAAAGCTATAGAGAAAATTTACTAGATAGATTTTTGTATGACCATCAATTTTTGATATATTGGATTTTTACACATAACTTTTCATTTAATGCACTATAAGGCCCTGATTCCACCAAAGCGGTGATATACGGAGAAGTCCAAAGCGGAGACTTACAAGACAAACTTAGAGATCTCCACTGGAGATAAGATGTGGGACTAACATAATTCTGCTCGTTTGCTGCTCGTTTTGTTTCCTCCTTTTATTATTTTGCTTGAATATTGTTAGCTAAATTTTTCTTGTCTTACGAAATTATACAAATTGTTCCAGTTCGGATGACAACAAATTGGTCCAGTTATGATAAGCATGAACTTATTCAGCATCGAGGCTTGGTTTACAATTTGATGTGATTGTATATGTGTACTGGGTTTGTAGTGTACCATAACGCATTTAGGTGCTTATAGTAGACTTATAATACAGATGATAACATGTAACTTTTATTAGGTTGGAAGTCCAATCAATCTGGGGGGAGGAGGGTAAATGAAATACTTATATGAACATATGTATAAATATTGATTTACATACCTATCTAAGATAGAGATATTCTAATTAAGTCTATAGCTCTGAAATTATTAGATTTTTTTCTATTTATTTACAAGTCCAATCAAAAGTAACTAACTACTAAACTAACTAACTAAAACAAAAATAAAATCTACTACCAAAAAAACTTAGGTTGCTTGGTGCTTCGCTTAAAGCAGCGCAGCATTTTCCTAGCTAAAACATTTTCCTAGTCGAATCTTTAATGATGTACAGTAGGCCATCCTTTACTGGCAACAACAATAGGGCATAATTCACGAACCGCCCCGTCTAGAATCTGAACGGAATCACTGAACCAAAATGTAAATGAAACAGTCGTTTTATTCCTGTATCGAGACTTCAGGTCCTCGTTTAATTATATTTGATACTTACATTACCTTAATTGCAAAATTTTATATTTCCACCGACTGGATTGCTTTTGCCAATTTTTTTGTAAAGCAGCAATTATTAAAATTAGCATCGAAAGTATATTTAAAATTTCGGATAGATTTATTTACTATGATTGTTTCTCGCAGAAATTATTTGAAATATGATTTTATTAAATTAATATTATATAAACAGACTGTATATTCAATTGGATTTGTTTCACAAAATCTTAACTTACATATATATTAACAGACCTACTCAAAACGTTAATTTTTTGTAGTAACCAGTAACTTCATCCAACAAATTACAAAATTTAGTTAAGAATATTAATTCTAATAAAATTAAGATTATTTACTGGCCAACATTTCGGTTCCGGTCAGTCACTAACCCCGTTTCCACAAAGAGCATCACCAAGAACCAGACACTTGCTATTCACAGGAATTCCGGAATCATTTCGTATACTGAAAATGTATGCAGAGCACAAAGTATGTAAAGCAACGTTCGCAATAACGATCCGACTTTCTAACTGACTAATTTTAGTTTCTATTTTCATACTATAGCTTAACTTAACGTGTACGGTGCTATTTTATTTATAATATATTAAGTACGTCCATATACTATATGTAGTTGAATGTAATTGAATTTAAATGTGTTTTTTTTACACGATTATTAATAATATTTTTTTATTTATTATGAAAAATTAATATTGTATGATATTTGATTTTATTTTAATCAAATTCTTATATAACTAATTATATTCACGACTAGAATAGGGAAAAATATTTTCACACAAAATGAAATTATGAAATATTTACGCACATATGTATAAAAATGTACATGAAAGCCCTTATTTGTCAGTTTAAATTATAATTATAACTTAACAAAAAAAATAAAAGCAAAGCTTAGAGTATAAGCCTGCTAAATCCATTTTGTTTTTCGTTACGTAAATTTTTATACCATTCAAAAGTATAAAATATTACAAAAATGACCTTTGTTTATAAAGTCTTCTATACATATATACTTATAGTTGCTTAAAAATGTATTTAATTTCTCCTAATAAATTGGCTCTTAGCATGTTAACAATAAACCGAAGAAATGTTACTTTATATAATCGGTATTAGGCGTAGAAAAACAAATCAATATACGAAAATTAACTATGCTGAATCAGTTAAAAACGTTGCATCTAAAAAAAATATCAATATTCATTATCCCATAGATTCATAATCACATTAGTACACACAAAGACCATTGCAAGTCAGTGTAGCACACAGAAGTCACCAGTAGATCCAATCTTCCGCTCGATGTCTACAAATAATTCAGCCATCGCTATTCTATGACCAAATAGATAGTCTTCACTTCCGACACATGTTTCCTCGGACACGACACAAGGCACTGGTCACGTAGAATATTGACGCCTCCAGCCATCCATTCGCCAGGGAAAATATACTATCTGAGCCAAGATATGTTATTTTTAAGCTTTAAAATGAACCTTGTTTCATAATATTTACAAAGAATATGTAATTTGAGGGCCAGTCGTGGTATATTGGCTTGCGCGATTGTGAATACGACAGGTTGTGTGTTCGATTCTTACTCAAGGAAATTAATAAATTTTTATTATTTCCATTTCTTCGCCACAGTGTCGAGACAAAAGGGCGGCATTAGGCCACGGAACTCGCAATTCCTCCAGAATTCAACAGGAAATGAGGAGTGGAGTGTTTTAATACTAGACTCCCCCCTATATGCGGAAATATTTTTTTATAAAATTAATGAAAATGTATATTTATTATTAAATTGCACAAAATATTTCCAGAATTTCTTTAAAACGTTACCAACAATAATTTAATTTCAGTTGAAGTTCCATCTGTATAAACCCTAATACAAATTCGTTGAATAGCTACTATGACAGGCTCGTTAATCATTTACAAATGCATAATAGATCAAAAATTTATTACGTGTGTTACATGTTGATTTTATTTTTAAACATTATATTTTTATTTCTGTTCACTTATTTGGAATTTCGTATAAATAGACTTTTAGACATATAGAACGAAATTACCTATACAAATTATACATTTTTTTTTAAAATAGCCATCTTTTGTCTCACTTAATAATGAAAAACGACATTCACGTGCTGGTATTTATTTACCAACATTACTTTTATGATAGCTTAAGTAGGTTTTAAAAAAACAAATAAAACAACAACAATAAATTATCAGATCGAATGAACGATACGAAACCGATTGCGCTCATTTCGATTAACCTTAATGTGAAGATACACCTATTTAAATACGGACACGTACTGATTACGTCGATTAAAAACGTCGCTTTACCTTTTTTTTGCGAAAATGTAAGATTTTTACAGCATGCATAAATTATTCAAAATTTATTAATGAATGAATTACGAGAGAACATAGAGTGTATGTTTATAAATAAAATTGATGTTGTAGAAAAAACTATGTTATATACGAAATAATTTGAATATTAAGCTCGAACCAATTTAAGAATGTCCATGTTCGTAGATTTAAAAAGTTTGAGACATTAACTTTAGTGAACTAGTGGTTAATTATTTGACGTTGTAAGATGAAAGTTGACAAATTTCCTATTTGGAATTAAATTATTTGACTTTGGATGAATCATCTTGGCCCAGCGAGACCATGTCTGCCTTTAACATGATGGCTTTGGATTCTATCTTTACAAAACTGGTAAACTTAAACGATCTTTTATAACAATGTGTGAAAGTGGAGAAGAGAGTATCTTATCATTAGGAACATTCTACCTACCCAGCTGAATATGGGATAGTCGTGAAACTTAAAATAGAGACATTTAACTATCAAAGTTAGTAAACAACAAAGATTACAGTAGGAATAGCTCTGGTCTTACCACGACCGAATATTGGATAAATTTTCTCATGCTCATGTTTTTTTTGGTATAATGAATTCTCTAATATATCCTATATATTTGCAGCTTTAGGTCTGGAGCCGGACTTCTTGTACCCGTTGGAGAACGTGACGATTGCGCAGGGAAGGGACGCGACCTTCACCTGTGTGGTCAATAACCTGGGTGGTTACAGGGTGAGTGGCGACTCCGCCACCGCCAGGGTGTGTATCAAACCTACTCAATACAGCTATCAAATAGACGAGCACTTTCACTGAGCACTTTGTTTGAGATCTATAATTTTTATAACTAAAAGTCAAGTATTAAGAAGAATTGTTATTTTTTTATTAATAGACACTTAGGAAAAACTAATATGTTATTTTTCAATTATTTCTTTTCAAGAATAGAATTCCTCTTCAAGGTGGTATATAAAATTTAACGTGTGTAACAAAATATATTATTGTTGTATTCTTTAAATTAACAGTCACTAAAGTCATTTTATATATGTTTTACATAAGTAAAGATGTTTTCAAATACGAGTAAAGAAATAAATAAATAATTACCCATATGATTATAGATTTCAAGAATAGACAGCTGCACCTACTTCCACACTTCTTAGCACACAATCTTCAATGCACTTCTTTCACTCACCTTATAGAGACTATCTCTATCTTAGAATAGAGTATAACACTAACTTGACTGCACAGTCTTATAAGTTTGTTCACAGTAGCATAGTTAGCAAAACAAAGCACAACTTGCACCAACACCTACACCTGCACATAGAATAAAGACTCAAGAATATCTAATATACTATTGCAACTATTCTACCAAAGAGAAACATATTCTTGAGTTTTATGATATGTATATTATGCACAATTCCACTTGCTACGTCGGTTAAATGAGCATGTAAATTAAGAGCACTAGTTGTTACCCTCCACATATAAAACTAAAGTTAAAATAAAAAATCCTGCCTATTCTATTACACTAAAAATATATAAACGCTAGACTAAAATAGTCACCTATATAAAAATTTAAATAAAACACATTGCGAGAACCATATCAAACGAACGGAAATGTAGTGTGCATTCCAGTATCAATTAATTTGCAAAGCGAAACCGCTAATCCACTACGAGGCTATTCCATTTAGGCAAGGAGAGGAGAACCTTGCAAAACAGTCACTTTACGAAATTAAAATAAAGCCAGGACAAACCCCCTTAGTCCCCGTTCAATCATTTCGAGAGGCACTGCCTCTGTCGACTGTCCCCACAGTTAATCTACATCTGGTATGGTATTTTCGAATTGTTCGACATAATGCGTGAGCTTGTAGTTAAGACCGGACTGATACTTCAAAAAAACGTGGCAATTATATAGATTAAAGACGGCTATTTTTTAAAAATATTTTAAAATTTCGACCAAGTTCTATGGTACATTAATAGCATTATATCTATCTATCTTTATATTTTTGCTAGTAATAAAAAACAAGGTTTATGACAAACTTATATAGACGTAATAAGTTACAATAGTATATCCCGACAAAACTATCTATTACAGCGGTGTAGAAATCTTTGAAATTTCACATTTTCAACCTCTTCAGAATTGAATCTACAACCATTGTGTTAAAAATACACAACACTACTGCACAATCATGACATCAATTAATATTCCCCCATATATAACTAAAGATGAAATATCGACGTACCACTATTTCTTTCTTTCCGATACAATCATTTATATCTAGCTCCCATGTGGCCACTAAGACCGAATATTCTAACAAGAAACAGGTCAGTGGATTTCCGTTACCGAAGAAGTCCCCAAACCGATACAATCGTTTGCTTTATATATTGAGAATATTCTGTAATTACACATATACGAATTATGGACACATTCCCTTGAGAAAAACCTAGTTACATATTAATATCACTATCCAATTTAGAATGAGAAATAGAAGTAGACAGTATATGTAGTTAGAAATGAACTCGTGGGATTTAACAAGATGAACTTATCGATGAAAAGAAAGAAAATATATAGAAAACTGTGGTTACCTACCACCTCCCCAATACCTCGTATTTTATTATGTTTCTGTCGGCTAGAGATCTTTGACTCTTGATTTAAGTTAGATATTGAAAATTTTTATTTTCTAGATAAGAAATAAAAACAATACAGTGCGAGTTAAATTTGCCTACCGTGAGTCCTGTACCAATTTCTTGGTTAGGAAAACGAGATATGTTGTAACAGGTAAAACTTTTGATACTTAAGTTTGCAGGCGTACGCGCTAATTTTGTACAAAATGAGCTACAAATTACAAGTTTGGAAGCTTGGAATGATTTTTTTTTCTGTGATATACCTGAAAATTATTTTTTCCTTTATTTATACTGTATGTTCTGAAATAGAAACATTTTGGAGATCAACAGGAACTACCCTCTAGGTTTTGATTATGCGGTGTATAAGCATACCATATGCAGCGAAAACGAAGCATAATGCGCTGGTATATTTTGATGCGTTGAATAATATTAATATTTAATATTATTTTACATTTAAGAGAAGAAGGTTATTGACAGACGGACAGACAGACAGAAAAAGGGTGTGATCTGTTTTTTTTTCCTTTTAATGTACGAAATACTAAAATTTATTCCAATTTGCTAAGAAAATGCCATTTTTAATAAGAATATAATTAGTAAAGTTAATGATACAATATGCATACACACTTCTCATAATCAAATACCAATTACAATACTCCGATATGCACCGCTGGTATGGATGAGTTTGGAAACTGGTAAATATTGAACAGCTTTTAATTTTAAACAATGCACCATATGATGTAATTTTTGTGAAAATAAATTTCGAGTATTACTTCTGTAATATAAATTTATATTTTTTCTTGAAATGGTACAAAAATTGCATCAACATTAACAAATTATCCTGGCCTTTGCTCGCAGTATTGCTATAATTTTAAAAATATTGCTACAAAGAATAGGAAATTTATATTTTTCTATTTGTTTAAGAAAAATAGTTTTAATAAACCACTATCGTAGAAGTTCACCTTAGTGAAGTGCACAAATTAGTGTTTGATGCACACGCACTTTATGGTTCAAGTCTGTGTAGAACACTTTCCTGGTAGCACCTACTTCTTGTAGTGCACTCTATCTTGCACCCTATTATAGATGTACCCTAATATTAATTTAATAATAAAATAATTACTTGAATCAATGTGATTAAATTTAGAAAACAGGCTATAAATATAATTTTAATGTAAAATAAAAATATTGTCATACAAAGAAGTGTCTAAAGCGTCATATTTTCATGGATATTTTCATCGTTTTTTATAACACGCTATGCAGGAAATTAGCTTCTATTGCGATGTCGTCGCTTTTGGTAAAGCGGGCAAAACGAGGGCGTTCTCACAGTGCGCCCGCAGTACGCCATAGCGGCGACCAGACGAAAATGTAATTAAAAATTCCGAGAGCATTTTGCGAGGCGCTCGCAACAAGATAGTGTTGCGCGCGCTCGAGGATCGTTGTCATGACTGCCTCTTGGGAAGTATTCGCGTGTAATTAGACTTGTGCGCTGTAAAAGTCTTCATCGTTTACATTTTTGCAACCGCTAACGTTCTTCTATAGATAACAGGAAATAATATTAACTACTACTACTGGTTGTAATTCGAAAGTTCCTGAGAAATTGTTATCAAAAGTTCCTGAGGTATTGTTATTATGTGTAACAAATATATGTAAAGAATATTCGACTGTATTCCCCGAGGCAGGTAGCATGGATCAAGGCGGACACAAAGGCGATCCTGGCGATTCATGAGCACGTGATCACGAACAACGCACGTCTGAGTGTCACGCACAACGACTACAACACGTGGACGCTGAACATTCGGGGGGTGAAGCGGGAGGACAGGGGACAGTACATGTGCCAAGTTAATACGGATCCAATGAAAATGCAGGTGTGTGAATTAATTGAGGTGCTTTTTTTGTGTTTCTTGGGTATTTTTTGTCATAGATTTTGTTTTGGATTTTTACATTTTAATTTTTTTGCTTATTTTCCGTAAATAAAGATATATATTGCATGCTAAACAGCGGCTTGTCCGATTTTTTTTAATACTTTTGGTCAACATGAGGAATAAAGCTAATTATTTACTTGCAGACTGCATTTTTAGAAGTGGTCATACCTCCAGATATAATTTATGAAGAGACATCTGGTGACATGATGGTTCCAGAAGGTGGTTCCGCCAAGCTCGTATGTAAGGCGCGAGGATATCCACCACCTAAAATTGTGTGGAGAAGAGAAGACGGTGGTGATATTATATCTAGAGGCGGGCCGCAGGGGAAAACGAAAGGTAAATCATATGTTGATATAATATATTATGACTAAAATATTATATGTTTTACATATTAAACGATTTCTCGCTATGGAGTATAGACACAGTACGCGACAGGTTGTGGGTTCGATTTTTTTGTAAGGAAATTAAAATTAATTAAGTGTTTTCATTTCTTCGCTTCTTGTGTCAGGGTCAAAGCGCGGCGCTGAGTTCCGCCACTCAACACGCAACGCCTTTACACTAGGTTTCCTCTGCCTACCATGCTATTATAGCAAATCAACTGAAAAAAGTCCTACTATTAAATTCTTAATTAAAACTGTAGACCTTACTTACTTTTTTCTTATATATCAATAATTAAGTCATAAATAAAGAAATATTAGCAGCTTATATCCAACATATGAATAAAAAGTTATATAATAATCCTTTTAGCCATATCGTCTTGTAGCTGTCAATGGACAAGGCAGATAAGAATATTCGATACAAATGTTACGTACGACGTTATACAAATATTGACACGGAAATAGAACAATAAATGGTGATCGAGGTTAATATTTTTTTCAACCGTCATTTATTATTGTCTTTTTTACCATTACCATGGGAAATGTGTTTGTATCTTAGGGGGGGCTTAAATTTTTCATAAAACCAATTTTTGGTTTACATTTTATATAGCTGGGTAGACAGAGGAAACCTAGTGTTAAGACACTCCACTCCCCATTTTCCGTTAAATTTTAAGAGGCATTAGCATTTAAATTCTGAGGAAATTATGGAAAGTAAATAATCTTCAGAATGACACCAGATGTCTTATCATTTTTTTTTAAATAAATTAAATTAGAACATTAAACAATAATAAAAAAACTAAATACATTTCTGTTAATCTCTAACAAATAAAATTAAATTTTATAAACATAAACAAATGGAACAAACAAGGGTTATTTAAAATAAATCATGAAATAACATAAAATTTATAGGTCTAGAAATATCATGCAAATTTAATGGCTAACTGTTTGCGTGCTTTGCTATTATTAATAAGCAACCTAAAGGAAATATATGTTTATAAAGATCACTATCACAAGCTTAGCGGTTGTGTTAAGTTTTCCTTATATTTATCTCATTAGACTTACATATAATAGATATACGGATGAATAAATTTGTTATTGCTTTTTTTGGGGTGGAAACCTAGAGCTAAGATACTCCGTTCCCCATTTTCTGCCAAATTCTGGAGGCATTGCGTATTGAGCAGCGGAACTCAACGCCGCCTCGACACCAGAGCGAAGAAATGAAAATATTAAATATTTCATTTCTTCGTATGGGAATCGAATCCACAACCTGACGCGTTTACAGTCACATTTTGTTCCCCTGCGCCACGCCTGGCTTCATTGTTGATACATCCAAATAATAATTTCTATGTAAATAATAATTATTTATAGTATTACAATACAAACTAAATAAGTAGAATTATACCATAACGACTATTTAATTAAAACTTCAAAACATGTAGAGTATGCCGGCTCATACAACTTACATGAGGGAGCTTGACCCTCAACAGAGGAGATCCGTTATGCATATATTAAATAGGTTAAACCAATACTGGATAAGGAAATCCGATATAAATCGCATATACTCGTAGAGCAATATAAACACCATTAACATTGCCTCTGCTGACTCGAATGAATATTTCTTGTTTAAATATAAATTCTTTCTCTCGAAGTACCCACAATAATTTATTATGAAGACAATATTAATACACATATTATTTAAATTGAGGCCGGTCGTGGCCACAAATTGTGTAAACATGACAGGCTGTTGGTTCGATTCCTACTCGAGGAAATGTAATATTATAACTTTTAGATACACTCAGGCAGTTTTTATTAAAATGCATTAAATATCTGAAGAGTTTAATAAGTGAGCAACGAATAAATCAAAGCCTTAAATTATTCAGTATTGAATCTTGGCAGTAACTCAGATCAGAGCACCACGGGGAGGTTCTATTACCATTCACACCGCCCTTTCTAATCCCGCTGGATTACAATCTCTATACCGCGATGGAATAATTACTCAGTTATACACCTTTACACTTGGTAAATTAAAATTGAGGACAGTTGTGGCGCAGGGGCTCAAAGTCTGATTGTAACGTGACTGGTTGTGGGTTCGACTCCAGGAAATTAAATATTTATTTAAATTTATATTTCCATTTCTTCGCTCTGGTGTCGAGGCAATGCGCGGCGTTGAGTTTCACCGCTCAAGACACAATACCTCCAGAATTCGGCCGAAAGTTGTGACGGAGTGTCTTAACACTACGTTCCAGCTGCTTACCCTGATGTATACGGAATACAGCGTAAAGCTCCTCAAATATACAATTATTCCATACCAACGTCATTATATATAAAATTAATGATATTATATAACTCGTTTTCTTTCACCGTATTGTAGGATACATCCTTGTTATTGATACAAGAAACTTCAATTATATCGACTCCTAAGGGGAATTCGTGACGAGTGGCAATTGGAAACTGTACTGACAGGGTGATTAATCGGCAGGTCCTACTTAACCCCACCACTGTTCAGACCGCCTTCTGCCATCAGTCAATTCATTAAGCTAACAAAGTACCACCGGTAATGACTTCTGCAGAGAGCGAGTACTGCTATATACTCGTAGCTGTTAAGATTAGAGAATTCTAATTCACTAGTATAAGAACCTCTTTTGTACATCAAAGTGCTAAATGCTAAATTTCTATTTCGTACGTCTTAAATTTCAACCGTTTTCCAAGTACCTAATTGTAATTTAGTATCTTCGCAGACACTTCATAATTGAGGATCAGTGAAAACTTTCACGCACCAGTTTTAAATTACTAACGTCAGCAACAATCATCAATTTGACTGAAGAAGTCTAATTAAAGAAGCCGTTACAAGTTACCTCCATAAATCTGTTCAGGAAACAATACAGGCTATCCATTACGTGGCCCAATGGTACTTTACGGAATATTCCAATGAGGAAAGTTCTTGGGGTGTCGGACACGACAAATATAGTTTTTCAACGACGCCAAGCGGCACTCACAAATTTGTTATAGCCAAGTTTCTGGGAGGTATGGCTGCATAAATCACTTACAACTTCAAGTAGATTTAAAATACATTATTTGGACTCGAAAGTTTTGACATATAGCAATTTAATGTATAAGGAGTTGTTGTATTCATTACAAGCGGTTCATTTGTGTTTTTATATACGTATATACTAAAGACTTAAACGTGACTTTGCTCGCTTACACTTATTTATATATTTTTTTAATAAAAAGTATCTTATATCCTTTCTAATACCACTAAAAAACCGTATACAAAGTTTGATTACCATTAGTTGAGTAGTTTGGGCGTGTAACAAATAAACTTACAATCAAAATAATATTAGTAGAAGTATGAAGTATGATAATAGCGTTTAATAATTCACTAAAATGAACAAGATATCGTTATAATTGTAATGACAATCATTTCATTGTCTCAACAATGGTGTTTTATCCAAAATTGTTCCTTATTGCCACATAAAACATGTCTTAGTGACAATGGCTCGGGAACCTATTTGTCTTACGTTCTATATGAAATTATGCATATAAGTTAAGTAGCTTCTATTCATTATGTAGTGGGACTTAGACATATATAAAGTATTTATTTCCTACCTTTATATCCTTCAATAAAAGTGTATGCTAGATATCTAATGTATAATTATTGTTTAAAAAAAAATTAATCAACTTCACGCTGTATCTGTATGGGTAGGTAGAGGGAACATAGTGTTAAGACACTCCGTTCCGAACTTTCTGCCGAATTCTGGTGGCATTGCGTGTTGAGTGGCAGAATTCAACGCCGCGCTTTGTCTGGACACCAAAGCGAATGGAAATATAAACGTGAATAAATATTTCACTTCCTCGAGTGGGGATTGAACCCACAACCATCGCGTTACAGTCACACCTTGTGCCGCTGCGCCACGACGACCTTAATTTAAAAAAAAATAAGTCTTTTTGAAATTTTATATTAGATGCTTCGTACTCTGATACTGAAGCTGTAGTAAACAAATTTAAAACACTAAACAAAAATAGTAATTAGTAGTTAACAAAGTATTCGACTTCTAATTAAAATTTAACTTTGAGAAGCGGATCAATGGATAGATGTTGCTTTTTCATCTTGCTTCAGGCAAATTTTACGTTTTATTCGCAGAATATTAATCAATTTTGAACACATTTTATGAAATTTCTCCATTTAATGTATTAGTTTAAGTTAGAAAGTGACTTTATAATTGGTCACTTTAAAAAAAAAATTATGCGTTTATTCCGGATTCTAATTTTACTCAGATTACTCTTATTCTACTTTTTTCTTTTTTTTTCTACTGTTATGGACATTAGCCGGACTATACTAATATGATTAGATAGCATAAATCTTTCCTCAATTTTTTCTTTCGCTGTATCCCCTACTACTGGTACTCTCCGCTTCCCACTTTTCGCCGAATTCTGGAGATTGCTTGTTGAGTGATGGAGCTCGACGCCGCGCTACCTGCCTGCCTCGCCACCAGAACGATGAAAATGAAAATATTAGATAAAGACTTAAAAAATAAGACTTTCACGCTTATGCTCCTGTACCACGACTGGCCTTCATCAATTAATCGACAACAAAAAAATTTTCAATTCGATCCAATCGTTCCTGAGATCTGCGCGTTTAACGAAATAAATACTTCCGCTTTATAATATTAGTATAGATTAATACATATAATAAGATAAATACTAAGAGTTTTTTTTACATTTTATAAATCCTCTCCATGAAAAAAAAATATTTTAAAAGATTGATAAAATAATAAGTTTAATTAAGTATGATGACAATTTTACAAAATTTCTGTCGCCTGTAGAGACATTTCGAAGCTTGAGCTCCGGGTCCGAGGGGCTTGAGAGTCACTTGACTTGTGACACATCGACAGCCCAAGTTTGTTCAGCGGCCCGCTTCAAAGATGGAGAGCATAAATTCCATGAAGTCGCGAAATTATTTTGATTTTAATTTGTTTTTTTTTTCTTATGTAGCATAACAATCATTGTTTTCTTATATATTTTGTATATACTATATAATATTAGGGGTTTTATTTATTAATGAACTGTAACATTTTTGATCTTGTCATGCAAGATAAAAAAATATAAATGTATGGGGGACAAAATTTAAAAGTAATAATTCAATTAATCAATAAATCATTGTATAATATGACCAAGACTATAAATATTCAAAATTATAATTTTTTTTATCTAAACTATAATAAAAATACAAAATTAGAAAGAATCGATTCTACAACAGTATTGGCCCGCTATTGTTTGCTAACGAAGCGTGGCAAGTCGGTCGACCGAGAGCTCTACACTTTAAACCATCACTCCCTTCGGCTCCTTCGGAAAATATTGCCCTTCTTTTTATCGTCTTGTTTGAATAATGCCTTTAAACGTACTTCGACGCCATTTGAGCAAGGTGTCAAGAAAACAGCTCGAGTTCGAACCACTAACCGCGCTTGTTTATCAAAGCCTGTCTACTTTGGCATTTGAAAGTGTTTTCCAAGGCTTCTTGTACAAATGTAAAACAAGCACATCGCGATCATAGAAAAATGTTAGTTTTCGCTCGTTATTTTTATAGCGTAATAGGCCGTCGTGGCGCGGGATACAAGGGTGTGAGTGTAACGACGGTTGTGGGTTCGATCCCTACTCTGGGGTAATGAATTATTATTTATTACAATTTTCATTTCTTCCCTCAGTCGGCGTTGAGAGTTGAAAATCAGGAGAGGAGTGCCATAACACTAGGTTCTCTCTGCTTACCTTGCTATACGCGGGTCGATTTAAATTGCTCATTTTCTAAATATTTTGATATTATTTTGCCGTATTACTTCGCAAATATAGTTTTTATACTCTTCTTTTTCTTCTTAATGTGTAATTGTGCACAATAAAATGTAAAAAAAGTAGTCAATGTGGCAAAGGAACATTAATTAAATGACAAATTAAAAGCAAAAATTGTTAATTCTAAATAATTATCCTTTTAATTGAAAACAATCCCAATACATTATAATTTATTTGTTGATAATATTATTTTATTTCTTTTTCGCTGCAATTTGGGCCAATTATATCAATTTTGCTTGTATTATAGCTATCGTATAGCACAATAATAACTAATTTACTCCAAGGAGAATTAAACCTGCGCCCCCCATAAATATTCTTATAAAAAAAGTTTTATTAAGCAAATTGTAACACAGTTGTAAAAACTTGTTTATTTTTAACAGTCTCGTCATTAGAAGGGGAGATCGTGAACTTAACGAAGGTGACGAGATCAGAGATGGGGGCCTATCTGTGCATTGCAGCCAACGGCGTGCCGCCCTCTGTGAGCAAGAGGATAATGCTGCATGTACATTGTAAGTAATTACACATACATACATATATCATGGGTGTTGATTATGGCGAATTTCATACCAAATTCATCAAAAATATTGATTCTTTTGGTCTTAATAGACGGACAGACGGACAATGATGCGGTCTTATAAGAGTTCCGCTTTTCCTTTTGAGCAACTAAAACCTAAAAACATTAATTAAACTTTCGTCTTTTAAATAATGATTTAACATTCAAATACAGTGGTTTCTATTATATAACCTACCCACTCAGTAAATCACCCGATACCACATCCATTTATAAAACGTTTTCAATTTAATATAGCCTCTCATTCGTCAACCCAACCTTTAAGGAGCTGGAAGATGAAGCGAATCACATTACGTATTCAGGGCATGAATCAATTCATCCAGCGATAAAATCTCACCTGCGTGCTGTACCAATGAGCAAAAAGCCTCGCGAACTCTTATCAGAGGATCTCGAAGCTAATTTATAACGGAGTTATTGAATGCTCGATGGTCGGGAGGTGTAGAACTGGGCCCGACATTTCGAACACGTAAGCAATTGAGATTTTCGCGTTATCACGTATCATCTTCGAGGCGTGCCGCGCATCTCAATGTGTCTGTCGTTTGTAGTTCGCGTGTTTACTGTTTAGAGCTCTGTTGACTATTTCGGTTATGTATTATATCATTTAGGTATTATAGCAATATTTCGTTTCTTTGATCTGGTATCGAGGCAAAAGCTCGGCGTTGAGTTGCGCCACTCAATGCCAATGCTTCCAGAATTCAACGGTGGGGAGGAAATGGAAAAGTGGGGAGTGGAGTGTTTTAAGACTAGACTCCCTTAGCTTACCCTGGTATCATACAGGGAGCTGAGGATCTTTAGGTAATACACGCCTTTGTTATTATGTTTTCACTATACCTTGTTCTTGTTAATGATATTGAAGTTATTATAACAAAAAATACGAATGAATTTCAATATACGAACTAAAAATATTGCGAAGCTGTATTTCAGAAATAATATTTTACCCCATTATAACACTGTTTTTGTTACTTTATAGAATAAAACAAAGCTTTCAGTTCAATGAAAACAAATGATAAATATATTCTTTTCAGGTAGTTGCACTAAAATAAATGAATCTTTTATCTCAACATTTCTCATTCAGAGGTCGATCGTGGAAACGGAATAATACATTGTTGTACGCATTTTCATTTATATTTTAAAATATGAATAAAAATTACACTTCATTTAATGATATACTTGACGGTACAATCATTTCAATAAATGTAATGTTTTTTTTTTATTTAAAATTATTTATTACTTGCTAGTTTAACTATTAAATGTCATCGGCACACATTATCAGCAAAAGACCTGGGTGTGAGCCGGGACAGAATGTACTAGCACGACGTTGATTAAATACTTAACATACAATTTACACAAAAATATATAATAACGAACTTGAAGCAAAATATTTGAAAATTTACTAAATAATAATAAATGATATATAATACTAATAAATATCTAATTATACTTAAAAAATATATTTTAAACATTTGAAAACCTTTAATAATTTACGGAAGCCCAAAATATGTAATAAAAATAATCCATCTATCCACGAGACGATCCATCACTGCTCACGAGTTCATAAAATTTTGTTTTAATTTAACAAAGCGTTCAATCATATCTGCATGCAGATGAAAATACCTTTAAATTGAACCTATAATAATACTTTAATTATTAATTATTTTCATATAACGTAAACAATAAATAGTAGTTTAATAAAGTAATCAATTACCTATTATGTACATATTTCATTTTGTGATAGCAATGTCGTGTTCATCATATTTTGAAGGGAGATATATATTATGATTTTAAAATGAAGACTATTATTCGACTTTCTACGCACTACTACGATATTGACTTATTGGATTTAATTAAAATGTAAAATTAAAAAATCAAATTAAATCAGCTTCACCCTGCGGCAGAGGGAACGTAGTCCTAGAACCTTTCCGCCGAATTACGGAGGTATTGCATATTGAACAGCGCAAATGCCGCTCTTTGCCTCGACACCAGAGCGAATAAAAAAAATATAAATGTAAATAAATATTTCACTTCCTCGAGTGGGGATCGAACCCATAACCGTCGATTTACATTCACACCCTTGTGCAGCTTCGCCATGACGGCCTGACGTAAAATCAAACGAAACAAATCAAACATAAACGCTGAACAATAGCTACAACCAGCCGCTTTCAAGTCCACAACATAAAATTTCATCATACTCCCAAACTTGTAATTGAAACCAAAATCTAAACTTCTGTGATTCATTAAATTCAATTAACCGCGGACATACTTTTCAGGCTTTAATTAACTGTTCTAAATTCATGAATTGGCTCTGTCCATTTTCGGTTTTAGTTCAATATGTGTAAAAGTTTTTCGAGGCTTTGGTCCACTGCCGGTCCGGACGTTGTCCGCTAGGTATTTGCATTCGGTTATTGGCAGCACCGATGTACACACTCGACTGATTGAACCGGCCTGTGTACATACTTGTATTAAATTACTTATATAAAAGAACATATTAATTATCAAAATGTTTGTTCCAAATAATTTACGTGGTATATTAAAATATATACACATAAGAGATGACTCTAAATCATCTAGAATATAACAATAAACAATACATAAATCTGAAAGAGAAAGTCAATTATACAAAGATATCACTACAGATTCGTTACATTATACTATCCAATAAGCAAATAGCACGCTGCTCTTAAGGACAACCAAGAGAAATTTACTTCATAGAAAACGCAATTTCAAGCGAACAAACAAACTACTGGCAGGAACCCTTCCACTCAGTTTAATTACTTCGCAAAGAATGCGTCGCTCGCGCTCGATGAGGAGACAAAATTAACACCCTCAAATATTTAATTTAAATTTCCTTCCCCAAAAACGAATGATAACAGCTATCGCGAACTTGTGGTCGCCCAACGACGCTTGGCGGAAAATAAAAACACTTTTTAGAGTGGCAGGACTGGCGCAATTCATTTGTAACAGTAATTGCCTCGGAATGCGTCGAGTTTCTTTTAGTTGATTCACGGAGGTTTTCGAGGTGGCAGGTAAATGAGGTTAGAGAAAAGAAAAAGCTCCAGCGAAGTGAATAAATCGTAATCAATTATCTCAAGTCTTTTAGTTTAATCTACAATGAACATTTTCGTGAAGATTATGAGACTTGAGCGTTGTTTATGTTGAGTTATACGCTTCGTTTACAACCTTAATTATTATTCAGTACAATTTTTCTTATTTTTTTTCTTTTGAAGATAGCTAATTTAAATAACTGTAAGGTATATTTGAAAACAAATGTCGTTAGCTTAGGGAACGACGGTGTATATTAATTTGGTAGAACGTGTTCCAGCAACTGTATTTCCATTAAAAAGTTAGTAGGGAATCTCGATAATATCTCGAGGTAGTGTTGACTACAAAACACCAAGAAATCCGAAAATGGCGTAGCGTGTGCGCCTCTCCGTTAATCAAACTGTCACTTCAAGAATTCCAGGCGGAATCCTTTCCGAGAAAACTCTCGTAACTTTTGATTGCCGAGAAGAATCCTAAGCTACTTATACGTTTGGAAATTACCTAATCAGTTTCCCAAAGTTGTTATACTTTTTGTAGATATAAAAGGATTTATCCAACTCGGAGTCCGACGATCGCGAACCCATAGCTTTTTAATTAGGTTAAAATATACCTCTCATTATTCCAGTTTATTTAATAAGCAAAAGGCTATCCTTATTGGGCCTTCAACTTATTAATTAGAACAAAAATTCTAATCGTACAGATTTTGTTCGGTAAATTGGCCACTTGAAGTCGTAAAAGCCGTCTAAAGGATCTTAACGACGGTCAAAGAGAATAACCGCAAATAAGCTGCAATATAATGTTGATGGAGAAAATTCTTTCTTTAATTCACTCGAAACAAGCCTATAGAAAGAAGTTGATTAAACTTTTATTATATTTTATTAATTTCTGATTTCTAAATTTTTAAGTGGATCCTATTATATTTTATCATTATATCTTTAAGCACGATAAAAAGTAAAACTATATATGAGATATTGATATGAGTTGATATGAGTGTTAGCCAAGTAATTTAGTTCCTTAATGAAATTAAATTCATTTCATTTAAAACATTTCCAACTAGCACTAAGATCTAAAAACAATGAGATTCTAAGTTAAATTTGCGCACAAACGGCTAGTCCAATGAAAACGCAATCCAAACACCAGCAAGGCAGTCCCGGGTAATGTTCAAAGTAAACACCTGACAGACGCAACGAAATTTTACCACGAAGTGGCGGAGCGAGCAAACACGACGTGAGCGCGGCTACCAAATTAATTTTAGTTTAATAAGATTAATATTGCTATGTTTTAACTGGGGCTATTTCACGTTTTAATATAAGATTTTAATGTTATTATTTATTAAAATATCTATTTCTATTACAATTGCTACGCATCGGTTGGTTGGTTGGTTTCAGTATCTGATTAGGCTAACTTAGACGGAGATCATCCATTCAATATAATTTAATTTATAAAAATAAATTGACAATTTTAAATGAAATGAGAATTAAAATATTATTTTTCATTTAAATGTATTTTATTAGTTAGTCTTGATTCATTGCCTATATTAAAAAACAAAGGAGAATATAAATGTAAATTTCCAGTAATAGTGTACACCTGACAAGTGCAGAATTTATCGCGAAGTGGCGAGGCGAGGCTTCTTTTCTTAGTAAATATACAGCACCCAAAAATGTGCTTGTGCAATGTCACATATTTTACAAATAAATATATATTCATTTATTTTTCAGTTACACGCTTACTTTCTGGTAAGAAGCTTCATTCTCCAACTTTCACCAAGTTGAGTGACGCAACTCAACGCCGTACTTTGCCTCGACACCAGAGCAAAGAAATGAAAACATTAAATATTTAATTTCCTCAAGTGAGAATCGAACTCAGTCAGTCAGTCAGATGCTTGTATCCCTGTGCTACTGGACTGGCCTCAACAATTTCTTTATACCATCAAATTAACAAACGATTCCGAAACATAACATAAAATATTCCAAAAATTCAAATAATACAGAAGAATGTTATAATATGAAAATAACAATTCGACTGCAGAAAACAATTACTGCTTAATTATGAGCCGGTGAATGTAACAGCATTAATGTAAAGTATCGCATGCCAAACTAAATAACATTAAATGTCTGCGGCGAGTGTAGATGCGTTCAGCTGTGCGAAATGCAAAAGGCCGTGGAGCCTTCTAGCTGCAGTGCAAACACACCGCTGCAAATAAATGCAAATGGGAACTTGTGTAAACAAAAATGCGGCTTAAACCCTACTGCATATATTTATATATGTAGTAGGGTTTAAGCCTACGTACAATCTGTCAATATAGTCCAGCGAATAATAAACCGTATTATTTGCTATTAAATGTGAAAACTGTGTGGGCGGTTGCCGCCGAATAAACGTTGTGGTGGGTGTATATCATTGCAAACCGCCGGCTACTGTAAACGGTTGCCATACTATTTCATGCACTCGGAATTAAAATTGCAAAAAAATTCGTTGTCGTTACGGAATTTTCCTTATGGGCTTATAGTGGCTTTTACTGTGATATATAGATTTGTATAATTATTTACAATTCTTTAAATATAACATCTGTTATATTGATAATAATTTTTAACAGGTAAAATTAATTTTAGAGTTTCACATCTCGATTTTTTATGCGGTGTAACAACCGCTCTCTTTTTATTTTAATATCTTGTAGAAATAAATTAAACTACTACTTTTAAATAATCAGCTAAGATATTTTTTAGAATATGTATTATAAAGTCAGTTACATTTTTTTTTCATTAATGTGATATGTTAGAAAAACTAATATATTAATATACAGGGTGGAATTGTCAGCACCACTTTAAATGAAACCACAGTTTTAACTACTCTATAAAAGCCTAATATAATTCGGAAAAAAAATAATTCCCAAAAATGAAAAAGTTATTTTTTCAAACAAAATAAATAATAAAATTATCGTTTTAAAATAAAACGCCATTTGTAAAGTATAACATAGGCACGCACACACTTACCTGTCAAATCGGAAACGTCGCACACGTATGTGTGCGTCACACGAAATACAGGTATGGATAAAAATCGTGAAATGAAAAAAAAATCCTACGTCCAAACTGTTGAGGTACCTTGATTAATTTCTTAGGCGTGGATTTGAAATATATTACCCTATATGGAGTTTCAATAAAAGAAGCGCTGCCTCTTCCACCCTGTATAGAATAACATAAAAAATAATAATTTATTAAATTAGCAAATATTTTTCAGTTCATCCTCTGGTGCAAGTCCCAAATCAGCTTGTGGGCGCTCCGACCGGCACGGACGTAACTTTGCAATGTCACGTGGAAGCTTCACCAAAAGCTATCAACTACTGGACCAGAGAGAATGGTGAGAAAATGTTTAACTGCATAAAAAGCTAGAAATTTCACCAAAATTATACTTCCAAGTTGCCATATTTTTATATAACAACATTATCATAATATTTATCATTTATTAAAAGATATACAACCTCGCGGGAAAAAAATAATCTTTGATAAAACTTAGCATAAAGACCAGGCAGATATTTAACGAGCTCCTCGTAATTCATAAAGCTTATTAAGTCCCAGACACGAAACTCAAGAACGGAATAAGCAACTAATTTCATTATTCATAAAGCACATTGAAAGCGTTAAAGTAGTCATTAAAGAGGCCGTTACTCATATTTCTACTATCTTTCCTGACATGCCACGAGGCTAGCTACACTACACTACACTACACTTACGAGATACTACATTTTTACGCGTATATTTTAAAAGATGAAATATACTCTGTTTTCATGTCCGTTTTTCATTTCGTGACGATTTATTTTGACTTTGATTACACCGCGTCAATGTTACGGCTTATTAACGGCCCGTAATTACGCGAAGGGATGACAACGTAAAATATTGCTGAAGCGGGAAAAATTAATAACCTGAAGGCTATTTTAAAATTAAATAAATATTATAACTGTGTTATCATATTTAAACTGTTAGAATGTCCAGGTTTAAAAAATGCTGACTTCTACTGACTTGTATGGTATGTAGAAAGAATACGAATAAGTAGGTATAATAGTATGAACTAAAAAAAAGTATGAAAAAAATTAGTGCATGCATTTGGCTGTGGATCAGTGGTTCTGGATCTTTGTTGATATAATACTACAATTAAAAACATTACTTACATTGTAATTATATTTTAGATAGAGAATAAGATAAATAAGAAGTTCCCTATGTATGAATAAATGTACCTATGAATTTACAATATTTAATATATTTTTGTAAATTATTTCAAATAAAGAAAATTGTACAAAAACACGCGCTAACTAATACAAATAAGGCTCTCAGCCTAAGAAAACCTAGAGGGGTCGGTAACTTCATTACTTCTCATTATAATGACACCCTAAGGATGAAAGTTGTTTATTCAGTACCACGTGACAGATGGACAAAAATACCACTGGAGAATTAAATAAACTGCAATAAGAGAGACCATTTTTTTCTACGTAAGCAAGCGATTGTTTAATTAAAATGTTAACAGAACATTAAATTCATAGCCGCATAGATAAGAAAATAAGCTTAAATAAAGCTTTAAAAATATATACCGATTTCTTAGAAAATATTTATTTGCAATTTTAATAAAATAAAAGTAAATAGCACGTAACATTCCATATAAAATAAACAAAGAGATGCATACCGAAATGTGAAAGTGAAACAATTTTCAAACACAGCTAATGCAAACCGGGAGCATTCCAGAAGCGCCAATATCCCCGAATGGTGCGTTTTGCGCGACAACGCCTGGCCACTAAACTCGAGTTAGGAAAGGATTTACGTTACTCGGTGCCCACTACATATGTGGGGGAAAAGCAGCTGCCCCCAACCGACAAAACGTATAAAAGTTTTTCGCAATGCGGTCCTTAAATTGTTTTTAAACCGATGAGTTTCGGACTGTTTTGCATAAGTGCCTTCCAAGATTTATTTTTTTATCCTGTTTGCTAAAAGCAAAAACAATTGCTAAAAAAACATTATAGCTTAGCTTCATAAAATTAATTGAGGGATATAGAAGCACAGGCGTTTCAGTCACCAAATACCGAAACAGCTGGAAATTTCTACTAGTTTAATTTCTATTAAATAGTATTTCTATTAGAATCCGATGTTAGTCTTTCCATCGGAATAGGTTACTGAAATGACACTAAGTAACCAAAATAAATTATAATTACATTACTTTTATATATAAATTTATAATATTAATTAATTGAATTGAGTAATAGAGTGTTCAGTTGAAAACCGCTTTTGCTTTTTTACCTCCAATATCATGAAAACTAATAAATTAAACATAGAGTCATATATCGTAAGCAGCTAGATGTATAGTTAGGGCAGATTTAGATGCAGTTACAAAGGCAACCGAGCCCGCCATTACGCGGCCGGAGCGACCGACCGCGCAAAAAGCGGACCAAATTCTATTACCGCCCGATATGCAACAAAGACCGCTGGCTCGCCCGCTTCAAATTGCTTTAGGCTACAGTCGCGATATTTACTTATACATGCCGCGATATTCCTGCAAATAAAATACTATTTTATACTATCTTTTCAATATCAGAAGCTATTTGATAAGCTAGGTTAAAAGATTTACGATGGAAAAGTAAGCGGTAAGATATGTAGGGGGAGACCTTAGTTGACCTTCGAAGACACGGTACCAAAGATACCGGAAGGATCCCATGGACGGCATGTATGAATAGATTGATGACAGAGGACGAGATGAAAGAAGTATGTAGAAACCGTAGCGTTTGGCGTTCCGTTCTCACTGATTACCCCGTTAGAGATACAGCGAAGCTAGAATAGAAGAGAATAAAATAGGTCTAGCAGGTTCATTTAGATATACTCATACAGGCCGATCTGTTTATCTGGCTAACTATAGCCACAAATATAGGTGATGGACGGGCAGACGGCAGTTTGTAGGCCATAAATTGCCAGGAGTACAAATTAAATTAGGTAATACACAGGCGTGACGAGCACGGACAAGCGGCAGGGCGGCCGCAGTTGACATGGAATGGGTGTGACCGATGTCGCCGGTGCTGGCAACGCAGCTTCCGCACTTTTTGATATATTCTTTTATTTAGCTCATTCAAATTTCACATTATAGACTAGTAGATATCATTGTTTAAACAAATTGTTTGCGGTATGTAAACACAGTATAATTAAATACCTTTATAACGGAGTATATTGTTTTATGGATATTTTTTTTTAAAAAAGACCAACGTAGATCTTAGATAAAAGCATATTTTCATAAAAGTAAAAAAATAAAAAAATAGATATAAATAAATAGTTTTTAAATAATATAAAAGCTAGGAAAATATTAAATTATCCAAATAATTCACCTTTATTAAATATTCTTGATTTTGATATTAAATAATAATTAATTAATATGGTTGTCGAGGGATAAACAAAAGAGGGCGGGCCCGTCGCAAGCGTCAAGTAAGGTGTCAGTTGCACCGCAAGAGCCGCAGATTTGTGGCCAATTCACACGAGCTCCAATCCTGTTTGGTCAATGTTAAGAACATTTATTAATTACTTTTATGTAATTTATAATTGAAGTACGAAATAATTTTAATATATTGATGTGTTTATTATAAATAAATATAGTCAATGACCATAATAAACATAAGTAACATTTATAAAGGATATACTAAGAGTATTATTATACGGCGTTGAGTTCCACGAATCAATAAGCAATGCCTCCAGAATTCGGGGGAAAGTGGGTAGTGGAATGTTGTAACACTAGACTCCCTCTGCCTAACCCGTTACAGGTGGGATACAGCGTGAAGCTGAAAACAAAAATAAATATAATTATTATGCTAGTTTATATATTTATTATGTTATTGAATACAATGTTTGATACAATAGAGTGTCTGCCACAAGCAAAGACCCATAGCAGGACGTCAGTTACAACGTATATAACGAATGATTTGTGGTCAATAACATAAATTTAGTTTCAGTTGTGAATTCGAATTCCAGGTCCAAGATTCTTGATAGGATTATTGCTACATTAAGTTGTACTCTCTATCGTGAAAATATTAAAAAAATAACTCACGAGAAATTACAAAAGTAATATATATATCGGTACATTCCTAGTTAAGAAGTATATATATTTTTATTTTTATTTATGATGAATATAAATTTTATTTAAATTAAAAGACAGTTCTTAACATCATGTTAAAATACGCGACACTATCTCCTTCGTATACATCAAATCCAACTACAGCGAAGCTATCAGCTACCGTAGTTCGTTTTAAATGGACTTCTAAACTTTATAAGACTTACGAAAATATTAAATATCAAGAAAGAAACTAAATATTAAGTACATTTTCGCAACAAATTACTTACTCGATTCTAATATATAAACAAAAAAACAACAAAGTTTCTTAATAAAAAAAAATTATACAAATTCCAGAAACGGAATGTTTATTCCTCAGATATAAATTCAATTAGATGTTCAAGAAAATAAACCGTAGCGGTTGGATGGTAATAAAAATGAAAAAAAAAATCCAGCCGCAAAAATAAACGAGACAAGAAGAATGCAAGCAATTTTTAATGTGGAACGAGTAGAAAGCAGCGCGACCCTCCACCGCGGTAATAATGTAGCTAACAACGAAAATTCAACGAATCGTTGGACCGACTCGCTCTTTACACATTTTAAACGTTCTCAACGGATAAAGTAACGAGGTACTTACAATACTGTGGATAAAGGTTATCTACTGGCGTCGCTGTTATGATATTTATGAGAATAAATACGATGGGGGATTTTCACAATGCTGCATTTAAATAACATTTTTCCTTTAAACTATAATATATATATTTAATTATTCAAATTTTATAACAAAATGGATGGTTGTTTCCTTTATATTTTTATCTGTATTTTATTCTTTTATTTAGTATATATAATTCATAGAGCATAATGTTACTTGTAGGATACTTGTATGTTGAAACAACATATTTCACACCGATATCGGGCGGACAATGGTCGGAAGTACCCGAAAATAATGGATGTTATGAATATGGATATTATGAATTTAAACGTATCGTTATATCGGAAAGGCATACGCCTATCGAATAAAGGAAGATCTATATAGTAGTATTGAAAATCTTTTTCTTCTTTAAAATTAAACGTTAAAATTAAACGTCCAAATAAATTATAGATTATATTTTAAAAGGACATTACTCGTACTTATTTGAAAACTGGAATTATATTTGAAAATTGGAAAAATTTGTTCAATATGTTGAGATTTAGTATTTTGCTTTATACCTTAATGTCACAAGCTTCACTTCTTTTTTAGCGTCACGTTGTATCCCGCAATCAGCAAGGTAGGCAAAGAGAACCTAATGTTAAGTTACTCTTTCCCTATTTCGTCCAATTTTCGTGGCATTCATGTTGTGTGACGGAACTTAACACTGCGATTTGTGTCTATACCAGAGCGAAAAAAATGGACATATTTAATATGTCATTTCCTGTCACGTTTACAATCGCACCTGCGCCACATTATCAATGCCATAACTATTGTAAAATACTTATACAACTTAATTTTCAAACAGGTGAAATGATCATAACGAATGACAAGTACCAAATGAGTGAAATTAACAGCTCTGCATACAGCGTGCAAATGCGTCTCGTCGTTAGAAATATACAGGAAAATGATCTGGGAGGGTACAAGTGCATCTCTAAAAACTCTATAGGCGACGCTGAAGGCAATATTAGATTGTACGGTGAGTTTCACTTAAAGTTTTTTTTTTTGGATATTGTTCTGGTTTCTTTAATATTTTATTTTACTTAATACATATTTATTTCTTTGGAAGCATCATCTTTAAATTTAATAATATATTTTAGTTAACTTACCAAGGTGAAACAAAATCTAAATGGTAAAAAGGGTCAGTTAGATATAATAATAACATGCACCAATACATACTTATTAATCAGTTCAAACTATAAATCCAGTTGGCTTCCTATTAGTCTAAATTATGGAATTGTGTTATATCTAGCTTACATTATATAATTCCAATAACAGAAATGGAACTGCCGTATCGCAAGAACCGTAACGACGACGATCGTGATGGAGAGTTAGAAGAAACAAATGATGTCCGATCCAGTCTTCAGGGCTCCTTGCGGGAGGGTGGAAGACTTCATGATGCAGGGTTCCTTGGCGGAGGAAGCCCGCTGCCCTCCTCCGCCCCTTACGTAGCTCCGTACGCAACCTTTTTAATATCTGCCTTAGTCTACATATGTTAAACTTTTCCCTTCAAGCCATATGAGGCAGCGAATTCGATGTGGCCTAACCAATTTTTTTTTTTTAATTTCGAGTGGCTATGACTTGTTTATGTCAATTTTCAATGTGTTCTAGTTGTTAATGTTGAACGATTGAGATTTATGATTAACCAAAATGGTTTTCGAACATATTTTTTTCAACAATTAATAATTCTCGTTTATTAATACGAGAAATTCCTTTTCGCGTCCAAAACCTTACAAGCTAGAAATATTATTTTTTATTTTCCTATTTTCTTCATATACTGAAGTTAGGCCACTATATATTGACTGTCTCATATTCAAGTTGCGAAAGAACTCTCTATATAACGTATCTATTGTTCTTCCAAGTTTAAAACATGATTTTCTCGTTACCACCATTTTCTAAGTAATATAGTTGAGGATAAAATTGCCTGGAATATTGCTATTCATTTAAGACCAATCTCAGCAGCCTTCCTTATTAAAATTAAATATATTTTATGACTATGATATGATATGTATGTTTAAATATTAATTAATAAAATAAATTTATATGTATTAATCGAATTCAATGTTGCTAATGTATATGAATGTCGTGACCAATAAGGAAGTGAGTATATGACTGTATATTGTATAGAGCTGTTAGCTTATAATCATTGTAAATGCTTAGATAATTGTGGTACTGTCAAATTAAATTTAGCGGTAACCCAGTAAAAATTGTTTAGAGGAAATTTTGAAAGAAAATCTTTAGTATTTAATACATTATTATTTTCATTAATGTTTGTATAAGTCTTATTAAATCTTTTACGTTCATCATTTTTTTTATTAATATTAGGAATACGAAAGAGTCTTATATCAGAGCGCAGAAATTTCACTGTATGAAAAAAAACCTTGAAATGAAACTAAAATATGTTTTTGAAATATAAACTTTTATACATTTATACATACCAAAGCAGATTTTGGCAGGCAGATGCAAAGTTTGTCACGGTCTATTTTAGGTATTTTTAGAGCTACGAGTACATATACTCGTATGATATTCATATTTTTTATTATAGCACTAACTTTAACTTTTCTGATTATATTAAACCCCTTAGACTAAAACATAGTAGCTGTTTTAATACTACTGCGAAATAATAGCTTGAAATTATGAAATTAATAAATACTGTCAAAATTCGCAATAAAATGTATTAATTATTAACTAATTGAATATTTTATTAATAAACTGTTTTTTAAAATGAATTGTAGGTTACTGGGTTATTGCTATCATCAATTCAATAAAAGATTTGTAATCAGTCACTTTATTGACATTTCTACGATTCTACGGCGCTATTATAATTTAATAACCTAATAATATAAACTTTGTTGTTTCCTTTACCACATACATTTTGAAATCTACTGACATTATCATAAGCATACAATGAATATTGACATTAGAAAATAATATTGAATGTAATCTTAAAACCAGAACATAACGTTTTTTGTATATACGTAAAAGAGTAAAATTTAGCTTTCCCCAAAATTATTTAGTTAGTTTTAGTAATTTTGTAAAATTTGTATTTATATCTAGATAATATCTAGATCCCAGATTCGCATACCTATAGGTATATTAATGTATATTGCAAAGCTATAAAATAAGTAATTATATAATTGTTACATATAATATTGTTGAATTTGTGAACCAACATTTGTAAGCTATGGATAAAATAATAAGAAAATTATTAGCAGTAGTTATGTTTATAGAACTGTATGAACTTCAGCCAGATGTTGTTTTATGCAATTCTTTGTTAAATTTATTATTATAAACGAAACGTACTATGTAATTTTGCTGCCAATGTCTACGTACAGTCTTGTAATGAATGTATAATATACCTGCAAATCATTATAAATATACATACCTACCTAACTGTTGTTTTAGTCAAGTCTATAATAATTTCCCATTTCAAGTCCCATTTATATAGGACTAGCGGACGCGCAGCTTCGCTTGCGTATTTAGAGGTGAATTCTAAAAAACCACGAAACATGTGTTCAATGAAATATTTTTAAGAGTCCGAATTTCTAATTTTATAAAAATCGGTGGCGTTTTAAAGATTTTTCCATACAAACTTTCAACCCCTTATTTGCACCCTTAGGGGGAGAATTCTAGAAAACGATGAAACACGTATTCAATTAAATACTTTTACAAATCTAAATTTTAAATTTTATAAAAATCGGTACCGATTTAATTTTTTTTCCATACAAACTTTCAACCCTTATTTCACCCCTTTAGGATTAAAATTTTTAAAAATCCCTTCTTAGTGGATATCCAGATTACGAAAGTAAACATCTGTCCAAATTTGAAGTTTCTACCATCAGCGGTTACGGCTGTGCGTGCGTCTTACCTCAGTCAGTGAGGACAAGTCCTTTTATATATATAGATAAAAAGTCAGCCTACATAAACTATAATACATTAAATAAAATTAAATCACGCTGTATCCCGCATATATCAGAATAGATCAATTTTTCGAAATATTGTGTGTTGAGTGGTGAAACTCAACGCCGAGCTTTTGCCTTGGTGCCAGAGCGAAGAAATTTTAATAAAGAGGAGTGTCTTAACACTAGGTTTCCTATGCCTACTGCCTAGTGGACACAGCGTAAAGCTGAAAAAAAATACTAGACAATAATAGTACTACATTTAAAATAGGTACTTGCTATTACAAAACACGAGTACGTCAATGACCTTTTAACGTGAGGGAATATCTTATGAAATACGATTATAGAACCTTTAATAAATTCATTACCGCACATCGTATAGACGGTCCCTTTATAAATCAATAATAACACAATCGATACCACAGCACCACCTACTCCAAGAAGACTATTGCTAGAAGCATATATCCCTACTTGTTCCTCCACCTACCTTCCATTCCTTAACATCGATTAATATAAACAAAACTACCGATGATCAGATCAGAGATTCATGCTGTATCCCAAACATGACAGGGTAAGCCGAGGTATCCTAGTGTTAAGACACTCCGTTTCCTATTTATCTCCGAATTCTGGAGGTATTGTGCTTTGAGTCACAGAACTTAACGCCGCGCTTTCTCTCTACACCAGAGCGAAGAAAAAAAATATAAATTTCGACGACCGACGATCATTATCGTATAGTATCGTAATTATACGAGATATCGTAGATAAGTATTCTATTTTTACATTTAATTCCTATATATTAATATTCCTATATTTTAATTTCTATATTTACAGATTATTGCAGTATAAAATCTGTGTTCGACATTATAACCGTTGCAAAGGAAACAAAAATTGCTTTAGGAGCGCTAAAACAGAAACGAATATACTCGTTTAAACATAGAATACTTCGATATGGATATTGCATGTGGACTGTTAGCAAAATATTTTACCAAAGAGAATGAATCACCGATGTTTTATACAGGGTGGAAGAGGCAGCGCTTCTTTTACTGAAACTGCATATAGGTTAAAATATTTGAAACCCAGAACTAAAAAAATTTATCAAGGTACCTTAACAGTTTGGACGTAGGATTTTTTTTTCATTTTACGATTTTTATCCGTACCTGTATTTCGTGTGACGCACACATACGTAAGCGACGTTGCCGCTTTGACAGGTAAATGTGTGCGTGCCTATGTTATACTTTACAAATGGCGTTTTATTTTAAAACGATAATTTTATTATTTATTTTGTTTGAAAAAATAACTTTTTCATTTTTGGGAATTATTTTTTTTCTGAATTATATTAAGCTTTTATAGACTAGTTAAAACTGTGGTTTCATTTAAAGTGGTGCTGACAATTCCACCCTGTATAAATTGAACTTGAAACTCTACGAAAATAATAATAAGATCAAAATTTTAAAACGTAAATTATATTTTTATTACTTTTTGAAGTTCAGACTATTTTTGTTGTTTGTTTGTTCAAGTATCTAGTAGGTTATTTAGGTCTCCGCCACTAAATACGCTATGCCTCGAGAATTCAGCGGAAAGTGACGAACCATTAATGGTAACGTCTGTCATCTTAACACTAGGTTCCAGGTTCCAGGTTCCTTCCGTTGCTGCGCCTATAATGCTGTGTACGGGGTTACATGGCAGCGGGAAATAAGGAAACTAGTGAAAAGACACTCCGTTACCCATTTTTCGCCGAATTCTGGAGACGTTGCCTGTTTAGTGGCGGAGTTCAACGCTACATATACACATCTATTAAAAAACGTTACTTCTCATAACAACGGTTTAACTACGTCATAGCACGTACAAACCTACATACATATGTGTGTTTTAATGTGTTGAAGCAATCTAACTTCTCTTTCAATTATAATTAAAGCTAAGGAGTTTCAGCACTAATTTGCTAATTGTTTTGGTCTACACAAACAGTGTAGATCTTGCGTCGTAAAGTAGAATTAAAATTTGGCTAGAGAATATTACTTAACATAATTGCAATTTTTTAAAGTATTTTTATAATAATAAAATAAGAAATATCATAGGTATGAAATTGAAAAACACGCAATGAAAATCATTCTTCAGTGACAATATATTGTTAATATTACAAAGACAGCATAGATACAGTATATATATGTACTAATGGACCCGGACGCGGCTACGCCTGCTTGAACTATAAGAATATTTTCGCGTCGGTCATACTGTGCCGCCCGTAGGCTAGGTCATTTCGAATCAGTGATATCTCCTTAATTATTTATTACAATGTTATACAGTAAACTGTAATTTCAATCTAGATAAAATGTTAAAAGTGACTATAATATTTATTTTCATAAGGATAAATATCAAAATGTCGCGGTAACGGTCGCGTAGCGACGCGACGGTTGTTATTAACATGGCAGAATAAATTGCATGTCAAATTAGAAAGTACTTTAAAATATGTTAGTATATATGTAATGTAATATTATATAGCCTATAGCACTTCTGAAGAATGCAGCTTTCATACAAAACAAAAACAAAGTAAATCGGACCAGTATATCCAGAGATCTTAGCGTTCAAACAAACAAACAAACAAACAAACTCTTCCGCTTTATTATATTAAGTATAGATATGAGAAAATCATATCTAAAATTATCACTAAATAAAATTTTAAATATCCAAACATTAAAACAACATATTGCTATAAATATTATTTTCCACTAATTTAACAACATTTGCATCAACACTAGCAACATGTCATTAAGTATCTCACATAATTGGTGCCTCCAGTGTCTTCGTTTGAAGCAGTAGGGGTATGTAAGTGTGATCTAGATAGGGTGTAACCGCGTGCATTAGCGAAATTACCTGCGGCTTTATTATTTTCATTGCGTCAACCCTAGCTAAGAGTTTCGGGAGTAATAAAGGGGTGGAAACTCAATAGCGATAGGTAGATTCCATTTGGTAAGATACAAATTATTTATATAATTTGAGGCCAGTCGTGGCGCAAATCTGTGACTGTAAACACAACTGGTTATAGGTTCGATTACCATTTGAGAAAATGACATATTTATTTAAATTTATATTTTTATTTCTTCGCTCTGGTGTCGAGGCAGAGAGCGGCGTTGAGCTTCACCATGCAACACACAATCCCTCCGGACTTCAGCAGAAAGTGGGGAACGGAGTGTCCTAACATTAGGTTCCATTTGCCTACCCTGCTGTGTGCGTGAAGGTATTTATTTCTCTTAATATTTAGTTGAAGATATTGTTTTCAAATATAGTTTCATCAAGCAGTCGCTGAATAATGAAGAACGAATAAAATTCACAAACTTTTACCTTTTCATTTATATCACATTCCTAGTATTAGATGGGGAGAAGGCCTAACAATAAATTACTTTGTGCTCGTTTTCCAATTGTATGGTGCTTCCATACGACGAGACATTGGCGAAGTGATTTGTGCTCAACTAGCACGCTCGGAAAGCCATAATCAAAGGACAGAACAGTATTGTGATGTTTCTTCGTCTCTCATACGACGTCAAATACATATTTTATTCATGTTGAGCGGCGAAACGCAACCTTGAGTGGGATTTGAACCCACAACCGTCAACGTATACACACAGCCTTACAGCCTTACGCTTGTGCCACCTCACCACGTTGGCTTCTTGAGAAGTTATATGAAAGACACTTGTCTATATTTTTTTCCTCGATTTCCTCTATTTCCATGGAATTCCATCATCTGCTTCTGACTGGAACCAATGTAAAAGTACCAGAGGGTACTTTTAAGACAATAAAAGAATGTTTAAAATTAGACAAATGACAGAAAAATCCACAGACAAACATACAAAAAATAGAATAACGAGAATAGAACCAACGACCTATTTTTTAAAAAAGAAGTTAGTTAAAAAAGAATAAATTACACAACACAACGTACAGACACAGCTACTTCTACTATACATATCTCATAAACTAAAAGGAGCTATTTCAGATAAGCAATCCATTCCAACGAAATACCTCGAAATTTCTCAAATAAATACGATAAGGAACTGTCAAAGACATACACAATTATTATTGTCGTCATAGGAAATAGATTGAGTTACCCAATACAGGTACACTTCCTAACGTCCCTCGAGTACAAATGGCTACAGTTTGCATCCGTCTCCAGCTACGACTGTCCGTCTGTACTATAGTCTAGTATAGTATAGTATATAACAAGTACTCAAAGGATCGCATGAGAATTAGACGGAAGGTAATTTTCTCAAAGCACATTGATAGCCGGATAGCCGGAATTTCAAATTGAAGCTAGCTCTTGAGTAGTAGATATTACAAAACGTACATATATAATATGAACATGCGTATTATATGTGTATAGGGCACAAAAGTGTAACTGTAAACACGACTGGTTGTGGGTTCAATCTCCCTAATTTAGGAAATGAAATATTTATTTAAATTTATATTTCCGTGTCTTTGATCTGGTGTCCAGGCAAAACGCGGCGTTGAGTTCCGCCACTCAAGAAGTAATACCTCCAGAATCTGACAAAATTGTGATTATAGCTTGTTGCTATCTGGGTATACTCTCGATACTGATCCCGTCTATATGAGATAAATTTGTATATGGTTTATCTTTTCTCGTAAATTGAAATATAGAATGCCATAGAATTGCCATAGAATATTTAGAGGATGTATGGATGGATGGAGAGCATGTATGGAATTAATGTCTATTGAATATAATGCAGGATAGCTGCCAGCTAATGTAATAGATTGTACTATTGACTTTGAAAAGAGCAACTGTTGAATTTCTTGCCGGCTCTTCTCAGCAGAACTGCCCTACGAACCGGTGGTAGCTTTTTGTTCATATGTTCATTCGACGATTCAAAAGTGCTTATAATAATTGCCTATTTGAATAAAAAATATTTTGAATTTGAATTTGAATTTGTAACAGTTACAACAGTCCAACAATTATGACCATTGCATCAAGTCTAACAATATTCAGTGCACACAGACTTGTATCGACGTATATTTGTTTACAAGCACGTCATCCCGGGAATACCCTTAGCGGGAACGTCCGGTTACAATTTGCATGACAATAACGCCTGTAGTTTCCCGTTCTACGCAGATATTATACATAATTCATATCCTAATGAACATAAGAGTTTTGAAATATTTAGACCTTTAAAAATATAATTTGGAAAGAAAAGATGTTATGGAAAGAAAACTGATGAATTTTCATTTATGTCCATTTATCGAGGGACCTTGTTCATTTCGATGTAGTCCACTATACTTTTTTTTACTTGGAAAATAGAGATGACAAACTTAAGTTTACGGGCATATCGACTGAACTGAAATGAACTATAAATATAAGTTTCCTTAATATTTTTTCTATAAGTTTTCCCTTTTCACAATTTTCCTTTATTTGTATTGTAAATTTCCACTTCGTGTCAAATTTCAGGCAGTGCTGTACTGTCCACGGAAAGTACCCATATGTCTTTATTACGCGGCGGACTACATACAAAATGCAGCAAAAACGATTCGTAAATGCGCTAAATCTTTGGATTGCGTTAACTTACAAGCTTGATTTTTTCTGAAACGTAGATCTGAATGATTGATATTAGTTTTACCTTGATAACTCCACGTGAACTTCAAATAAATGGTCTAATCTAGACAGATTGGCAGAGGGGCAACAAAATGATTGTTTTTTCCTTTTAAGATAACGGAACCCTAAAAAGAGTCCACACATATGGATGTTATCAGAAATATAATATGAAAACACCAGCACATACACGAGTATAATATCTATCTGATAAAAACCTAAAAAAAATTCCTAGAAAATATAAAATTATTTATGCAGTAAAACTTCAACATCTATTATGAAGCACTGCTTTATCACACCTACATTGTAAATGAAATGTTATTCTAGCATAGTGCATGTTATTTTTGTTTAGAATAAGTTTGCACACAGGGTCTGTAGAAATACATTCATACAACATCTCATTGTATTGCGAACCGGTGTGTCAAAGACCATACAAAAAAATAAAAAAATTAAACCTACTTCAAGTACATTATCTAATACTAATACTGTAAATTTGTTTTAATATTGTTAAAGAAGATTATTTTTAAACAATAAAAACCAGTAGAAAAATCAACAAAATTAACATTTTTTTGTCTGTAAAATAATAAATTTCCATCATTATTTGAAACTACAAACGACATATTAATATGAAATAATTGTTTATATTGATTGCCATAGTAGTATAATAATTACTCATCCATTGCACTATAACGATCGTATCTCTCGATATACGACAGTTTTACATTGAATGGCTGTGGGAAACAAATTTAAAACAAATTAATTATCAACTCTGATTTAATACTGCTAATAAATACGCAAAAACAAATTTTCATTATTCGTTCGGTAACTCTATTATCGGCCGTTATTTTTCAGTTTCGAATACAAAATACTTTGCTGAAAAAGTGGTTTATTGTGTTCTTAAACAAAGTTATTCAGTTCACTTCGCAGGCATATTGTGTGGGCCCATTGTGAGCTCCTCGGGCCCAGGTGCTGCCCTCATCCATTCTCCTAAAATAACCCTATGAATGTCAAAAATACCTTTATTTACCCCTCTTTTTATCGCATTGTTGCCAAAGCGTGTTAATAAACAATAGGTAAAGTATTGAGGAAAACTGTTGTAGGTGCGCTTAAAAATATATTATTTCGACCCTTTTTCGGATTATCAGATCAGTTAGCGTCGTAAAGTTACGAGATCCAAAATAAATATATTAAATTCTGTTCAATAATGATCAATATTTGGTGTACGATATATCAGTCTCACTGATTTCCTGGTGGTCTTCTAAGCATCTCAGTATGATAATAGTAATTTTGAAATGAAGGAAAAACAAAATAAAATTGAAAAAATCAAAAATGTTTTTAAAATTTAATACTTAATTTTTCGTATTATTCTCAGAGTAAGAGAATGAATGATCAATAAATAATTTGTGAAGCTTTCTACTCTTCACATTTCAAAAACATTGAATGCTCAACAAAATTCACTAACTTCGAAATGTCTGTTTTATATGTTTTACTTTAATATCAATAGTACGATCCAAACTTTCAACTTAGACAACAACAGAAAGCTGAAATACATACTTACTTTACCAACCTATTAATATAAACAAATAAATTTAACAACGACGTTGAGTTCTGCCATTCAAATGAAACTCAGAAAAAGGGAAACGGAGTATCTTAACACTATGTTCCCTCTGCCTATCACGCTGTGTACGGGATGCAGCGTGAAGCTGATTTTGATTTTTAAATTCAACAACTTAATTTCATAATATACAAAACATTCCGTGTACGAGAATCACTCGATGTAACGGACCAGCACTCGGGCCATGCATAAATAAAGCCACGCATTTTAATGACTGATCAATTAGGTATCTGATCCAAGTTTAAAAGCACAATTACCGACGTCACAGCCGATTGACCGCAGCCTACATTGTACGTAATTAACTAGATATTGGATAAACAAGCTTATTGCATGCGGTGCATGAAGATCATCATTTAATATTATATTACGTTAAAATATTAACTTAGTTTATGAGTTATTTTTTTTTTTTGTAAATATAGCTAAAAATAATAGAAAATGTAATGTAATGTTGTTATTCTTTACTTACCTCATGTTATTATGAGTTTGTACAACCAAAATTCTCAGCACGTTGGACCCTTAACTCGTCTTCAGGTATTTATGGCAATGTCTTTACCATACCGATGTATTATAATTGTAGGTAGGTTTATTAAAATATATATAAAATATTATTGGGTCCTTTATTATAAAAGTACCTACTTTTATAATAAAGGACCCAATAAATAATAATTTATAGAATATTAAGAAATCAGTCGTGATGCAGGGGTACAAGCGTGTGACTGTAAACGTGACAGGTTGTGGGTTGGATTCCCTTATCATGCAATCTCAATTAACTCTCATCCATCGAATTAATTAAATGTTTATTATTTTCATTTCTTCCCTCCGATAACGAGGCAAAGCCCGAGTTCTGCAACTCAACACTCATCACCTCCAGGATTTTCAGTTTAAAGGAAGTACTATATTTCTTAATGAGAACGGAGTGTCTTAATACTAGGTTCCCAGGTTCCCAAAAAAAAGGACGGTATAGTTAACTTCATTATCATAATTGATAAAGGTCATCTTGAAATACAAAAAAGCATAAAGTTAAAAAAAATATTACCATAGACTGCAATAAGCTTGCTCTTTTTATACTTTACAAATGAAATGTGATCTAAAGTCGACCGATAAGTTGATGAATGCATTCGTTTCGCGCCAAAGTATCGCGACGTGCGCCGCGCACTCATAGAATCACTTGAAAAAAATCCATGCACTTAGTGCTGAAATAAGCGCGCCTTTCGACCGCATTCACTTTTAGCGATGTAGTTTTTCTCCTTTTACACCCTCCACACCCATTCTCCCATCAGTATTCACCATCTCTCTCTGGCAACGCATCTCCTCAGCTATACTTTGTTCGTTTCAGCGTTCGTGACACAAAGCAATATGTGAGTTAACTTCACTGTAACGGTTCTTGTTTGAGTTGCGATTTAATGCCTCCTTAAACTGAGATGGTTTACGGGTTAACCCGCCTGAAAAGGTTGGAAGTATCAGCAGTTATTTACTTTTTGGATCCGTTCAATATAAACTTTAAATCCTTTGAAGACACTCGCGTCATTAGACATAGAAATGGATAAACTTTTTATTAAAACTCGTAGAACATTAAAAAATCGTTTGCATCAAAAATCTCATTTAGATAACGCTATTCAATCATTTAGATAACGCTTTCAACTTTAGAATATGACTGCTTAAATGTTATTGCAAATTCTATGTTAAGTATATTTAAACATAATATTTTATATTATTTTATAAATATAATTATATTTTAAATATAAGCTACAAAATAAAAGTGGTTCGACGTATTCAATATCAATAAAGTAAAATAACTCCCTACCGAACTGATTAAACTTTCTCCACTCATCTGAAAACAATTTGGTGGGAAAAGTACTGAGATTAAGAGCTAATCTATATTTGCCAATGAAACAAGCATCAGTACGGCCACAACTTGTCCAATTTACATGACGAAGGTGGCGATATCGCAAAAGAAAGTTTTCGACAACTTTTATCAGATCCACCCACTGCGGCTGATAAGTTGTACTGAACTTTATTTACCAACCCTAAACGATGATCCGACTCCATGGAGACAGAACAGCTTAACGAAAAATTTATAATTATTTATGGAAATAATATAAAATATTTAAAACAAACAACTCAAATTGGAATAGAAAGGAAATAGCGCCGTTTTATTTTCCAACATCAGGAAATATTAATTAAATTACCCTTTAAAATTAATTTTATCAGAGTTCTTGCCTGGAGGTTTTGAATTTCTTCACTTTGTTTTGAAACCATACAAACCTAATGAGTTTGTTCTTGAAATGAATTTACTTTCTGTTATAATTGTTATTTACATCTCGTCATCCAACTTCAATAAATAACATAAGAAATTTATTTTCACTACAGAATACAGAAGCCATTTCCATGTTATATAGACACTGGCTTACAAACTCTCGAACTGGCTCCGAGGGACTAGGATTAGGCAATTCCTAAAGCAGACTACGTATTACACGAAGAGATTTAAACTGAATTAACCGTTCGATCGGAAAATTGGAATGCCACACAGATAATTACCTGACACTCACAGAAAAGGAAGTCTCTTAGAACGAAGATTCAAATAAGCGTGGTCGAAGGACCAAGTGATGCGAGCGGCCTTCGCCTTTATCACGAAAAAATAACTTGCTGTGATATCTCACAAGTGCGTGAGAAAGGTAGATTGAATCTGGTGAATTTAAATTTTACAGCATTATTCCAATTAAAATTTATTTGTTTGCTTTTTTTCTTTTAATATTTGAGATTCAACTTTAACTTTGTATCAATAATAAAAACCGATGGTCATGTTTACGACCTCATAAAGTGTATACGATAAAACAAGTCGGAAATGTAAATTCTACTTGGACCAATAAAAAAAATCATTGACTTTGAAAAAAAAGTTTAAGTTAATTAAACTATATAGATATATGTAATTAAAATAATGTTCATATATAGATGGGTATTACAAATATTTAATTTAATCTTTCTACATTATTCGAATGGTAAGAGAAAACTTACAACAAACTTTATAAATAATAAATAATTATTATGTGTACTTGAGAAACTCAATGTAATTTCCACATGTTATAAGTTATTTTTATTAATGACATTTTTCAAAAGTTTTTTTTCAGGCTAACGCGGTACTCAACGCCGCGCTTTGGGATCGAACCACAACCTGACGATAACTGGCGTCTAAAACGTTGTTACAATGAAATAACAAAAGATATTATTTCAGCGCAAAAGTTTCGAATGGACTATATGTGGGCTCATGCCTACAAGACTTTCTATAGATTACACGACTTGGCAACCGATTGGCAACAAGCCCGACAAATGTGTGAAGCAGAAGGCACAACATTGCTTATTCCAGACACATTGGACGAAATAGAAAACTTAAAGCTACTAATGAGCAATATGAAAGCGCACTACACTGCTATATTCGTGGGGATACATGATAAATTTGCTGTGGGATACTATGTTACAGTTAGAGGTACTGTTTTTGATATATTAAAAAATCAGCTTCACGCTGTATCCCGCACACAGCAGGTTAGACAGAGGGAAATGGAGGGAACATTCCTTCATTCTAGGGTCGAGGCAAAGCGCGGCGTTGACTTCCTCCACTCAACGCGCTTTGCTTCTAGAATTCATCAGAAAGTAAGGAACGGAGTGTGTTAGTGCTAGGCTCTCTCTACCTACCCTGCCTCTGCTACATACAGCATCATATGATACAGCGTGAAGCTGAAAAAAAATTATTAAAAAGCCTTAAGCATTTATGAGGAAGTAATTTACACTCTATCTAATTCTATTTTCTAATACGTCAAATTTATCAATCACGAAGCAAATATCTGATAAATGTGTATATAATAAATTCCATTCACATAAATTTATAGCCTATATACAGCCTGATTGTACTTATTTACAGGGGAACCTATATCTGGAACTATCTTAGAGCTCCTTTGGGCGGAAGGTAGGCCAAATAATGCCAATGGTACGGAACACTGCGTCGTTATGACAAGAGAGGGTCTGTTAGACGATAGACCGTGTTCCGACGTGCATCCGTTTGTATGTAAAATATTCGGAAATGAAACAAAATACAATGAGGCATGTGATAATTATGATGAAGGTTTGTTTTATATTTATTTTATTTCTTTCATGCACAAAGTGTAACTGCAAACGCGACTGGTTGTGGGTTCGATCCCCACTCAAGGAAATGAAATATTTATTTCATTTATTCGCTCTAGTGTCGAGACAAAGCGCGCCGTTGAGTCGCCACTAATGCGTCCAGAATTCGGTGGAAACTAGGAAAGGGAGCACCTTAACACTAGGTTCCTTCTGCGTACCCTATGTTCAGGATAAAGCATGAAGCTGAATGAAAAAAAAGCATGAATTTGGTAGGATAGGATAAAGAACCTCAAAGTGACTGACTCAGTTCATAACACACTTTGAACTTATTTTAATTACATTTACTTTGACAATATGAGTATTCCGAGATTTCACGATTACTTACTTTGTGTAACCAGATCGCAAAATTACTTAAATATATCGCCGAGCCGAATTTCAACACAAAGCTATAGTATTCCGTAAGGTTCTGTAGAATTTAAAATACCTATGAAAACCTATAAAATTTAAATGCATTATTTTTTAACAGCCTATGTTCCTCAACAAGCGATAAACAATAAATGCTATAAGTTTCACGCTGAACCATTGTCTTGGCATGACGCCTACTTGGCTTGCAAATTGGAAGAAGGACGTCTTGCTATTATCAACTCGGCGAAAGAAGCGAATGTAATTGTCGGCTTCCTGGTAGAACATTTAAATAGCAAAACTCCTGATCCTAATATTTTATATCTTGGATATAGTGATCTAATGTTCCCTTATCAATACAGAACTATCGAAGGTAGATTTAGATTTCTATTGAAAACCTAATATTTAATATATGATATTAAACATACACTGTTAACAAATTCCTAATATGCAGCTGAAAAAAGTTTTGGTATATCGATTGGTTTAAAAAATGGTAACTTAATTCCTGATGCCACGTTACCCTTTATTTTAGTTTCGCCTTCTGTTTAGCAATTCTTCACAACATTCTTTAAATTCATAAAAGGTTAGGTAGTCAGGTAGTAATTTTTATTCACTAAAATGTCAAATTTCAAATTATTGTATCACTATATGTTATACTGTATTGTAATATTTTATAGGCCAAACTCTAGAAGAGGCTGGATATGCATCTTGGAGTCCCATGAAAGAATATAATACAAAGAATAAAGTGAAACGTTGCGGGGCTATTTCACGGACAGGTTTCCTTGAAATCTCATATTGCGAACAGCCAGCTATGTTTCTTTGCGAAAAAGTCTTAAAAAATTCTTCTAAATAAATTATACTGATAGACCTTAATTAATTTACACAAAATATCTTGATTTTGTAGAAAGGCCATACATCCATTTCTTGTTGAAAGTGGAGAAGGGAAGTGTCTAAATCAAAATGAAGTGTCGTAACACTAGGTTCTGACGTTTCCTCAGCAAAAAATAGGAAAGTATAGTAATAAAATAATGCAGCTTATAAGGCAAGCATGATGCTATGTATTCAATTAATTAATTATAATCAATTCCCATAGAAATAAACAATTCAATCTAGATAGCAAATAACAATATAATAATTTAAACAATTAGGCATAACGCATAAAATCGTATTATCACTACTTTTATGCACCACTTAATTATTATAATTAGTGACAAATTGACATAGTGACGCGACACAAGCACTCCCATTAGTGGCAGTTAACGTCAGACGTCATGACCTCTCATCGGCCTCGTTGTGTAACCGACAGGCCTCTGACGTTTGACGATAATATGTGCGCAATATACATTTAAAGCCAGTGGTGCGCGCGACTCGATGGATTGCGACTTTGTCGATTACGACCACCGATTGAACGGGGTTAATAAGCGTGAAATGTTTTCGTTGTTCATTTTTACGTGTTTCCTTTGATGATTGTATTGGTGGGGGTTTTTTTAATTAATGTATGGAAATTGTTTTTTTTTAATTTCATTTATCTTTTTTCTGTATAATGGTGAGGAAGTAGGAACACAACTTTTTCTTTCCTATTAGTTATATTATATTAAAAAAATAGAGAAACTAGTGAGAATGCCGCTGCTGAAATTTTATTATTTATAACAAATGAATCTGATAAGCTTCAATAAAATATACATAAATTAAATTATAAAAAAAATAGATGAGACAATATATCAAATCTATAAATAGCGACTTTTAAACTTACCAGCAGAGAATATAACCACTGTTCTATGTACTTAACTCTGAATATTCATCAAGTCATCGAAATAAACTTATGAATGCGGCATAATTACGCTACTTCGTCGATCATTTGTAAGTTAAATATTAGATGCCGAAAAGTTAACGTATGAACTTGAACAATTAAGTTAGTTCGGAACGAGGTAGTCCGTGATTAGAGGGATGTCCGTTATCCTCGCTCGCGGCAACTGTCGAACATTGTTTCGAACAAATCTGGTAGTGTATAATATTATGTATCTGTCTCTATATTATGAAGTTTATATTTATTTACTTCTGATAATCTATATATTAGTGCGTAAAGGAAATATTTAAAAAAAAAACGAACGAAAACTGTGGGTGCGGGAGTATGAAATTTGGTAGAGTTATGGTTAATGTAGACTGCAGAATGCTAATATTTTTTTAAAATAATGCGTAAAATATACATTACATTATTAGAATAAGTGTACACGTATTAAAAAAATTAAATCAGTGACGCTAAATTATATAAATTATAGAGACAAGGCACTGCCCTAGAATTCTCAAAGGAATAATCCTTCATATTTCAGATACGATTTTGACTCGGTTCTAATTTGGTTGTATAGTATGCATAATTAGTATATGTGCTCGTGTCAAATATAATTAGTTGTAACTATGCCATATAAGTAAAAACAAAAGAATGTAACAAAAAAATATATATTTGAATTTACTACAAAATTCAAATATTAATAAAAAGATATGACATCCGAAATACTTGCAAATGTATTATTATATAAATATTTATTTAATTCTCCTAATCTCCGTGAACAATGAGAATTAATGAGACCAGAACCATGCCACAGCAAACATATTGTATCGTCAATAGTTACTTTAGTTTATGTGCAAGTTCATTAAGAGTTAATCGCTAATATCAAACATCGTAGTGGTACAAATGTAGCGAAATTATTCGTTATTCGTAGGTACAATTAGGCGGCAACCCCTCGGGCTCTAATGAATAAGCTGCTATCAATGCGTATTGATTCACAGAAATATTAATTAGCAAATGCATCGTTGTGCCGTCTATGTACCTATTTTACAGTGTTGGAATGCAGTTTATTACAGTTATAAAAGATTTTTTTCTATATTAATATTAAAATGCTGGTTTTACTTTTGAAATGTAGTGGAATTAAATTACCTATTACTTATTTAGAAAACGCTAAAATCTTAAACGTGCCGGGATTTGAACCCGCGCTTTTTACGCGTTCTCGTCTTCTTCTTCTTCTTCTGAAATTCTTGAAATTCTTTACGTAAACGTATAAAAACACTTTTATAGGTTTATTAAATAAGTGTTTTTCTATCGTAAATTTGGAATAGTACTTTTAGAAAAAAATCTTAACACCAGAGCGAAGAAATGGAAATATAGATCAATATTTCACTTCCTCGAGTGGGGTCGAACTCACAACCGTCGCGTTACACTCACACCATTGTACCGCTACGCCACGACGGCCTCAATTAATTTATAATTAAAATTGATAATAAACATAATTGACAGTAATCCATCTATAACTGTTATTATCTATATTAAAAGTGAATGGAACCACCTGCATTAAACAGCTTACGCGAGCGCTCGACGGTCGCTTTTGAGTTAAATTTTATTTGATTGCAAGCCCGTCACGACAACAGGCTGATTGATGTATTGCCGCTGGTAGTCAAAGATGAAAGCAATTAATGCATAGAGGTGGTGTGTGTTTGTTTATATTCAAATTTATTTTCCTCATGTTATCTATTTTAGAACTTATTATTATATATTAGCTTTGTTATTATGATTATAAGATGAAAAACTATCTCTTCTATTATCCCCATATAATAAGTGGAATCTGAAGTAATACTATTATAAATATAAAAAAATTGTAAGAATGGTTGTTAAAATAATTTGAAATGGTTATATATGCTAAATTATTAATTAAAATGAGAATAAGAATCATCAAAATTGGCCATGGCGTTTGGACTCTACAGCACCACATAGGAACACACATACAAGTATATACATCTATATATAAACTCATAAACACATTATGCTCCTTTGCTTAGCGTAGTTGGTTAAAAATAACCATAATAAAATTGTATTCTAGTTGGTACAATACAAGTACAAATGAAATCTTAATTTATTTCACTAAAGAATTTTTCAATTTATCTGACTACATTTTACATTTTAAGAGTACTTCTATTACACAGAATACAAGACATCGAAATTCTGTAGTAAACTTACATTAGAATATTTCATTTGGTACTGAAATTTATAGAGTAATTTAATTTAATTGACGTAAATACTTTAAAAACTTATTTTTTTAGCATCACGCTGTATGAGAGACATATCTGCTGTGTGTGAGCTGTATAAGACCGCTACTCACTTTCCGCCGAATTCTAGTTGAATTGCAAGCTGAGTAACTGAACTCAACGGCACGCTTTGTCTCAAGACCAGAGCGAAGAAATGAAAATATCAAATATTTAATCTCTGGCAACATTTAGTTCCGACATCAATATGTAAAATGTATAAAAATGATCACAGAGTGACTATAGAAGTCTGTAAAACTACATTTAGTCTGTTCCATGAAAGACGAAAATACATGAGTCTATAGAATTTAGTATGTTTTTTTTTATTTTTTATGTTTATTACCAGAACTTTTGACTGGATAAACCAATTTTTATAATTCATCATTAATTTATTTGAAAGATAGTACTCGCTATGTGGTCTGACTTTAATTTGGACCATTTCTGACAATGGTATCCATGAAAAAATCACATAACTCAATATCCCGTCAACCCATTTCGAAGTTGTTTTTATTGGAAAGGATACACACACTTCAAGGGTTCAGTTAATTTAAAGGAAAAAATTGTTTTTTTTGTTAAAAAATATAATAATTATTAATAATATGTATGTAATCGGATTGCGCTAACACAATAAAGACATAGTAATTCATAGCCGACACATGAAAAGTCGCGATGTCGATAAGCGGCCCCTTTCATACGACATTAACTACATTAGTGACGCCACATTTCGTAACAATCTGCGAGGTGGCTCAGTCGCGTGTGAATCCGAAGATACAGCAGCTCATTTCCTCAATCCTAGCTCGGAGAATAGTTTAATACTGTTTGTAATAAAGTTAATTTTGTTATTTTATACAAATTAACAGTAAAACGAGACTGATGGAGGTGCAGGGGCCCAAGCGTGCGACTGTAAACGCGGTAGGTTGTGGATTCGATTCTTGCTCGATGGAAATAGAATATTAAATATTTCCAATTCATCGCGCTGGTCATGATGCAAAGCGCGGTCTTGAGTTCCGCTGCACAATACGTAATGTTTGCAGGAAGTGGGGAATGGAAGAGTTTGATGAGAATAGTGTGTCTTAAATCTAGGTTTCCAGGCTCCTTTTGCAGCGTGAAGCACAAAGTACTCTAGTACTTAATAACATTGTTAATAATAAAACATTAATATCATTGTAGCATAGTTTACGATAAATTCTCGAGTACTGATGGTTCCAACTGAAAATTCCTCGCGAAGAAACATTAGTATTTAAAAGAATATTTAAGGTTCTTGGGCATGGCTGAGCAAATCACCATTAGAACAGGCCTTTTTACTATTACGTTGTCTTCCTCAAACTCAGAAAGGTAGGTAGGTCTACTTTGTGAACATAAAAAAATATTGTACCTATAACAAAATATGTTTTGTACAAAAAATTGAAGAATAAAAATTACATTTAATAATAATAGGTAAACGATATGATAATAAAACTGCATCTCGATTCTCATCACACTCGCTTCAATATTGAAATGGGGGCCAACACCTGGGACATCGCGTTTCGATTGAAAAATGCTTATTATATTGCTTTCTTGTAAATGAAAACGCAGTTTATTTCTTGTACACAGATACATAACGACTCTTTCAATTTGCGTTTCAATATTTCATATATCATTATTCCAGGGAATACCTACCTATACTTCAAGCGAGCAGGCGACGTATGAAATGATGAATGGTTTCGAGAGGAAAATGTTGTCTATTCTTTACACGTTTTTGCGATAATTAAAGTCTAAAATTGGATAATTTTATGATATGAGAAAATAAAAAAGTTTCAGTTCCTTAATTTTTAATTTATATATCTTAACGGATTTAATTTATTTTTATAATTATAATTTATAAAAATTATAGTAGCTGTATATGCTTATATGAGTAAACTTTTCCCTAAACGCCTTGATAATTTAAAGTCCCTAAAAAAATCCACATGATTAGCATTGAAGAATTTCCTATAGAAAGAGTGCGTGCTGCTATTGATAACTGCCCTCAACGTTTAAAGAACTGTATTGTAGCCAATGAAGACCACTTCGAATGAGCTTTACATATTTTTAATGGTTTTATATTAATGTATTAAGCTAGCATACTGTAATAGTAATAAATATTACTATTATTAAAAAAATATATTTTTGTAACAATATTTATGGCATTATTAAGTAAGAGTAGCCCCAATTTCATTTTTAAATGTCTAAATAAGAAAATAAACAACAAGTTTCGTGCGTAAATCATGAATGCTTAAATAAAAACGCAGTGTGAACAGGAAAAAATATTGTAAGAAAACGGACTCCGTAATCTAATCCTATTTTCCTTGATATCACGAATTTAATTTAAATCTTGAAAAATATATTTTTTAACTTATGACCCATAATTTATTTACAAAAAAAAAACTGGTAAATCCAGTGGTCGCCAGTTCAAATTCCATTGTAATGAAAATATAAGTGCATGAATTTTGTTATGCACATTAGACTAAAATAGTTTTGTGTCTAAATAATTATTATATTTACATCTAATTGTCCCAGCTACTCGCTTAAAAGGCTGAACATGCCTACCTTCTTAAAACATTTCTTTTACTTGAACTAGGTCAAGTACGTACTTCCATAACCCAAGCCAAATACCAAAAATAAAATATCTCAAAGTATTTCACAAAGAGGCAACCTACCAGCACAAAGCTAGACAAAATACGAGTATAGCGTTTTCTACGCTAGAAGAATATAAATAGTCATAAATTTCTTTAACTCCTTACGACTAAAGTGAGATCGATCGATATACGAAACATGCACTTAAGGTAATGGTTTCCAAAAGCGGTGTCGTTACTATGCTCCATTTTTTGGTGGCTGCGATTAAAAATGTATGGGACCAAGTGTCCGGAAGACTCCGAAGAGAAACCCAATATTAATGTTATTCTTGAACCTCCAACCAGTGCAGTCAATTTCAATTTGCCTTAGACGCGGTTGAAAAACTTCATGTGGAATTATATTTTTGTCGTCGTTATATGAATCTGTACTTTTATTAGATTAAAGTTTGAAATGTCATATAATTGTTGGTTTTAACTTTTAGAATTTAAAACATTCACAGTTCGGTTCTTCTTTATTTTTATATTTTGCGGATAAATGAAATGTAAATAAATATATTTACATTTTTTTTAGAATATTTCTGAATATACGAGTAAATACTGTATTTTTATCTAGTAAGTAAGTAATTTTCTCAAGTAAATATTAGGTACACAAAGTGCAGTTAAAGTAAATATCTTCCAGCCTAACTTCATGTTCCCAAAGGTGCGATGCGATAATAAAATAAAATATTATGAATGTTGTCTTATCTACATATATAAAATCGAAAGGTCACTCACTCATCACGAAATCTCAGAAACTACATGTGCTAGGAATCTCAAATTTTGCATAGGAGTTACTTATAGGACGTAGGTGCTCGCTAAGGAATTAGCAATATTCGACTTCTAAGGGGTTGTTTTTGGGGTTGAAAGTTTGTATGAAACTTCGTTGCTACAAATGCTAGGAGTCTAAAGTTTAGCATGGACATCACTTATAGGACGTAGGTACTCATGGAGACAGAAATTAATAATAACGTAGTTCACGCAGGCGAAGCCGCGAGCGGGACGCTAGTTATAATATAAAACTAATAAGCATAAATATATACACCTACACTACCATATAAAAATAAACAGTAAATAAGATTTTATATAGGAAAACGCCCTAAAATAAAAAAGTCATCCGTCAATGACAAATTGCCTGCAAAACTGGGGGTGGTATTGACATTTTTTTGTAGTTTTTAATCTCCTTCATATTATGCATTCCGCACACGCCTACTCCTTGTAGGGCTTCGGGTTGCGTTCCACTCCAGTCGGGCCGCGTAAGCTGAAAGCAAAGCAAAACTTTCCACGCAAAACTAAGTTTTAGATTTTTATTGCTTTTAGAGAACGTGAGACGCAATAATATTAAAATTTTACTGGCTATATATGAATATTACTGCGAAGATCAAAGTTGTGAGGTAAGATGTAAACTTGGCTTACACCCCGCATTCATATTGTTTCATAAATTCAATTTTCTTCTCTCAACTTACAGTAATCTATGACACGATTTCAACAGTTGAATCATTTACCGAATGGATTTATAGGCCCTTTCAGAGCTTATTGAATTATAATTTGCATAATGGCTAGTTGATTTAGATACCAATTAGAATTGTATGTAACGCATTGCCATAATAAAGGTAGTGTTATTATAGACAAAATATATATCTTTCGTGTTCCAAAGATCATTTGTCTCGTACACAATCTGTCTGGTGGAGACGCGCGTCTTAGTACTTTCGCTAAAAATGCAAATTGTTTGAACTGACACCACGCCCCCGCGATGCGATGTAGCACCAGCAGTTGACTCGAGTCGGGAAAGAGGATAATTTTTCACCAGGATAGGAAGAGCAAGCCACACCCCTGAGAATCTGTATTGTCTAACTAAATATATTTTCCAAGACTTACAGTTAATGTTAACAAGTCTGAAGTAACGTTTCTTATAATACATTTCTTGTTGGTTGTTATTTACCAAGTTTAATAAAATTCTGTGTTAATCAACGAAGCTACTTTTCATGATGTGCTTCTAATATTATAAATGTAATTTTTCGCAAAAACTACTGAACGGATTTGGATGAAACTTTACAGTAATATTGCTTATATATCAAAATAACACAGAGGCTACAGATTTGATAATTTGGCTTTAATATATCTAGCGGGCGAAACCGCGTTTGGCTCGCTAGTATTTTATAAAGTTTAAGTTTATAAGAGTTAATTATCAAAGCTATTAACACATTGGGAGTGTAGAACGACGGTATCGTAAATCAGGAGTGCAAACAGTGTATTAATTACAAATGCAAACAGCGAGTGTGGTCGGCCGCAGCCGTCTCTACCCAGCTAATGATTTGCAGTGCAGCTATACAAACCAGCGGACAGAAATATCCTAAACTAAACTAATATATGCGTTACTTATATAACGTCATTTTATAATGTTCATTTCATTTTCTTTTAGTTACTTTGGTATTTCATATTTTAATCAAGAATTGTGAGTTACACTTAATATATATGACAATATACCTATACTTTTATTATCCATGTGAAATAAATTTAACATTTTAAAATATAAATTAGTATAAAAAAATACATTTAAAGTTATAAAAGCATATTCTTCGGACGGGACAAAGGTACTGGCTAGGGCTCCAGAGAGAATTCCAGTAATACTGCCTTCTGCATCCGGTTCTTGCCACAACAGCTCAGCGATAACCTAAAGAAGTTGGTCGTGGCTTTTTCCTATTGAACCGTTAACTAAAATCACTAACGACAGTAATTTCATTTGCTAAGTTCAAATATTTATTTCGGTTTTAGTAATGTATTAAAAATACACAAAACAAAACTACTTTAATTTTAACCTGTTCATATTACATAAACGTACACATTTCGAAATTGCATCCCAAACGTAACTAAATTAGTAGAATACTCTTAAATAAATGTATTCCAGCATCCAAGTCAGCGATGATGGAAACAATACACCTGACTAAAAGCCCGTTTTAATTTCATTTCCATTACTCAAGCGTATAAAGATACGGTTTTGCATGGAAACTGGTATAAAGAGGAATGCGTACACTGCCGTCGAAACAATAATGTGCGATTGTAGTTACTTCCACAATAGGAGTCGGCGACGAGACATGCGGGCGACGGAGAGTGGGGGGAGAGGAGAGGTAAAATCGGTCCTTTCAAAACATTTTACCGGGACTTAAAAAATAAAAGAATCACTCATAGCATACCAAAGCATATACTCGTAGCAACCTTCAACCTAATACGCAACGTTTTACTTTAATCGTAGGTACGTGTACTTAAATAAAATGTTTGGGAAAATTTGGTTTTATATGAAGTATTATGGAATATTTTGAAACAAGAGACCAGACGTGGTGTACGAATACAAGCGCGACATGTTTTGGGTTCGATTCCGACTTGAGAAAACAAATTATTTAACATTTTCATTTCTTCCCTCTGGTGTTGAGGCAATGCGCAGAATAAAGTTCCGTCGCTCAACACGCAATGCCCATAGTGAGGAACGGTATGTCTTAACACTAGGCTCCTTCGGCCCATCGTGCTACAAGCGGGATACAGCGTGAAAAAAAAATTGAAACACTAAATTGTAGAGAAACGTAGATAAACGTAAAGGTATTGTCAACATGTCGTAACCAGAAATCGACTTGGAAGTCAGCTATACCCGTGTATTTTACAACTGGCGAATATTCGATTCAATCGACCCCACCTTGGTTTAAGTGTGAGACTATTTTTGCTATCGCACGCCGGGGACACACTGGCCAGGCTATCGTGAAGCCAAATGGAAAACTAGATGGCTTTTCCGCCTTTAGTTCAAGGCCGATGATTAGAAAGAAAACTACATTATATTTTTTATTATATATAAATTGGTAAAGGCATAGCAAGCATGTTTTGTATCTTCTATTATAATAAAGTAAGAAAAAAACATTTTTATGAAACAATATTTTTATATATTATATGTATATATGTTAGATACACACATATATTTTACCTTTGATTTTTTTAATATCTTTCTTTATTGATAATTGCTTAGTTTGTTTGTTTAGGACCTTAAGCTTTCAAATAAGCACTATTTTTCTGAAGGCCAGGCCCTGTTATTTTAGCTGCCCTAAAAGCTATGTGAAACATTTATATAAAGTTAAGCACTACTACTGTATATTCTTTATTTTTTATTATACATTTAAGAATTATAAATATTTAATACAGCCGTAGATAAAACGTAATCTGTAAAATATTCAATAAGCCTTATTTTATACATGAAAGTATGTGTAACGGGCTTTAGTTCACATCTAAATTGGCTGCTGAAGTGGCTTTTCTGCTCGCGAGTTGCATCTGATCTATTTATATTTTATACCTTGCATATGTATATATGTACTCTAAAACTAATACTACTACAGCCGTGTAACTGTGAAAATTATACCATGTAGGTTCGATTTCCAGCCGAGGAAATGAAATAAGTATTTAATAATTTAAATTCTTCGTCCTTTATTGAGGTTAAGTCGCGCCACTCAACACGCAATGCCTCCATAATTCGGTAGAAAATGTTGTCTTAACACTATTTTCTCTCTGCCTCGGGATACAGCGAGAACACAAAAAAAAAGAAACGAATAAATCTTGAATTTTACTAAATAAAGACTAGTTCAACAATAATTGAATTAACCAATCGGCTGTACCTACACATATACGAGTATTTGAGTCATACATACAGATTGATTGCATTCCCGCAAGCGTCACGGCGTGGCATAGAAAATATAGCGAATGCGTAATTGGACACGCTATGCGTCGCTCGCACTCGACGGTCGGCGGCGCCTGCCGATGACGGGCCGTGACAAATAATATGACGGATGGCGAATACTTACACCTATTGGCTGAAATGCAATTCCGTTTAAAGTACCTTTGTATTAAAATCGATTTCGATTATATATTCGATTTTTTTGTTTGATTGTAGAGGGCTTATGGGTTGTAGTGTTTATTAGAAAAAAATGATATTTTTTTTCTGATTTTTTTTTTCATAAATTCATTTGTTGGGAATTATTTTAAATGACGGATAGCGAATACTTATCTATTGGTTGGGATGCAATTTCGTTTAAAATACCTTTGTTTTAAAATCGATTTCGAATATATATTCGAGTTTTTTTATTTAATTAATTGTAGAGGGTTTATGCGTTGTAGTGTTTATTAGAAAAAAAATGTTTAGAAAACATTTGTTTTCTGGTTTCATAAATTGTACGAATTACTTTAAATATTTATAGTAGTTAGCCGTCATATTTCTTAACAATTTTGAGAGTCATTGTACTGTAAATGACGCTTGTAAAAAATAAATAAGGAAAAGTTTTGTTTGTGGGTTCTCCTCAAATTAATTAGAACATAAAAAAATTATAAAAATATATTCCAAATAAGGGGGAAATGTGAAAGATAACAGATTACAGTTTTTTATACAGAAAATAGATCCGCACCATACTTTCCACCGAATTCTGATGGCGTTGCATGTTGAGTGGCGGAACTCAACACCACATTAGACGTACTTATTATCCATATATATAAAAGGACTTGTCCTCACTGACTGAGGTAAGACGCATGAAATGAAATGAAACGAATATAATAAAAATATGTTTAAGGTTTACGTATATAATTGAAATCTATCAGATATTTAACAGTAAATAAAAACGTCGCTGATAAAAGAGTAACAGCGGGTGTAATACATCAATTTAGGTAGAACGAAAGTTATGTTTCGTAATACCCATTACCCAGGTTCTTGTATAGATCGTTAGAGCCTTTTGAGGTAGCTGCCTTCAGGGCTTTGGTCGGTGTTTCACATCCGTTCAATTTTAAATGATAATGTGTACGGCATGGTAATCGAGCCACGAAAGTTATGCAGTACTTACTTATTGTGGAAGTAAATTTTGTTTGATAAATCATTTTACACTTGTTGAGTAAGACTAAAGAGTTTTGCAGTGGGATTATTTTAATTTGTAGTCCCGGCGAATTTAAACCTATACTAATATAATAAAGCGGAAGAGTTTTTTTTGTATGTTTAAACGCTAAGATTTCTGGATCTACTAATCAGATTTACTTTCTTTTTATTTTGTATGAAAGCTACATATAACATTACGGTGTAAGTCTTAGTTAGCCTTAAATAACGAAATAACTATGATAAAGAACGCCATCGAATGCTTTGAGCGCGTGCACTGCAAAAATATTTAAGTACGATATATGTAAAGCGTGAAGCTGAAAAAAACCAAAAATTTTTCATCTGAATATGACTGCAAAGTTAATAATGTCAAGCTAATATAATATCCGCATTGCATATTTAATATGAATAATAAAGTTATAATGAAAACAAAATTTTAGAGAACATGTTTTTGTTTCACGAGATGAATTTCAAAGGACTTTTGAGCTCTTATTTTACAATAAATGGATATTTGTACTTAGATATTTTATCACAAAACATAAATATTGAGTTATTTTCACTCATTTTAATGTGTATATATGTAAAACTTAATGCATAGTACAACATAACATTGTTTTAAATAGCAAAAGCGTCGTGTTTTCCTGTTCCACTACAACCTACTTACCCCATTTATCACCACGGCCATCCTCTTAAGTCGAAACAACGTGGGCCCTTATGAATCGCACCATTTCAAGTAAGCACCTATTTACTCTGCCTGGAACGTAACGGTTCCCCAACTAGCGATAAAAAGTATGTCTCAGGGTAAGAAGACACGACATTCATTGGCGTAAGCCTTGATATTTTTATTTAGGTTTTGAACCTGCGACTATAGTACTTTTGGGAACGACTGAATTATTTATTCTTATTAAACAGCCATACTGATGATAAATTTGTCAATTTCTTAAGAATTTAAAGACTAACATTTATTTTTGGAGTGGTTCAATGTTCTCAACCAAAGTTCGTTTTCAACCAACCACCTACATAGTAACTGTCTTTTTAAATTGCTACGAGTACTTTATATTATTATTTTGGTATAAAATTAATCAAACAAAAAATTAAAATTAGTTTTCTTTAAAATATAAATAAGTACTTTCAATTTTGAAGGATCCATATTATAAATGATTTTAATCAAGTTTTCCATAACTGAAATATTATTCGAAATTTCCAATTTCCAAATTTTCATATAGCAAGCTTCGTAAAAGTAAATAAAGTGAGTACTTATAAATACCATAAGATCAGTGCCTTTTCTGATTTCCACCAAATTTTTAGTCCATAAATTCACAAATGATAATTTATAGGTCCGTTTCGCGATAAAACTAACATTTTGTTCTCTTATTCGTAACTAGTAGCCGCTCGCAACTTCGGTTGTTTGGACTGTACGCCCCCTGCTATGCTGTTTCCATTTACCATCTGTCGTGCTTAAAATGTTCAAAAACATCTTTGTCTTCGGACTTTTCAAGCTCAACAATGCATTCTAACGAGGTTACAAAAATTGTTTTTATTTATATTTCCTAAACTTTATATAGTTAATATTTTTGATAGATTCTTTTGGAATTAATATAGGCGGCCGCATATACCAAACCTCCTGGATTCCGTCGAGATCCTGGAGTTCCACTTTAGTTGTTCTAAACTTTCTATTTTCTAACATTATGAGAAAATAGTGAAATACTGATAGCGCTCAACGATTGTTTCTAAGGAGTTATACTGGTATTTCTGAAGGTTCAGCTGGAATTAGACTTTAGTTTTTTTATGATAAGGTGGACTTTTTTCACATTACGTATTCAGACCGTCAAAATAAATTATAGTTCAAAATTAATGTACAGAATTGACTTCTTTTACAATTTCAATTATAGATTTTGCCAAAACTTATTCTCTTCTTCTCTCTCTCTTTATATATAACAAACCACACAGTTTCATACATCGCGAGCACGAACATAGATGCAGATACCATTGTCCAATAGATGTACGTATGTTCATATTGTTTCTGTCTCGTCGAGTTGCACGCAACTAATGAAATCGTAAATCAACAACGTTGAACATATATCGACAGATTTTCAACTGGGAAATATTTCGCTTTGAAACATTTCTCCCGGCTTATATAGATTATTTATTAATAAAAATTTCAAAGTGGAAATATGCATTTTGTATGTAGTATATACTCACGGCAAATTAAAAATATAACTAACTGTAAAACTTTTATCGTTTCATTCGTTAAAGGAAATACTAAAAACAAACATTTTTCCAATCGTAAATTCCCAATGTTTACCTTTTAGTTAGAATTTTGATATAGATAAAAGATAATGACACTTTTTTCTATTGTATGCGGATCACAGCGCTGTCTGTGTGTATATTATTATTAGAAAACTTCATAAAACATATATATTTTTTAATAAATAAAACTATCTAAGTTGGTTTATTTAAGACATAGTTAACTTACTTACTAAAGTAGCATCACGCTTAAACCTTAGCGGGGTAGTCAGAGAGAACGGACCGCCAAACGCTACGGTCTCTACCTACCTCTTTCACCTCTACACACCACTGTCATCGACCTCTTTATGGTCATGAATGGGAGAGTCCTCACCGCTTTTTACGTGACCTTCCTCGAGTATCTTTGATACTGTGTTTTCTAAGGTCTTTCTTTTTCATCATAAATCTTTCGACCAAGCAGAAACAAGATGAGTACATTCTTTTTCATAATATGCTTATAGTAGAGTATGTAGAGAACCTTTTTGACACTCCCTTTTTCACTTTATAAAGTGAGAAAATAATTTTCACCATAGCTAAGAATATTTTTACTTCAAACTAAATATACGATTAAAAAATTATAATTTACACGAACTTGACGAATCTTAATTTGTTTTAATAAAAAAAAATAACATACTAAATTTCTACAAATTTTATTACTATAACGAACAAACATAATATGTATAAAATAAATATATTTCCTATACTACGTCTGGTCTCAATTCACACACGAACCTGTACTGTACTGTCCGCACTCCGTGCTACATCAAAAAGGGTGCACTCCAACTAATTGCGTTTACTATTGATACCGACCTATAGATGCAATGAAAGCCGGATCCGACGAATGCCTACATTAGTAAATTATTAGCGTTATAAGAGTTAGCCCAAAGCACCAGGTTTGATCGTGTTATACAATAAAAATCATTTACATTAATTTTTAAGATTATTTTATTAATATTGATTGTTTTACATACTATGTCTATATACATTTGTTCGTTATATTATTTGAGCCGCCATTCAACACGCATTGCCTCCAGAATGCGGCTAAAAATGATGAAGGGAAGTGATAATGGGAACAGAATGTCTTAACCTAGGAAGGTTCCCCATAATAGTAAGCCATAGGCAAGTAACACTGCACAAATTTATCTGCAAATACCTTAGCTACGACGCAATGAACTCTGTCGTATTTAGGAAGTGCAGGTTTGATTTTGTTCTCACTTATTTAAACGTAAAAACAAACTAAATAGTAGTCGAGTTTTACTTCGAGAATTAAACCAGCAAATTTTAAGTAAAAACGAAACTATTTGCCACATTACTATTTCTATTGTTCCAAGCATACACTTGTTATATATAAAACCACATAAGACTTTTAACAATACATGTTTTAATTGCCCTCTGTTCCAAACATGGAGGTTAGGACTAGACAATATTCGGGGTTTTACAGTAATGCCCCTAATATTTCGACTATACAACACTCACTAGAGAATTTTGGGTAAATCTATACCTAAAGCTACTTACCGCCTGTACCTGCCTACGGATTACTTAGTTAATACTTTGCTATTCAAAGACCTATAAAAATAAAGAGACGACCGCGACACGGCGAGGGTCAAATATGCTATTATATATTAATGTAATGTTAGCGACGCTATTCTCTCGGTAGTTTTGGCAAAGATGCAATTTCATTTGAATATTGTGCAAGTAGACTGTTATCCCGCGTTATCGTCCTAACTGAAGCACTTTAAATACAAAGTGCTAATAAAAGTAGTATCACTAGCGGCATTAGCATGTGAATAGCGTTAATTGATATTGAAAATAACGGTAATATTTGGGGGCAGTTGGGGCGTAGGGGTACAAGGTGTGCCTGTAAACGCAACTGATTGTGGGTTCGACCCCCACTCAAAAAAAATAAATATTTATTCAAATTTAAATCAACTTTGGATACGGACACTAGGTTCCCTCTGCCTACCCCATTGCGTGCAGGATACAGCATGAAGCTGATTAGATTTTTTTGGAAGTAACGGTAGATACAAATAGAACCTATATTGGGTAATACGGATGGCTCATATATTCAAAGGTATAATTAAAAGGGAATTTAGTGGAGAGGGTGTACATTGAGAGCAGATATACAGAATGAGAGCATTCTACGTAAGCGCCTCCTCCCGTCACCGTGTCTCCGTGTCTCCAGGATTTATAACCAAGTATTACATGTCATTCTACACGTTAGCGTGTTTCTTACGCGGATGTGCGAATTTTATGGGAGGTAGTCTCTAAAATTTATTAGTAGATTAAATATGTTTTTATAATTATTTACAGGCCAGTAGTGGCGTAGGGGCACAAAGTGTGACCGTAAAACCGACGGTTGTGGCTTCGATTCCCACTTGAGGAGATGAAATATTAATTTAAATTTATATTTCCATTTCTTCGCTCTGGTGTCGAGGCAAAACGCGGCATTGAGTTCTGCCTTTTAACACGGAATGCCTCCAAAATTCGGCAGAAAGTAGGGAATAGAGTGTCCTGACACTAGGTTCCCTCTGCCTACCCTGCTGTGTACCTCTTGGTGCCCTAAGTACATATACAAGAAGATATTCTAAGAATTAAATAATTAATACCACATCCAAAGGCCAGATGTATTCCTACACTGTAACAGTGTGAGACTCTATGAGTATACCCGTGTCTAATTGTTTCTTGCACGCGGCTATATTAAACAGTGAAACACCCCAACTTTACGACTTCTCAAATGAGTCGTTAAGTTGTCGTATCGATTCGTCATGAACCTCAAATTTTCTCAAATGAAATTGTGATAGTATCTAGTACAAGTCATTTGGAATTATGTGAAAATAATGGCACAATTTTTTTTTTCTTTTGTTATTTTCATACTGTATCCCAAATATATCAGGTTTTTAATGTTAAGATACTCCGTTCCCACTAAGATAATTCCCTCCCTTGCTACGATTGTCCTTATTTGACTAGACTCAAATAAAAAAAATTATACGATTTTATTTTATTGCGTGCAAATTTACTAACACATATTTTTAAAGAAGACATAACGGTGTCACTATTATGAATAATACTAAAAATATTATTTGTTAATTTGTCCCCTTTTCTATGCGATATCAATATTCTGTGACTTATGATATCAGTATTCTCTAACTCTGCTCCCTGACGTCACATTCCAATGAAACAAGTTTCACCCCGCAGATTAAAACGTCAGTAATATAACTGTAAAATAGCTATCGATTTACATTGACTTTTATAAAGAGAATAAAATATAAAAATATTTTCCCATAGACCATGTTACAAGTGTACATGTGATTGGTGTAAAATATTTTTTTTTTGGTTTGAATCTTTCATCTCTTATTCCACCCACTTAAAAATGGTTTTTCCAAAATTTTAGAACCCACTTACGTTGTACAGAGTTATATGAAAAAAAGTTTTTTATTTCTTTTTAGTTTATTTAAGGCTTAAAAAAAACTAAATTTGTTCTAACCGCAGCTTTTGTTTGTCACAAACAAAATTCAATATAGCAGATGTTGTGTTTCGCAATACTGAAAAAAACTAATCATAGCTCGACTAACCGTTTGTAGTATCAAATGAAAGCTCAAACTTTTTCAATCAACCAGTTAGTTTTTTTTCTACATAAACATTTGTGCAACATTTGTTGACTGAAGAACGATACAGATTTATGAATGTAAAATCAATATCACATAATAGTAGTGAGAAGCCAATCGTGGGGCAAGGGCACCCCATTCCCACTCGAGGAAATGAATAATTTTTTACTGGTGTTAAGGCAAAATGCGGCGTTGAATTCCGCCACTCGCAATGCCTCCATAATCTGGACGATTTGCGGGAAGTGGGAAGTGGAGTGTCTTAACACTAAAAAAATAGTAATACAGGCTTTTATTAAGGTTTATAGTAATGCCCTTCTGAATTTTCCAAGCTGCACATCTTTATTTTATTCAAAGCATATAAAACACTGTTCTTTGGGTTTTCAAGAAAAGAAATTAATAAAAACAAGGAAAAAGTTTATAAAGAAAAATATTACTGCAATGTAAAGTAATGCTTTCTTGTTCTGAAAACGGGTCGCCGGCACCGCAAGTTTTTATAAACTAATTTAGTACCAAAAACATTCAGAAACAAAATAGACTTCGCGAACGTGGGTTCTACTAAAATTTCCATCTTCTCTGAAAGTATCTTCAGATAATTTATTTAATATACATAAACAGTGCGTTTATTACATGATTTAGGAATAAATGATGGATAATAGACAGTGAGAGCCTGGAAATGGGTGGTGTTAAAAGATTCCGTACCCGTTAAAACACTTTCGTTCCCCATTTACCGAAGAACTTAAAACGCTATGCGTCTAGAGTTCTTATGAGGAAACTCAAAGCCACACTTTACCCCGTTGCCACCAAAAATAAAAATATTATTTTATTTCCTCGAGTGGGCATCGAACCCGCTATCTGTTGCGTTTTATTCGTGTCCCTGCGCCACGACTGACTTCAATAAAATATATTTAATTATACGTGGTACTTAAGGATGCCTTTTTTAAAAATATTAATTATTGTACCCTCAAGATTGACGGCGGAGAGCGAGTCCTTATTCTCTTCATCCCTATTTAAATATCACAAAATACAAGATAATTATGATGAATAAAAAAATAATCTAATAAATCGGAAGTTGTTCATGCACAAAATGATTGTTTATTCGTTTGAATAATACATAATACTGCCAACAAACGTGCCTAGAATTTAATATAACATTTTTGTTAATATAATATGAGTGCATAATAATGAGTAGAGTTCGAGGAAACAGTTTCGCGCTAAATTAAAATCTCTCACAAGCGAATTAAAAGCGGGAAGTTTTAAAGCGTACTTTAGGCACAGCCGCTTAATGATATTAAACTGTTGATTTATGTACAGAAAGGTTCCGAGAAGTAAAATTCGTGTTAGTTCCCAATGCAGTTTACGTGAATTATTATAGCGGGCGACTTATATAACTTGGAATTAAGTTATAGTTTTAAATAAACTTGTGAAGTTGCTATGAAAAACGAACCACACAAGAATAAAACTAACTGTGGTTACACTTGGGCATTACGTAATATAAATTAATATAAAAAAAATCAGCTTCCCGTTGTATCCCGCACACAGTAAGGTAAGTAGAAGGAACCTAGTCTTAAAACACTTCTTTCCCCAGTTTCTGCCGCGCTTCGCCTCGACACCAGAACAAAGAAATTAAACTATAAATTTAAATTTATATAAAGATTTCATTTCTTCGAGCGAGGATCGAACCCACAACCAGTCGCGTTTATAGTCACACTTGGTACCCCTAAAGCACACTGGCCTCATGTCCACACAAAATATATATAGTCACAGAAATATAAGCATGAATATAAATATAATAATATTTAAAACATTTCTACTTGTCTAGTTTCGCTGGCGTTAGTTTATAGGAACGAGCGAGGTGGCGTGCCCTATCTGTCATCTCGAGGGCGTCACGGCAAACACGGCGTTACCTCGGCGTTTTATTAGGGGTCCGCGCTAACCACTAACGCGATATGCTAATAACGTGGATTCGGGCTTCTTTCTGGCCTGTTTGGTGGATTCAACTATATGGATAGGTGAAAATGTTTTTGTTCTGCACTGAAAGTTATTCGTATTTGTAATAACTAAAATAAAAGTTATTTAGCGCTTCAATTCAGAAGAAAAGTCAGAATTTTTGGTGATAACTTTTGTGCTAAGCAAAAATAAAAATAAAGAGAATCGTTAAGTACTAAATAAAAACACTAGTAAAGTATAAGTGATTTCATATCCTAAATATATTTCTCTAAAATATATTATTTGAAGATAGCTAGCTATAAATTATAACTTGATATTTTTTTAAGCATTTCATTTCATTAACCACCCGTACGATGATACGATACATCTATTTTTAGATACATTCGCCCCTCGAGTGTGTGTTTCTTTGTTTTTCACAGCTTATTATTGTAGGGTTGTTAATTTCGTGTTTTATCTTTCAAATTTTAAAATATTTTCAATGTATTTAGTTCTATTATATCTATTGTTAAAGTTGAAACAAACACCTTTTCCTATATATTCCTAAAACTGAAGACATGAAAAAATCGATAATAAAAACGAATTACTTTCTTTATCAACGCTGACAAGTTTGCGGCGTTTACTTCCGCCACTAAGCACACAAAGGCTCCAATTCGAAAAACGGAAAATAACGAAAGATATAAAAAATTAACACAAATTAGATCTAATCGTCTAACAAATATAATAACAAAACTAAATATATAATAAAAAAGTCATCATCACCATCATTCACAGAATCGACTGTCAGTTATATCGGCAAATCAGCAATTAACCAGTGGTTCAACCCTACAGCGATTGCGATCAAGAACGATCCCGTGGAAATGAGAACGGGCGGCCGGGGACCGTGCAGATAAAAACTTTCACTTTTTCCACCAACTCTCTACGGCGACATTCGCGACAACAATAACTCTGCCTATACTATTATAGCTGACCTACATATATGGTACACAGTTATTGTTATTAATAATATTTCTATACTATATATACATAAGTAAAAATTTAGTCATCTAAAACATTTAAATAACCATTTAAAAATAAACTGCAAAAGAGCTTTATATTTCAGTGTGACATTTAAATTTTAAAACCTGATACCAAAAATAGTAAATACAACAATTTGTAAAGCAAAAATATGAACGTAGAACATTCTTGCACGAGTTCTGAAGGTGATAAGCATTATGGACCGCAACCAGCACCGCCAGTGGCAGTTTTATTTACGATCCCGGCCAATATCTGAAGAAGGCAGCTCCGGGTATACTAATATCGTCGGTGTGGGCGTACGCGATAGCCGCTCGATAGAATAATATGACGTTCAGGAGCGGGCCGCCAGCACGTAGGCAATAAGCCCCCGGCACCAAGCCAAAGCCGGTCAGAAAAATAAGATTGGACTCGGACGCCGGTTCCGTGACCCGCGCGTGCCGCCACATACCGCGCTCGTCGGTCACAGCGCGAGTGTCTCGTACTCTTGGGTGTAAATACATTGATCACATCTTCATTTCAAATATATTAGTCATTTCTCTTAATTAACTCGTTTATATATGTTTTTAGTTTTAATTGGTAATTGAAATTTTGAATATACTTATCTGAACTATATTTTTTGTAAAAGTTTACTATAATATAAAATAGACCAGGGGTTCCCAACCTTTTTCAGCTCGCGGCACAGTTACAAGTTTGGTATTTTTTGACGGCGCCCTATCCGAGCTAGTTCGCTATTAGAAAAAAAAACAGCACGAAATAGATACCTACACTAATATGAAATTGAGTTTTATTTATTTAAATGAGAAAATAACAAGACAAGAATAATAAAGTACGACGAGTTCTTAGTCAATTCAATATGACGGTTGAGCTTGGTGGTCTCCGCACAGTTTCTCAAGAGATTTTGAGATTTCCGATTTTAGATTTAGGAACTAACTCACGGCGCCCCTTTTTACTTTCTATGGCGCACTAGGGCGCCACGGCGCACAGGTTGGGAACCCCTGAAATAGACTATAGAATAGATCCAAGTAGACCTTAAAAGGCACGAGAATTGAATAATAAATATGCAGTCAAATATTGCTCCTTCATGCATACGTGGTTAACGTGTTCAGTGGAACATATTCTAGAAAACGTCCCGTAGAGGCAAGCCTTGTTTCATTTTACGATCTTATCGAAATAATCCGATCTCGCTTGTTATTTACTGCCACCTTCCCTCAATTTCTACTCTTGCTAGCCAAGAGTGCGACACCCACAAGTTATTATGAACCTTATACCTACGACGTTCGATACTAAATTGTTTACTTTAATCTACTCTTTAACTCCTTACATACTCGGGGTTCGTTTCAAAGGAGACAACGTAAGTGGCTCTGAGAGCCTTAGAATATGAAACGTATGAAGACGTTTATATGATTCAATATTGCTAAAGAAATGTAAGTTATTTTGATGTTTTAAGTCAAAAAACTTGGGCAGACGTACTTTGGGAGATCGAGAGGAAAAATCTAGATGTTTTATTTCGCATGAGACTGCGGTCGTGATGTGAACCGAGGTATACTATCACAATAAACACTTTGCGGGCTCATATATGTAATATTCATAGGTCGTAGGCTTATAAAAGGAGTCATCCTTGTCTACCATAAATATCCAACTCAAGCTACGTACTTCAACAAGTAGAAATGTTTACTTATAACTTTATATCACAAGGGTATGACTATAGAAACGCGGCAGGTTGTGGATTCGATTCCAACTCGAGGAAATTAAATATTTAATATTTTCATTTCTTCGCTCTGGTGTCGAGGCAAAACGCTGCGTTGAGTATTGCCACTCAACACAGCGTATCCTGGAGACTGCCTCCAGGATACGGCGGATAGTGAACAGAGAAGTGTCTTAACACTAGCCTTCCTCTACCTACCCTGATACAGCGTGAAGATTAAAAATATCGTAGATTATTATTACTATGAAATTATTATTTTATAATGTTATTTATCTTAATAGTAGCTCACATCTGCAACTGTAAATCTTAAGATAGAGTCTAATAAATTCTTATTAAGATCATGCAATGCAAATACGAGTGGACAGTGATTTATATTATAATAAAATAAAGTCTATACAAAAGAAACATTTTCATACTAAGCCATCAGAAATTGAAATAAAAATTTTGTGTTATTTAAATATATTCGTCTCGTTATTGCATTATAAATTTTAGAACAACGACCACCTGTCATAAAAGCAGCGACTCACACCCGTATTACCTTTGAATAACACATTAAGAATCCTAGTTATTTCTTTAGTTGCCAAATATTTTTCGGAGAGAGAGAGAGTGTTATATAATTCCCATCTCTACTGTCTACCTATTGCCGAATCTTTATCAAAAAAAGAGGTTGGGATTCGGTAGTACCGATTTTTTGTAGAACTCACAATAGTATTGTCCTTAATTCAAACATATTCTCTCTTCTCTCTTCAGTCCAGTTAATTCATGGACACTTATGTAAGATCATTTTACTTTCTTTTTTCTTTTTCAGCTTCACGCTATATCCCGTATACAGGAATGTAGGCAAAGTGAACCTAGTTTTAAGACATTCCGTTCCCCATTTTCCACTGAATTTTAGGGACATGTCGTGTTGAATGGTGGAACTCAACGCCGCGCTTTGCCTTATTACCAGAGCGATGAAAAGAAAATATTCATAAATAAGAATTCATTTCTCCGAGTGAGAAGCTAAGTCCCAACCCTCGAAGTGACAATTGAATAAGTTACTTTTATTATCATATTGGTAATAAACCTAACAACTATTTTAATTTATTTAAATCACAAAGTCGAAGAAAAGCCAGTAGGTACTCGAGATCATCTTTACGACAAAGTTGAAAATATAAAAAGGAATATCTTAATTATGATAATGAGCACTAATCATATTACAAGAATCTTATGTATATTATATTTTTCATAAAGGTGTTTGTCCGATTCCTAAACTCATTATTATTTTAAAATATACATAGAATATTCATAAATTGAAATTAAAATGTCTCTGAAATATAATTTCTTTATATAAATAAAATTCTAAGAATCTGATATCAGAATTATATATTAAAATTACTGAAGTTAATATTAAAATAATAAGAAGTAATATCAAAATTATATTAAACATATTAGAATATTTTTAGACTCTACTTAGAAACTAGTTGATTTAATAGATTTAGCCTGAAAACACAAGTAGAATCAATATATAATTATCTGAAGCCGCCTGTAAACATGAAGGCTGTGAATTCAATTCTCACTCTGGGGTATGAAAAATTTTTATTTCCTAACTCTGGTAACAAGACAAACCACGGCGTTTAGTTCCGACACTCACTACGCAATGTCTATCCAATTTGGCAAAAAAACAGAGTGTGTTAACACTAAGCAAAAAAAGAAATAACCTTAATACCAAACCAGTGCTGTAAACACTGAAAAGAATAAAATTACAGATGATGCCCATCAAAGAACATAATTAGAAGTTTTCTGTTTTCAATGTTTGCGGCATGATTACCAATAGCTGGGGAGTCCGATTGGTATGTAAGTTACGGAACGTAACGGCGAACTTAGCTCATTACCACTGCTACGTCCACTGAATGACAATGGAAGAAATTTTTACTTCATTCTCGTCTGCACTTATTAGACGGTGTCGGACGTGTAGAACCAAGCCTTGTGGAATGAAGGAAGCGGTTTGTTATTTTCGTATTGAATTTTCCATTTTCCCCCGATGCTTCCTTTGTTCTGAAGTGTTAGCTTTCAATTTTAATATATAAATATTGAATTTGTATTGAGTATTTAGTTATTTATATTGAATATTTAAAGGGTGTCTGTTTCACTTTAAAATATTAACATATTGTAGTTTTCTCTGTTATTTATTAATTTTGTCCACATAAAGGTGTATTATTTCATATTTCATCTTAAATATTATTTTTTTTCTTTCATTTGCGTTAATAATTTGTTAGTTCTATTAGATTTTTTTCTTTCAAAGTACATATATTGTTTGTCAAATCGCCGTTCCAGAAATATGTCTAATGAGTGAAAATTACAGAACATAATTTGTTCTGCAATTTTCACTCATACTTCTTTATCTTCCGTGCAAAATTAAGAGAAATAAAAATATAGTAAAAAACCACCAAACACCGTGAGGTGCGGCGTTACTTATAAAATAACTAAATCTAGCTTAATATCTTGCTAGCGTTATCCATTAATCCTCATGCAAAATACAACTTGCTGCCTAATCCACATTACGTGAGCGAAAAACATTTTTTCTGCAATAATAATGGCTTTAGCGAAATAAGCATTGTAGTTTTTAAAAACAATATACAACTTAAAAATTAATACATAAGAAAGCCGATTAATATCTTTTTTTTTTAACTTTAGCTCATGTTCCCTTCTATAGCAGGGTAGGCAAAAGTTCTAATTTTGACATATTGACATGTTAATCGTGGAAATTAAATCAATTAATTTCCAAGAGAGATTCGAACCCACAAGCTCTTCGTTTGCAATCAGGCTGAATCGAATACTTGCTAATCGAAATAAAATCATAAAATATAATTTCAAAAAATATAATAAACAATATATTTAAATTAATAAAAGTAGAGGAAGTTTGTGGAATTAGCTAAAATCATAGAGTAACAAGCAAGCAAGTCACCAGTTTCTTTTGACGTCGCCTAGCCGACTTCGTAAATGGAATTTGCAAGTAATTTTGCCGCCTCCGACCTTCCACCCTCGCCGTGCTCTCTTGTCTCCGCGTGTCGCTTCCATTACAAATTGTGTTGGAATAAAAATATGCTCAGAACTCCATGGAGTTGCTAATGCGGATTTATTATCGCGCTCCTCCCCGGAACTTTGAATTTTAAATAGACTTCCAACAAAGAAAGAGTAGCGTAAACTAATTTTATAGTGTTTTATAACTTCATTTTGCGCACTCATTTGTTCTCGAATTAGTCGTTATAAAGTTGCTTGGACTCATTTTATTATTATTTAATAATATAATAACACGGTAGCAATTAATAAAGAAGTTGAATTAATGGCTACTTAAGAAAATATACAGTTTAGTAGTTTATTATTTAACAGTTATTCTTTATTTATTTGTTACGTACAAGCACAAAAATATTAGATAATAATATTCTTCGCGAGCATTTTATAATTTCTATTGATACGAGTATATAGAACAGCTGTATATGAATTTAATATATTGTATAATTTAATTATCTAAAGTTGTATCAACTCCTCAAACATCCGCAAGTTCCCGAGAAGAAGTGGGCGTGTAATAGGAAATGTTCCGCATATTGACTCCAACGACGTTCCCCAGATCTCTAAACAATGACACACAGACACGGGCTCCTTGCACCAAATTTAGATTTTCCACTTGTCCGTTGACACTTTAATCCAGGGTGGATCAACTATTTTTACATATGGTAATACTGGTATATATATCCAGGTAAATTCCTTATTTTCAATTCAGATTTCTAGTGATATTTTTCCAATTTTTTTATTATTTTTATTTTTTTTTACTTTCACTTTATAGTACATATATACTCGTATTTATATCTTTGAGTTTGAAAATACGACTATTATAAAATTAACATCAGATCTGGCCTCGATTTCAAAAGGCTTTTGAAAGATCAACAAAATTTGATGAGTCCGTCATAACGAAAATTGTTCTAAAATCGCTACTCTAGAAAAGTTAAAATTGGAAAACGTCTTGACGTACTATGAAATACCTCCAGGCTAACTTTAAGTTTTTGCCCTTTGAAAAGTGAAAGGCCGATCTTGTATGTTGACGTTGCTACTTAGGTTTGCCCCTCCGTCGCTTTCAATCTTTGTTATACATAGAAAGTAATTTAAGAAAATGGAAGTAATAGCAGCTTGTTTTATGTTAAAATTAAAATTAACATTTTGTATTCTCCTTTGTACGTAGCGTTATAAATACAAATAAAGTGTTGTAATTTTTTTAAAATAAATATTTAAACATACATATATACATTATACTTTCGATAAAATTTATAGCGACGAATCAGTCTTTTCTTTTATCTTGCTTCCACTTCAACCAGTCAGTCAGTAAGTCAATTCCTGCACATACTATCACCATACATAAAGGAACCCAAAACATTTTTTGTAAAAATATAAACGAACGTTACGCCATTGCCATTACACATATCTAACTAGTTTTACTCAAAACAATTAAAACATCAAACTGAAATGTTATCAAATTAATATCCAATAAAAAAAAATCAAGTCAATTTAAAGACAAAACAGATTTTCAATATTAATCGAAACGAACTACAAATCAAAAAACCTGAAATAAAAATATCGATACATAAACTGATATTATTTTAAAATCTTTCCAAGTTACGTTCAATTTTATTTGTCTGTTTGTATTTACCTTTAAGTTGAAACAGTTTGCCTCTTTCATTCGTTGGTACACTTTCGTACATAAAAAGTGCCGTCAAAAAGGATTTTTAGGATAGAACTTTAAACAAGTTTCGGGTATAGTTCTTGATCCCTTTACGTCTACAAAGGGCTAAAAGGCAAATGTTTATTCAAAGGCTTCATGGATTTATAAAAACTATTATAGTCTGACATTCAATCTTTTCTAGGTGAAACAGTAAATTTTATTGCGTAATAACGTTGTTACGAGTGATTTAATCTTATAACTGATTTAATATAAAATGTCTAAATACTTACAATTAAATTAAAGCAACTTCGAGTAAAATAATTGCGATACATAAAATAACAATATTATAATGAAAATTTATAGATTATCCGGCCATTTAACTACATTTCCTATCCATACATCACCTAAAACACCACAGCGTGTTGATTGGCGGAACACAACACCGCACATTGCCTTAACTAGACCGAAACAAACATGAATGCGGTGAACGCAATCCGTGTGAGATTTGCACCCACATCCTACCTCTACAACTAGCAATAATGGTTAAACACGTCGTTAGACACGCTATTGATTGTTACGTATACCTAGCTAGCCTTTAAATATACTAAAGTTATTTTTACAATATGAGACCACATTTAGAAAACACATTTATCAAGTAAATGTATCGCCTCCTTCATGTTTATTACATTTTGGAAGGAATAATATGGTATATGAGGCCGTCGTGGCGCAGCGGCACAATGGTGTGACTGTAACGCGACGGTTGTGGGTTCGATCCCACTCGAGGAAGTGAAATATTTATTTACGTTTATATTTCCATTTTTTCGCTCTGGTGTCGAGGCAAAGCGCGGCGTTGAGTTCTGCCACTCAACACGCAATGCCTCCAGAATTCTGCAGAAAGTGGGCAACGGAATGTCTTAACACTAGGGTCCCTCTGCCTACCCTGCCGTGTGCGGGATACAGCGTGAAGCTGATTAATATAGTATATTATGTAGTTACAAATGAGTTATACCACGCTCCACTTTCAGAACAGTTTTAAAATACTTGTGAATATTCAATTTACATATCTTACCACTTGTGGAACTCAATTTGATATCATGATCCATATTCCAAGTTTCTTGACACAAATTACGTCGTAGTAATTTAATCCTCGCCAACTTCGTTAATTTTATTTTTCCATTGAATTAATTTAAAAATTCCTGCTGAGATCCAGGCAGTTATCGAACTCGGGACGTCGAAAACTTTCAGTGCCGCTGCCATAGTATTATTGGCGAAGACATTTCAAGAAATTCTCATTTTTAAACTTGTGCGTGTCATTTTAATGAAAAATTTTATTTTAGCGCTTGAGTTTTAGTATTTGACTCTCATATATAAAATACCTTAAAGTTTAAAGTTAGTAGTAGAAATCAATACCGTAAACGTTTAGTGTGCTTAAGAATCAAAGCTATAAAGCGTAGGTCGGTAGCAAATCGGTGGACGTGTCGCGGAACGAGACTGCAAGAAGGCTTTAGGAACGACGTGCGACAAAGTTTTTATTTCCCAAGGGATACACCGATCGTAGTGCCACCCAGGTGCTCCCCGCACCACCACCAGGTGCTCCAGGTGGAAACCTATATTATTTGTTCGAACGAAACTTTCTGGTCTCGTATCTGTCAAGTAAATCATGCCCTACTATCAATTATTGAAAACTTAATTTGGGAACTAATTAAAAATGCAATTATTTTATAATTAAATACATAGTTTAACTTTGGAAACATGGAAAGTTTCTTAAAGCGTGCAGATTTCAGTCTATAAATACCAAAATTTAATTTAAATATTTTGTCGTATATCCTCCAATTAAAACAGTTCTTATAAAGCGTTCAGCCATTTCACATTTTAGTGTTTCAAGAAAATTGTTCGCGTAAAATATAAACCGAAGATTGCAAAATTATTCCGACGTAAAGATGGCCGAGTGTTTTATGGTTATTTCTTTTGCCTTCTGGGCGAATTATACAATGCAATGATGGTATAATATTCGAATCTATTTCATTTTACATTACATTTGGATGATTAATCATCCACCAAATTTACTTCTTTCTCAGTACTAAGTATATTTAACGTTCCTTATGCGTACTTTCAATAAAATGAAATTGTGAGTAGGAAAAGTTAACACCAACAATGTTCGAACGTTCGTTACGAATTGAATCGAATTAGATACGAGAATGTTTCCAACGAATGTGCCTTAGAAGCTGATGAATCTAATTTTTACGTCGGAAACCAGCAGCGTGTTCCATATTAAAATTATATTCCATTCTAACGCTAGCACGAGTTGAGGAGTTCAAATAAACTGTCTTGCCGTGACTCGCACACTGATCAAATGCGGGAAGGCGCTTTATATGCGTGAATGGCGCATTTTTACCAACTTTATTTGATTACATTCATTGAATTACATATGCCGTATCCGTTTGAAGATGTCATTTATCACTTAAGTGAAGTTGTTTCTTGTAGAAACCACGAAATAAAGTAAATACCTATACATTTGCTTATAATTATTTAATTTTAAATAACTATCCTTTGTTCTGCTGGCTAGGAGGCAAGGAGGAAATGGAAGTTCCCTAAACGTAGGGTACCCTAGATAAATATACAAAAAAATGCCTGTAAGTACGTGAAAGAGTAACGAGCATCGATCATTACAAAGTTTCACATTTATAATATTAAATATGGTACTATTTTTTTCAGCTTCACGCTGTATCCCGCTTTTAGCAGGATAGGTAGAAGGACCCTACGTTAATGCTAAAATATTCCGCTCCCCAGTATAGTATATGTATGAATAACTAACTATACCTGCACTTTTATTTATTGTCACATAAAAACTCTTTGTTCCCAGCACAGGAGTTGTAACAATTCGCGAACTTATTGAATCGACCGCGGCGCTAACGTGGGAAGAGCACATTTATTATGTCGAGTCACGATGCTCATTTGGGTATTAGAGATAAAATTAAAATTTACGCTATGCCCAAAGCAATTTGTAACCGCCCCTTCCACTTCACGCGGAAAACAGGCTTTGGTTTATCCACGTTTTACACTCATTTTCATAAGTGGCTTACATTCACCATCGGCATCGTGACAGTCGCCGTACCGGGACATCGTTGGCTATGCTATTTTTAGTATAACTCTTTTAGTAAATTGATTAAATTGAAGATCAATTTATTTATAAGTTTTAGGTGTGTTTTTACAATTATTGTTTTTTTTCAGCTTTACGTTGTATTTCGCAAGAAACAGGATAGGCAGAGGGAACCTAGTTTTAGGACACTCCGTTCTCTACTTTCCAAAATACTGAATTTTCAAGCCAATTCGTTTTTGCCTTAGTACCAGAGTGAAAAAATGTAAATGTTAATAAATAATTATTCATTTCTCCCAGTTATAACCAAACCCTGAACCTAAAAAAATTCTATTACGTGAACACAAAGCCTAATTGCACGTGTTTATATTTTAATATAAAAGTTTAACTAACAACCGATACTAAAATTAACTATGAACCCTATCCTTCAATTAGTTAAAAGACGTTGAATGAGAAATAGCAAGATAATTTGTCAATGAGGATTCATTGTTGTTTGCTTTAGTGTAACCCGCTGGAGTCTGATAAATGTCCTTTCAGAGTGCGCCGTCAGTCAAATCGCGGTTGCCTGCCCACAAGATATATAGTGGACCCAAGACTCGTCCCTGCGAAACCGCTCCAAATTACTTTAAAATTAACCATTTGTTGACCTATTGCTAAACTTTCATTTTAATCGTAGTTTTTTTTTTTTCAATTTTTTGTCTAGATTTTTTATATATTTTTATAATCGCAACAGTCGTAGTAAAATCGATGATATTGCTTAGAAATGTGAAGTTTTTTTTTACATAATTCGCCAAACTAATGTCGATATTAATGTATTACTATTATAGGGGCAGTAAGGAGAATACTTTTCAAATTTGATCCAAACAGACTATTGCCTAGTAAAGACGCAACAGGAGACCCTGTGTACCTAGATGCTTTCGCATTTATACCTTAGAATTTTACCATAAAAATAATAATAATAAAAGTTTTGTATATTTTAACAAACTGTATAATACCAACAACAGCTAGTAGAGGTTGGCCTACATATATTCCAGATTAATGCAAACAGTATGGCATATCACTTAATATATTAGTTTGCTAATATAAATTTAGCTTATTAAAACAGGTACATAGAAAATTATACATTTTATTATTATTTCTCGTTAGGTTATTTGCCAAACGTCGGAGAAAAATATTTATTGTATTTTCACATTAAATACGAATTTAAAAATATATTTTAATTAATTTAAGCCCTAGCATTATAAATTTTATTCATTTCAGGTTCATTCAACCTCATCCATACAGCTTTAATTGTTTCGTTTTCCGTACAGAACTATGCGCTTAGTTTGACGTAGGTTACATTTAATGGAATACTAACAGTTTTCGAAGCATTTTCGACTTGGAGTGACCACAGCAAGCATCGGGGCAAACAAGAACTAACAAAGTAATTAAACACATCAAACGGGGCGAAATTGAAGCCTGCGATTCAAAGACCGGCCGGTAACCGCGGTAGTGACCGCTCACCGCCTAATCGGCACCTACGGAACTTAAAATAATAATTACTATTAAATGTACAATTTTAAATTTCAAGGAAATTGGAAATTTTAAAATTTTATATTTTATTTTCCTTATTTTGAATTTAAAATAAGGAAAAATGAATATATCTTGACGGTACTTGAATTGAACCCGCGGCTCTTACGTACTGTCCAAGCTGCAGACATAGCAGGATAGGCAGAGGTAGTCTAGGAACCTATACGTTATATGTCATATTTAAAACATTCAAGGAAATTTTCAGTTTAAAAAAGCAATTATGTTAACATAATAGTGTATTACTTTCTCACTATGAAGTGCGGATGTTTGTAAAGCTGCAACTTCCTGCTCGTAGCACCGTCTGATGTTGATACAGTAACAATTCACTAAGTGAAATATATTTAATATTAGCATTAGCATCTTGACTATATTAAAATTGAATATTTATATTCAATGCAATAAAAAATATAAGACAAAAATCTAGATCTGATAGACAGAAATAAAAGGTATAAAAGAAAAAGAACTTTTTTTGAATAAGTAAAATATTTGACGTCCAAATTTCCAGTTAAACTGAACACCTATACTTTTCAGAAGAATTATTGTATAAATATATATAAAAATTCCTAATATTTTCTAATAGGTATACATAAATATAGTTAAGTTAATATATTAGAAAATTAAACTAGAAGAAGATATTTCTCGTTATTTATAGCACTTGATACAAATCAGTAAAAATAAGAAGTTAATTACGTACAAATAACTAGCGGAGCGGAAGGCAATACATGCGTATATTTTATCGGATTACAGGCGGCTATCAACGCTGGCCGTACACGGTCAGTCCCGGGTTGTCGATGCTTAATTAACTCCTAACGTAAAACTACCTCAATAATTTTATCATAATCAGCTTAAACCCACTGATAACACTATATTATTTAGTATATTATATTATATTAATAGTGTTTAAGGTTTAATATTAGCATATGAAATTTTTGGTGAAAATAGAAATTCAAATCTCATACCTGATACCAGTTCAATATACGATAAAATGTAGGTACATTTCTAAATAGAATTAATATTGCTATTATTTTATTTAACTTTACGCATCTATACATATAAAACACGCTGATAGACCAGCAAATACTTTGAAGATTTTAAAATCTTTACAAAGAAAGGCTTTCATAAAAAAGATAAAATTACTTCAGTCCCAGTACTCCAAGAAGGTTAGTAGACGCCTGCGGCGTGACTTTGTGGTTGACTATTTTTAAAAACCGTAACCAAGCCCGAATCGCATATGAAGGCGGAACCCTTCATAGCAGCAAACAAAAAACATATATTGTCACCCCCAACATATATAATTCTTTATAATACTATTTTTAACCGATTTCTAAAAGAAAGGGGTTTACAATTCGGCTAGACGATATTTTTATAGAAATTATTCCATATGTCTTAAACTACGAATTCAGTTTCAAACCTAATTTTTGTTTGAAGTTTTCATTTAATTCTATAATCCGAATTGTTACAATTTTCTCCTCCGTAGTTCAAAAGCTACGTTAGAAGCAAATATCTCATAAAGTATTTTCATTTTTTTCTCATGTAGCTGCGGAACAGGGAAACCTAAAAAATTATGATTCAATCACCCTTAATTGACGAAACGATATGGCAAAACAATTAATCATATACGTATTTATAATTATAATATTTAAAAAAACATATATAGCTTATCAATTTTTTACTAATTAAAAAAATATAAAGGTAATAAATACAAAATACACAAAACACGATTTCCTAACAATAGACAGCAAAAACAAGCCACTTATCGTGAAACGCTGTCATCGGGCTTGCATTATCGACATTTTAAATACAAAATTCAAAGGCAGCGGGGTCCGAGCGCTCAAGCGCTGACACAGCCCGGTCTGACTAATGCCTCGCATTAATATCCCCAGTAATTAATTGTTCGCATGTCCGCGAAAGATCTGCCGTCGGAAATATTCCACTTTAAAATAAATTAACGAACCAACACCGACCACGCAGTAGACCAGGAATGCGTTAATCGCTATTTGCTTTTCAGGAATTCTACTGTCGTCTAAATATGTCATTCTTTTGTTGTAATTATAAATTGTAGCTCCACGTTTTAGTAAAGGAAATTATTATTTAGCGTAGGAATAGTGATTTGAAAAATATTTAATGTGAAATATACACTTACATTCATACTTTTCTTTATTAAGTTAGTAATTTTATTTCACCTTTTTGACATTAATTTAAAATCAATGTAGTTAATATTAGCTATCCACATAACCTGGAAAGATATGAAACGTTTTATTTCACCCTTATTTGGCAATCGTGATAAAGCAAAAAGAGGAGATTGTCAGGGAAATTTCAGTAGATACGTACTGTACATCTAAATGTATAAAAATCAATTTTCACAACCAGTAAAACACTAAAGTGCTAGCCTAAGCACGGTAAGCAGAAAAATAAATTATGATGCGGATTAAAACAAAATAAGCCAGTTTGTAAAACACGAGGAAGGTAATTTTGTCCACTCGATGGATACTCGCCCTCTGGAAGTGCCCTCGAGCGGGATGGATCGTAAAATATACGACACTCCAATATATATGGATGGGAGCAGCCCGTTTATGCCCACTTAGAAAAAATGTTGGCTTAATTCAGCACGTCGTTACCCCTCCTATCCCCATAAATATAAGCGAGCGATTCATGCGGTTTTATCGTTGAGCATTCAGTCAGTGAAATAAAGACTTCGACGCCGTAATTAGCCATCGACTTATTTTTATTTCAATGCTATGTCAAAAGTCAATTTGGAATATTCAATATTGAAAAGTCTGCGAAGGGGTAATTAATATAGTCAAATTTTTATGTTTCCTTTTACTATTATAGCCTCTAAAAATGTATTAGGTTTTCAACGATGTTATCATACTACGATTAATATGGTTTTCTTTAAATAAAATTTAGATATCTCGGAGTTTATTTTTTTATTTTTTTATTTACTTAACGGAATGATAATTTGCGATTTGATTTAATTATTTTATTTTTCTCATTAATAACCTTTATTGCTTAATGAAAAAAACGTATATATTATATACATATATTGACCCAAAATAATAATCTAAAATAACATAAAGAAATCAGTTCAAAAGATTGCAAAACAAATAATCAATTTCCTAGCTGCTAGAAAGTAACACAACAAAATTGTACTTGCATCTATATTGTTCACGAACCGTTATATGACGAAAGTATAGAAAATACTCGTATTTACATTAACAGAGGCAAACATGAGTATTAATATTGACTGAAACACAAAACACAAATAATCTCAATTAAATACGCATTGGCCATTAAACAAGCCGACGAATCCACAAAACTCGACCTCATGTACTTACAAATTTATTTTAGCGGAAATTCTAAACAACGGAACCCGAGTTCCCATTGGTATTTCAACAAAGCCTGAAGTTGTAGAGGTATTTGAAATTGTTTACAAAATTCAATCCTAAAGCTTCGAGCCAGATTAAATCTAATTTCAACTTCAAGGTAAGTCTGAAATAAGTCTTCATAAAACCGGAACCCTTTGATTTAACCCACCCAAAAGTTAGGCATGCTGATTGCCCGAAAGTTAGTCCACTTGTTTTGGCGCCGTCTTTTTCCGTCCCTGAAAAAATAAAATGAAAACAAACGAAAAAGCAAAGAGTCAACGGTCGACAAAGTCGCGAGTGGAACTACTCAAGAACCATTCGATTAAGAATAAACTTTTCTCATTACGCCTAATTCACCTTAATTTTGTCTGTGACAAACAAGTATCATAATTAAATTACTTTAAAAATTAACTATAACTTTTAATGATATTTGAAGGCATCGTCGAAATTTTATATAAAGAAATAAAGTACCTATACACAGTATTTGTTTTATTTATTATAGCTATTTTTTGCCAATTTAACAAATATAACTCGAAACGTTTTCTATTTAGAAACTCTATAATTTAACAAACGAATGTATATCAATAAGGAACTTGCAGATAGAAGTCAGCCGGCGTTCATTTTTGTAACGCTTCATTTGCAACACAACTTTTAACTTGTTCAAGCAACGCTCCAACTCTGAATTTCCCCAAAACGAATACTTAGTAAGCAAACCCTGTTCAAAGTTTTAAAAATACAGACGAATTGTTTCTCAACTCTATTTCTTGAACCATTCTTCTGCATCTTACTTGCTAGGGCGATGAAAAATTAATGATGTTCTATCTATCTATATTTAATTTTCGGCACATACTGGTATGTATTTATAGAAAAATTAAACAAGTGATTATTGTGGTAATGTTTTATTTTAAATGTTAGAAATAATATTTTTCCGCATTTTCTGCAACGAGAGAGGCTTGTAAGGCATTCTGCTTGGTGTAATTTGCTTATCAGAATAGAAAGGAAAATCATTGAAAGAGGACCAACCTCCTCGCACTATAAAGCTAGTAAAGAAACTTAATAATCTGTTGAATGAGTAATCACAGAATCTTAACACTACACTCTTTCTTCCTACCCTAGTATATGTGGAAGGTGTTAAATTTGTAATTTTTTTAATAATGTATTATAAATGTAAAAAATACATATTTAAAGAAAAAAGTTACTCGTTGATTGTTACCGTTTTTCTTACTAGTTTAGCTAAATGTAATATTATACTTATAAATGTAAAGTATATTATTTTTACATTCAGATATGAAAAGCTGACGGAAACGGAAAGGACTCAGCAATAGACACGCGTCCCAGCTAACGTTATTCTTGTCGCCTGCTGTTTTAAGTACGGAACACTTTGAACTTGTTGTCGAGCCAAAACAATATAAATCACTTTTTTATTATTACTAGATACGTATTTATATTATTGTTTTTGTACGATTATTTCATATCTAGGATTAAAGATTAAAATTGACAGGTTAGTTTATAGTTAGCTTATTAGTTTTAAGCTGAAACAGTGTTTGACTTAATATCTTTATTATTTCACAAGTTTCCTCGAGTTTAGCGAGATCTAACTCCAATTCTGTAGCTCCACATTTCACTTAGTTTAATATTCAATCTATAATGCAAGCTCAATTTCGTGTATATTATTCCTGTATTCTATTTTTATTATTTGAAAATAGCTTTTTTAGGAAGTGCGCCTTGGGTTCTATTGGTTCTTCTATAGCCAAGTTCGTAAATCTTTTTTTGCTATATACATTTTTTGCTCAGTTTTAAACCCAACAAATGATTTTGATATTGTTTTCATTATTACTATTATTCACGTAAATAAAAATTCCTTTGCACATTCCATAAAGCAAACGTAAAATCTATAAAAAATATAGATTTTAGGTTTGATTTGTAAAGATTTTCATATTATTCTATTATTATTATTATTTTATAATATTCATGATTTTATAAATTGCTAAGATTCTCATTTTTTATTCAACTTACACGGTGTCTTGAAATAAATAGATCTTTAACTAAATTATTCTCTAAACACTTCAACAGGCATTGCCTCCCGATAACAGTGAAAAATGGGAATCGAAATATTTTAACATTAGACTCTAGGATTCAGCGTGAAAGCTGAAAAAATCATACCTACTTGACTTATCGCCGATTTAAAAACTGTAAGCTTGAAAAAAAATTGAAAAGTTGTACAATCTTATGTTATTATCTCTAGGAAACGATATTTTTCCATTCGAGACTATAAGACTTTGAGATCACTTAAAAAACACGAAAAAAAAACAATCAACTTTCGCTGTCAACAATACTCTACTCAACCCTATGCACGCGGGAGTTATATTATTGCCCATTGTCGTCGCACTCGCACGTAGCACGTAAACCAGGCATTAAACTAAAAGCGATTTTCAAAAGCTTCACGATGCAAAGAGGAAACGCAATAGAAACCTACCCAGGATTGGGATTTCTGACTGCTTACTCATAAATACTTGCACTTAACCACGTCTGGCATCGAATGTTAGGTTAAATATATTAGCATTTCATAGTAGAGTGTTAAAATAACACGACTGTGTTTTTAGGTGAAGCTATAAATAATTGTGTGAAAGCTTCATGAATATTCTCATACGATTCGTCTATTTAGACAATTCTCCGAATCACGGAATAATTATAAACGTAAAAATGTCATTCTAAAAAGACATGTCTCTTTTGGAAGAGCAAAATAAAAATGAAAGTAAAATATTAAATTGCCTTATTTTAATAAAGCGACCTTTTTCGCACCTTTACAAGATAATCCATAGCGATTATAGCGTGTTATTTTATCCACGGTCCCTCGACCCTGGAGATGGATGGAGCAATCACTCTGACCCTGTCCGGGCCCATGCTGACGTAGATTTTGCAGAGTCCCTTCGAAGACAATTTATGGATCACACGCTGTAAATCCTACTAGCTCTGTTTACGAAACATATAGCGTTGATAACGCGTGATATTGGCCCAATTGATTTATTTCAGTACGCACACTTTGTAAGGTGAAACATAAACTAAGTCAGTCCAACGAGACAAGGTTAATATAAGAAGGAAGCAAATGAAACGAAAATTATCGTCGAACGTGAAGGGGATGACGATTGCCTCACCTGTCCCCGTAGAGCTGATTTAAAGCCACGCTGCTAATAAAATAAGCTGCCTAATAAGAGATGTTCCTGTAGGGCGGAAATCGCACAATCGATTTATTTAATTTAAATAATTTATGATCATCATTTGGCATTTCTTAAGAATTTCTAACGTCGTATTGTAAAACCAAGGACATTTTTAGTCACAAAGAATCAAATAAAATAAAGTACTAAAGCAGAGTTTCTTTTGTTTTGGAAAGCTATAAGCACAAGTTTATATCGTGTATATTAAATGCAGAATTAGCAATTACAGAAGACTTAGCTGTATAACATGTATTTAATACATATATTTCTAGCTTCCATTCACTGAAAATTAAATATAATCAAATACTCATACCAAAAGAACTCTAAACGAGATGTACCTATATTATTATATTAAAAAGAATATCATAATCAGTGAAAAGAAAGGGGTGTAAACATCGATGTTAGAACTTCCCAACTCCCAACACTAACCCCACACCCGAGTTCAAGCGTCGACAGTTTTCACCCCGTTTGGGGCGCGTTTTTACGGAGTCCACTCATTCGACCCTTCAACGACAACAAACATTAGGCTCAAACATCGCTTGTCGTGTTGAGCTCTACGATTTTCGGCTTGTTCTTACAAATCTATTCTTCATTTTAACATGATATCGTATAAGTTTTACATTTAATGACATATTATGCACTAGTAGTTTTTCAAAGTTTATGAAATTGTATCAATAGTAGTTATATTTTGCAATTTTAGCTTATTTACCTAGCATTTTCACTTATTTTGTACAACTTGTAGCTTAACTTCGTTTGCGTAAATTATAGTAGAAGGTAAAATCTTGTTTTTTCCCGAGAATTGTGGGAAATATTGTCTCCTGTTCCCAACAAACCAAAACTTAAATTTTCTACGCGCAATAGTTACCGTTGTGCGTTGTCTATCAATAACTATCTATACTATAAATCATAGAACCTTCAAGTTATTCCAACAACACAGCTTAAACCATAATAAAACCGAATCAGCAAATGGAAACGAAAGAGTATGTTAAAGTATCGTCGCCGGTAAATGCCGTCGTAGCCGCGTTATTTATACGCCGCTTTTGAAACGGTTCCGCTTTTAACGGCAGTTTTAAGTGCTACCCGCGGCCGGTCGGCGTCGTTGGTCGTAACACACGCTCTTATTTACGAGAGATGAGCGGTTTTTTGTTTCTATCTATTAACAAGTTGCGACTTGTTAAGAAAACGTATAAAAATTTGAAGTGGCGGTTTTTTTATATGTTATAAGTTAATTAATTTGTATACGTTTTCTTTATAAGTATTTTTCTTTCCTAGTGTGGAATAACACTTTAAAAATGTAAAAATAAGAGTTTTAACTCAATTGCTGTAAGGTTTCAGTGGCCAGCGTAAATATTGTTGGGCTTTGTATCACATTGAATGAATACGCTATTTAAATTGACAATGTGTTGACAGGTTTATTAAATTGATATTTTTTAATAATATCAGAAAATTGTCTTTGTTGATAATGTTGTTTTATATAAAAAGCATGTCACCACATATGATATTGTATTTAGATTAGAAGCATTTTTTGTCAATAACGCAAGGGGTTCCTAACAGTTCCTAAAGCTCGGGTAAGTACTCGCCCAAGTACTCTTGTTTTTGTTTAATAACAAAAATACTAATAATAATAATGATTATAACATTTAAAAAGTTGTCATTACTATTTCAAACGTGTAATAAATAAAATATACAGATCACCATTTGCTTTAAAAACGCTTAGCTTCTCTCACGTTAAGTGCTATTGCCAGTTAAATACTTTAAACGCACGAAACACTTTTTAATGGATTCAAAAGGAAAAATATAGTTTCAAATTATTTATTTTTTTGCTATATACCAGTATCAGTGCTTCAATTATTATAAATAAAAAATAAAACGCCAAAAAAAATGTGCACATATGTATGTTTTTTTTTTTTGCTTCACGCTGCATCCCGCATGTAGCAGAGACAGAACATAGTGCTAAGACACTCCGCTCCCCCATTTCTGCTGAATTTTGGAGACTTCTCTTTAATACGATACCAGAGCGTTGAAATGAAAATATTAAATATTAAAATTTCCTCGAGTAGGAATCGTACCCACACTTTGTCGCGTTTATAGTCACACGCTTGTGCGTCCTTAAATGGTTGTATAGTGTATGTATATGCAATTGGAAGAAAATGAAAACTATTATAGACATATTATAGATATTGTGATAAAACAAAAGACTGATAAGCTAAGTTTCGGTTCCATAATATTCCCGCGAGTGTTTATGAGTGTGTGCTGTGTAACATATGTGCGGCAGACGTCGGTCGCCACTTCGAGGCTCGCTTTGCTCGTGTCCAACAAACTCGTTAAAAGTTCGCGAAACAACGGAAGTACCGTTACTTGGAGACACTTGCGACTCCAGACGTTAAGTAGAAAAGTATAACACGACAATAATATGGAACATTTTGTTACCAGACAAAACTAACTTCTTGATATTTAAGCTGGGTAGGTAGGTAGGTAGGTAGGTAGGTCTGGTACGTACGTACTCGGTAACTTCAAGTTAAGTTTTCAATTTTCTTAGTTGCGACGACATGCCAACTATTGTAATAAAAAGGGAAGATGACTTCGCGTCGCAATAATTCTTGTTTTCTTTGAAAATTCTGTAATGCAATATTTCAATTTGAATTTTATTAAGTTAACAATATAAGATAAGTAAATAAATTAAATAAAGCAGCTTCACGCTGTATCCCGCACACAGCAAGGTGGAACCTAGTGTTAAGACACTCCGTTCTCCACTTTCTGCCGAGTTCAGGAGGCATTACGTGTTACGTGCAGAACTCAACGCCGCGCTGTGCCTCGAGACCAGAGCGAAGAAATGAAATTATAAATTTAAATAAATATTTCATCTCCTCGAGTGGGAATCGAACCCACAACAAGTTGGTTTTACAGTCACACTTTGTGCCCCTACGCCACAACTGGCTACATACTATATATAAAAAATATATAGTATGTGGCCAGTATAACGACAAACATATGATATATTAAACGTCGCTTCGTCCATTTCTTCAGAAGATGTGTGTGTACAAACAGACAAACAAAAAATTTTAAAAAATTAGGTTCGTATTCTTTTACTATTTTTTCATTACTCTGATTCCTAAAACAATTTATTGTACAGACACATTTTTTTAACAACCTTAGAGATATATAAAACAATATTAATTGAATAATCATCTTAATTAAGTTCAATTAAACGTTCTACCAGCCGATACAGGGGTTGAAAATGTCAATAACCTTCATTTTTATTGTAAAATAACAAAAAAAATTGCTGAAAAGGACTCACAAAGAACAAAAGCGATTCAGTAAAGGCTTCGCGAAAATTATAAATATCCGGGGGCTCACTAACTGCCCCAGTATTCCGTTAAGAGGATTCCCAAAGCAGTAAATTGCGTACGCAAAGTATTTACGAGACAAGCCTCGCAGCATTACAACGGCTTTGTGCATACATTGTAGCATTTTACAAAAAATCGACATGTATGACAGGCTACAGTGCATATTATATACATATTTTACTACTAGTATTAATAGTTGTATACAATATCAAATTATTAAAACCGTCAAAGGGAAATTATAAACGATAAACATTTCATGCTGAAGAATGGAGTGTCTTAACACCAGGTAAGTTTCTACTACCCCACGTAGGACGCGTAAAGATCAAAATATTCCGTATAAAATTTCAATGTGGTACAATTACACTACATAATTTTAATGTTGGTAGGTATTACAATACCGTGTTCACCATAGGGGCACTTGGGGCTGTACCCAAGCCTTGGTTAGACGGGTGGCCCCAAATGGTCTGTAAATAGCTGCAACGTAATCTTTTATAGTTTAGCAAATAAAAAAGAAAATACAGAAATTATTAAGCAGTTAATAATTTTTAAATTGTACATATACCATTATTTAAATGGTAAATAATATACGAGAGCATTATTATAAAAAAAATGACATTAGAAGAACTCAAATAACTAAGTATATGTATTAACTACAACAAAAGTAGTGATTGTTCTTATTTCATTGTTCTCTTTGCAGAAGAGCTGGAGCAGATGACAAAAGAAAAACAAAAAGTGCTCACCGCGCAGCGATAATAAATTCTCGGAATTTGTGGCGTGGGATTGGGAAAGCCATGGAAATCGCAGTCCAGCGGTGTACTGTCGCAAACCACGGCTGTCCAACCATTAAAAATAGTTATGGTTTCAAACTACTGCCTACAAATATTTATTTAACCTCCCACTTTGCGGTAGAAAGACTAATATAAGATAAACAGAAACTAAGTTCTTCTAAGTACCTTTATTTATAGGTAAACTTTTTAAAACTAATCATTTAAAAAATCTATTTTTATTATGTGGGTATATTATAAATAAAAATGTTGTTTAAATCTTTTCCGTTCTACCTGCCAGCACACTAGCTATAAAGCGTGAAGCTACAAAAATCTTATAATACCTTGCTACCATAAGATTAACTAAATCATATTTTTTCATGTTGTAGAAAAAACTGAATTTATTCAAATTCCAATTCTAAATATTCTTAATTCAAATATAATACTTTTGAATCGTCGAATGAACATATAAACAAAAAGCTACCACAGGGTAGGAAGGCAGTTCTGCTGAGAAGAGCCGGCAAGAAACTCAACAGTTGCTCTTTTCAAAGTCAATGATATGCTTAGTACTTAGTTTAATTATTACATTAGCTGGCAGCTATCCTACATGACATTCAATAGACATTAATTTTATACATGTTTATCCTATAAATATTCTGGTACAGTGTAATAAATAAGCAAATTTATTAATTATGAACCATATAACATTTTCCATAATGTTATAAGTACTTGTACATTTTTTTCCAAATGCAATGCTGAGACAACCTAGTAACTTTACCTTGCAGTTTATGCCTAAGTTCATTCAGAATATCTCAGTAAAATCTGGTTGAAATACCTATCCATCTACAAGATATTCCAATAGCTATTAATCTTTAGACTTAGCGTAGTAAAACTTCAATGAGACCTGTCTATTTAGTGTTTTAAGATGTGATTTACGAGAACGTTGTAACTTTCTCTTGGCAGTGATGAAGGCTACCCATTTAGCTACGGAAATTCACAAGCTTTTTGTAGTGGAAGTCGTGTCACTGCAAAGTGCAAAACTATAACTTTTTAAGTATTCATTTATAAGACTTTTTACATCATGCCATTAGAATCTAAAAAAAATTATATACTTAAATACTTTAGCGTTTTTAAATAGTTGATTATCAATTAAATTCTCTAATTTTTTTAGGCTTTCTTTCCTAATTAATAAACTAGAACTAGAACAATTTTTATTAAAAAAATTATTAACAAATCAACAAAATTATTTGCGCTCTACTTACTGAACATCTAATATTTATGGACTTAACAAACACTATAGACTTAAATGTATACCTTCTTTTTATTTTTAAATAAAAACCTACCTACCTTATATCTCAGTAATTATAATCGATTTGGCATTAGGAGTAGGTTAAGCAGAGAGGCAGACATTAGTAAAAGCCAGCCTATTAATGCCAGGATGAGCTAAAGTCTAAAAACGTTCAATTGAGATAGCTTACTTGGGCAATAAGTAATGAGAAAATATTAATTGGATACACAACTATTTTTTAAATGTATATAAAATTTTACATATTCTTCTTGCAGAGCAACATGGCGTCCAGTTTGCGACAAATTCGCGGGAACATAAAAAAATAATTTTATGTACATTTTTGTTACACTTTTTTTGTAGGTAGTAGTTTAATAGTTTAGAATTGAATTGAGATACTTTTCAAAAATACACAATTATAATAACTAATACCTCCTTGTAAACAGAGCTCATATAAAATGACTAACGATTACACAATTACAAATAATAGTAAAAGATAAAAAATGTTTGTCATGTCTCAAAAAATATCTTTAGTTTTTTCTATTTGTATCGTATACTGAAAAACAAATGATTTTTTTAAATATTTAGTTATTTACAATACTGTGCTCTGTTAGGTCCAAGAGTTGCAAAACTTGCAAAGTGACATTTTTAGTCACAATTGTTTTACTACTGAATTTCAAAATGGCACTTGTGCCTAATGACACATTTTTCTAAACTAAAATAATATATTTTATTGAATGTACATTTATAAAGAAAACAAAAGGTAAATGAAAACATACGGTATGGGTAATGAAATAATTTTATTACAAAACTTTTTATTAACAAATTATTACAGAATAATAAATCTAATCACAATATCAAATTATTAAAATATCTATCGAAATACAATTTCGAAACTCGATTTATTTTACCTACTTGGAAGTCAGTCAAGTATTTATCCAAGTCAGTCAAGGTCCATGACGTTGTCATAATATTTTCATAGTAGAATATTGTTATTCTTTATAATTATCTTTTAAAATACTGTAAGTTTTTGGTACAAAAGACAATACGTTCAAATTGTTATACAACTTTAGAGGATATGTTATGTATACCGAGATTTAAAATATGAAATATATCATGTGATTTCATAAAAATATAAATAAATTATTCTCAAATAATGTTTAAAGAAGAAATCGACCAGTATACCGCATATTTTTAACAAATAAAACGCGCTCAAGTCAAAATGGCTACACAAAAAAGAGTTTAACAGTATAAAAGACGCGAAAAGACAATTACAATACACATAAGTAAAAAGTCAATAACTTCCAAATATCTCCGTCATACAACTATGTCTAAAAATTAAATCTAATTAAATAACAGGTACCTAAAAGAAACCTTACATCAAAAATCTGCTTATCTGATGCAATAAAACAAGCACACTAGTAAAAGCAAAAAAATGTTCATACATACATACATTTCTACACATGAAACTGTCAAGATTTAAAATCCTATTTATTTTTAATAATCATATTACATGGAATTATCAGATTAATTTAAAATTACATTATGATATGCCAGCTAATTCGTGAATCGTCTCACCTTTCAGTTGCGGCAAGCTCGAAACTTTGGCTAAAGTGGTATCTAAATATTTATTATAAACTGCTTTGTACTTAGAATTATCAACATTTACTACTATTTTGGCTATTTTCCTAATAATTGGTTCAATATGTTCTAAATTATACCCTGAATAGTAGGACAATGTGAGTGTCCAAACATCTGACAACTTCTTGTTAGATAGCAGATGTAAGGACAGACAAATAGCGGCTGCAGCGAGTTCCGAAGGCCTGTAGTGCGCCATGGAGTATTCTATGAGACTTAGATCAACAAAGTATTTAGCTAAATGATGATTCTTGGAGGTCCCATTTGCTGCCTTTACAAATCTGTAACAAAAAATATCTTTGTAGTTATTTCAAACATGTGTGGAGACAACCGAGTAAAATTTGTTTAAAATAGTCATTGATTAAATTAAAATTAAATTAAATCAGTTTCACGCTGTATCCCGCACAGCAGGGTAGGCAGAGAGAACCTCGTGATAAGACACTACATTCTCCACTTTCCGCCGAATTCTGGTGGCATTGCGTGTTGAGTGGCGGAACTCAACGCCGCGCTTTGATTCGACATCAGAACGAAGACATCGAAATATAATCGTAAATAAATATAAACGCGATAAATAGAATACAGCATATAAAACAGAATATATTCATATATACCTTCTTAAAAATAACAAAGGTATAGGCCGAGAAAAACAGAACCCAAGCTTCGACATGATCTTTCTCTCACACCGTGTCACTTCAGACTTGGAATAAGCATTGTCTGTCACATATATGAAGTCACCCAAATCGGGTGCATAGATCTCCTCGTACTTGCTGGCTATAAACATGGCTGTTACACCCACTAGTTGTAGTTCGTTTCTTTGTATGTTTGGCACTACCTGTAATATATGAATTAATATTTCAATAAAAGCTAAAAAGTGTTTTATTTGTACAATTTTTGTACACATCTTTTTTTTAAGGAAAAGGACAAGGCAAACGAGCGTTCGAGTCACCTGATGGTAAGCTAGCTGGCAGGGGAGCTACAGGTGCGTTGCCGGCCTTTAAGGTGGAGATAGACGCGCTTTTTTTTTTTAAGCTACTCATTTCATATCGACTTGCCGCCACAGTTAGGCCATTCCAGTTACGTGGCGCGTGGAAGCAAGTTTCTACTAAACCTCACAGAAGTGGAGCGCACGCGATACTGGCCAATCACTCGAAACATTGAGGCCTAATATGCTGTTATAATACGGTCCTCAAAGTAAACCAAGATCTGGCCATCGACAGTACTCTCTGTCACTTTTAAGAGCATGGAAATGATAGCAAAGCGAAAGATTTTAAATACTATATTATAAATATAAAATATACCTGCAAGTATCTATCAATTATTCCCACAGTCAAGTGGAAGGTCTCCAACAACAAAGAGAATTGTTTTTGTACTTCTACCAGCCAGTCTAACAGAGTAGCTCTCATATTACCAGTTATTACAGTCTAAAAAGAAAGCAAGGAAATTATTTATTAATATTTGCTAGTGAATAAAATGTGATAACCAAATAACTCACAGTAATACAAAAAAAAATGTTTTAACACTTAAGCAAAATTCTTGTTTAATTGAAATTGAATTAAAAAATAATTCAAATTACTTTAAATATACTAGTATAGCCTCAAACAATATACTATATAAAGCAGTGTAGATAGACCCAGTACTCTTTACATTTACCATCAGTTCTGTGCTGCTACGCAACAATGTCCTATGAATAATAATGATCAAAAGATTGATTACCAAACCAAGTATACATTAAGGGGTCCTTCAAAAATGCCCAATCTCTATGAACACCAAATTTGAAATGATTTAAATAGTGCCTATTACCTTCAATATTCTTGAAATTATTTATAATGGAACTAGACTAGCCTAGGTCTTTTAGCAAGACAGAAAGATATACTGTTATACCTCTCCACTTACTTCTTCTACCCCTCACAAATTAACAGCATCCCTCATAAGTACAAGCACCAGTAGTAATAACACTTACCTGTTTCCGTAAATGATCACGTTCAATAGGAAATGTTTCTTCTAACCCTTTTAAATACTCATAAATATCTTTAATATACATCGGCGTAAGTAATGGGTTTCTATTATCACTAGCATCAATATCTTCTATGTCTTCTGGCAGTTTTGGTGGTGAAAGAGTATTGATATAATTTTTTTCATGTTTTCCATTTTTTATATTGTCAGCCAATTTAAGCTTGCCCAGTGATTCTGTAGATTCCTTTAAAATGGGTTTCAAATTCCTCTTTTCCTTTGTCTCTTTTAAAGTAGGGAGTTTTGTTATTTTCTTAGTATCTTGTGTAGCTTTCTTCGCTTGCAATAGCACATTTATAGATTCTTTCATTTCAATTTGTTTGTTTGGAGCATCTTTAAGAGCAGCCTGAACAAATAACATAACAGTCTAAATAAATTTAGAAATTGCTGTATTGACTTTATATTTATAGTCAAGCTTATAATTCAAATTGAAAAAAAAAAGTGATTGAGGCAAAGTTTTTGAGGCTTAAATAAGTGTCAGATTGTATTGAGAAGGAAGATAGAGGAGGAAATATGAGGTACAGCAAAACACAGCATCAAAGTGTTTATGTAAACACAACAGTTGTTGGATTTGATTCCCATGACAGGTATAAATCATTTCTTTACTCAACTCACAATGTCTTGATAGTGTGGAAAACAGAGTATTATAACACTAGATTTCCTGTCTACTCCATCACATTACTACATACTGTGTAAAACTAAAAATATATGTAAATATATGTAGTCGAATTAAATACCCTTACTGCAGCCCTTGTTGCAAGGCCCCTTGTGCTTTCTTCTCTCCTAAGTGGTGGCCGTACTGAAGGCTGAACAATAGGCTTTGTGGCCAAACCTGTATCCACTTTAGACTGCACATGATTGTAATTACTGTAATTACAATTAATACTCATAATAATATAAAGATCATAATTTATTTTTTTAATTATTTATTTTATTTTTTATTATTATTATTATTTATTTTATTTTTTCATTATTTTTTTATTATTGCAATAATAAAAAAATAATGAGATTTTGCAAGGATCCTCAATATTTTAAATATTGGTATTGAAACAGACAAATATCTCATCACAATGTCTTAAAAACAATATAAAAATAAAATGTCCATTAATACGTGGCATAATAATATGAAATTTCATGACGTTAAAGTAAAATTAGTTAATTATAAATATATTGTAGGTAGAAAAAAAAAATTACCTGCGCACATTTCCGCGATTAGTGCAAACTTTCTTCTCGAAATCAGCAGCAGCAACGGCTATTTTACCCGTGTTCAATTCCCGCTGAGGATGTACGTTGGAATTTAAGTCTCCTAGAGCACCACGAACTGAAAGTCCTTGTCGCTTGGTAGGAATTACGTTAATTTTCTTAGCAGCATATTTATTTTCTTGATCTTGATGCTGCAATTAATATTTATTGAAATAATAATGATTATCGACCAAAATATAAAAGTACTAAATCAAACAAAATATAAATCAAAATCGTAGCATACCGTCCTTGTAATATGTCTCCTTTCGTGAATCTCCATTTTTAAATTGCTTTTACGAAGCTCAAACAGTCACAATAAACCAAGAGACTGAGATTAGCCTCCGCTAAACAGATAGTTTGTGAAACTTCCAAGCAATGTTGATCACCGTTTTCTTCTGCAAAATGTGAACTTGATGCAAGCTTGATCGACTCCAAAATAACGGCTAAAATTTAATCCTCCAAAACGTAGAGGGGCAAACTAAAACTTGTAATTGGTCGCTGCATAAAAACCGGAAATAACATAATTGTCTTTTCGTACTCCTAATGCCTTTCTTTTGCCCCGGTGTAATGTAAATATTCAAACAATCAAATTCACTAATTTATAAAATAATTAAATATTTTTGTATGTAAAAATTTGTGTAGTATAAGCATTTTATATAATTTGAAATTATTCATTGTTGGAAAGCTCTCAGTTGATACTTCCCGTTTATCAGCTGTAAGATGACCAGACAATGTAGTTAACACAGATAACGTAATTTTAGTGATAAACCATGCAAAATATTAATACTTACGATTATAATATACATCAAAAATATTCTTATTGTGTTTAATCAATTAACGTAACTGAAATATATTAATTTATTAATTATTTTAAATGAATTTGTTTGTCATAACATAAACTAAAATATTTTTTTACGAATTTGATTTATTTGACCACGATTTATTCGATTTTGGTATCTGTAATAATTGGGTTGCGCGAAATTGTACGCGTTTAATTTTGCGTTCGTATTTTAAATAATTTATTAAATATTGAAGTGACAATAAATACGTAATAAATTTTTTTAATAAATAAATTATCAATCATTCTGTGCTGCAGCACTATTTAACCACGTACTTCCTTAAATGTAAGAAATATATTATAATACTTAATGTTAACCTGTTTTCGGCATATCTAACAAGTATATTTTTTAGATTTAGCTACAATGGTACAAAAAGGGCCTCGCCCGCTAGTTTTATGCGGCCCTTCAGGATCGGGCAAAAGTACATTATTGAAGCGTTTACTGAAGGAATTTCCTGACAAATTTGGATTTAGTATATCACATACAACGAGAAGCCCGCGACCTGGTGAAAAAGATGGTGTTCATTACCATTTTACTTCGAAAGACAATATGAAAGCTGCTATTGAGAAAGGCGAATTCATAGAAAGTGCGACATTCAGTGGAAATATCTATGGGACTAGGTATGGAATCTTGTTGATTTAGTTTATTGACCATGTGCTCAATGTGTAAAATTTTGGCAGTGCACCAATTTATTATTATGCTTTTTTGGTACGATAAGTGTTTATAGTTAGTTTGTTTACGCTAAATATGCATTTACTCACGCTCTTCTTTTCTGATATGACATATTTACATTTTAGCTATTATTAAGTTAACTTCAACTTTCACCTTTTTCAAGATCAGATTATTATTAAGTAAAGTAATTTTTATACTTATGTTACTTTTATATAAATAAATTTTACAGTAAAAGGGCAGTTGAAGATGTTCGTCGCACTGGTAAAATTTGCACCCTTGATATTGACATTGAGGGTGTGAAGCAAATTAAACATACAGATTTGGAGCCACTTTTGGTATTCATAATGCCACCATCTATTGAAGAATTGGAAAGACGTTTGAGGACACGTAATACTGAACAAGAGGATGCTTTAAAAAAGAGACTAGACGTTGCATTCCGAGAAATAGAATATGGTATATTTTTTTCTGTTTTTAGTGGAAGAAGGAACCTTATGTTAAGACACACCATTTCCCATATTTTTCCAATTTCTTGATGCAATGCATGTTGAGTGGTGCATTTAATGTTGTTTTACCTTATTACAAGAGTGAGAAAGTGAAAATATTAAATATTTTTTTCATCTGAGTAAGTAATCCATTGTACACAATAGTACAATGTTCACATTCAGTATTCATTACTTAATTTTTTTAGCAATAATTATGTGTAGTCAATGTACTCAGTATTATATTTAGACTTTGTTATTAAGTCATTGTGGCACAATGGAACATTGTCTAAAAATGGTATAAATGTCAATGCACCTGCTTTTGTCAACAAAGTGTGGTGATGTTACACCACTCAAGACACATTGTCTGAAAACTTTGGTGACATGTGGGGAATGTAAAAAACTATATAAACTTAAAAATAACAGTAGGTTATATAGAAAAAATGTAAAATTGTTTTATTGCAAAACAGTTTTTCCTGTTGGTAACGAAGTGTATATAAACATTAACACGTAATACCAGGGATATTACATATTATTGTAAGATAATGCTATGAAGCCATATAAGATAAATCTTGGCAACTACAATCTACTTATTAAATGACATTATCATCTAAAAAGGTGGATAATGGATTTGATCCTGAACAACTTAAATAATATTAATTAATAAATATTTGTGGATATTATATTTTTTCCTTTTTTTTCTGTCTATTTTTTCTGCCATCTAATTGTAAACATGATAGTTGTGTGTTCAATACTCATTTTAAAGAATGATTACATGTTTAATTTATTTTTATTGTAAAAGATAATACTAAAATGTGTATGGAGTCTTAAAATACAATTTAGAATTGATGTTTGCTATTTATTTCCACTTGCAGGACAGGAGCCTGGAAACTTCCACATCATAATTGTCAATGATAACTTAGATAAAGCTTACTCTGAACTAAGAGATTTTATTTCACAGAACTTAAATACTAAGGAAGCTGGTAAGTATTTTATAAATGTTTTTTATTTGCATGAATATTTAAGTGTATCATTAACCTAAATATGAAATAATTTATATTCAATAAATCTTATTTTAGCCAACATGTTTATATAAAAATATAATTACTATTAAACATATCAATAACAAAGTAATTTTATAATACAAGTTTTTTGCATGTTCTTATGTGAGGGATACATTATTTATGAAACTGTAGAGGACACCTAACTTATAAACACATACAAACAAGTATAATTACAATAACACAGCTTGTAATTTAAGTAAACTATGACAGCAATATAATACAAATGGTTTTTTAAGAACTTAAGAGAAACAAATAAATCATCTTCACTCTATATCCTGCACACAGCAGGACAGGCAGAGGGAAAAGAAACAAAATTAGTATTATTTATTTATTATTTGTTCTATATTTTGTGGCTGATGATTTCTTTGTGTCATTGTGATTGCCTATTTGTGTGTTTATAAGTTCAATTTTAGCATAGAATGCCTCTAACAGTACAGGCTGAATGACTATATTATCTACAGGAAATAATAAATACAAAAATAATATTTTTTGTTGTCCAAAGCATTATTTATACTAACAGCTAAGGGAACTTCATTAAATCAAAAATATTGAACTTTGAATTTATTATATCTATTAAATAATAATATTTGTATATATTTTGTTTGTTTTACTTTTGATTGTGCACTAACATTTCTACTAATCCTATTTCAGAGGGAAACAACTCACAAGAATGAAGCATGAAAACTGTGTTTTAACAAACTTGATTGGTTCTAACAAAATTGGGTTATTTCACAATGATTTTTTTAACTACTTAATGTTTTTTTTTAACATTACATCTAAAGATCAGGTAAATAAGTAATAAAATAAAACACCTAAAGGTTTGTTAAATATTTAACAGCCTTTTGTTTAAATAGCTTCTGTTATAATTTCAAAGACAATTTCCTTTCATGAAGTATTTTTTTAACATTTATTTATATATTTTATAGTAAAATGTATTTATGTTATATCACCATTCCAAGTTTAATATATTTTTCAATTTATTCAAGAGTAGTATTAAATTGTTTGTATTGCTTAAAACTAGGTATGTAATGAGTGTAATAAGAAAATAAATGCAAAGATCTTTATTAGTAATAAAATTACAAATAAATGTTGAATGTCATAATGAGATTTATAAACATTAGCTTAATCATTGTCCATTTTCAAAGAATGTACACCAAAACACAATTTATATTTATTTGCATACCATATGTATTCCCACTGCTTCTTCTAATAATATAATAATACCATAACATTTTTAAAGTACAATACTAGTATCTTTGTCCCATCTGTCACACTGGGAATGTGGTAGAGTATTTTCACAATCTCCACTAACTCCCTTAGAAATATTTTTTAATGACAGACTACTTTCAGAGGAAATATACTTAGATTGCTGCATTAAAGATTTCAGTCTAGGAATATGCGATACTCTTTTCTGTGGTCTTGATGCCTTTTGATTTTTTGTGTCATATTTTGTGTTAGTTGATTTGGATCTTCCATGTCCAGAATCTGTTTTATTTTTCATACAAGGCAACAGTGTCCTGGAACCATTGTTGCTTTCTGATCTAGGTTTTTTTGGTGTGTCATGGTGTGCATTTATTTCGTCTTCATAAATAAGATCTTCATTAAGGATCTTATATACACTGACATTTTTTATATCATAGTCCAATGTCACTTTAATTTGATTTATTTCGTCTATTTGTTGGTCAGTGTTATCTTCACAGTCTTCAAATATGTCAAGTTCACTTTCTACATAATCAAAATTAGTTTCAAGAAACAGTTGTTTTTCAGATACTTCAGAAATATCATTTTCAATAATTTCATTAGAAGCAGTTGATGAACCTAATGGTTGATATAAATGAAATAAGCTTTTATGACTTAACCTAGATGGTGTAAGTTAAGTCATAAAATCTTATTTCATTTATATCAAATAAATCATCACAATTATTAGATATTTGAAAGTGAAAAAGCAGACGGAAAGCTTATACGCAATAACCCCATTTTATCTGCTGTTATAAAAAATCGTTTACAGTCATATGATCACCACGTTCACCTACTTAGGATTTTGAAAAAACACCTATTATAGTATCGAAAATTGACGAAGATAAGGACAGCAAAAAATTGTTAAGAATTAACACAGACAATAATAACTGTGCCAGTCCTTGTTTAAATAGTGATATAGTGGCTATATCATTATTTAAACAAGGACTTTTCTTACAAAATCCTGAGTTTGTGAACGTGGATCATATGACTGTAAATATTTTTTTATAACAGCGGATAAAATTGGGTTATTACGTATAAGCTTTCCGTCTGCTTTTCGCTTTCAAATTTCTTTCGCAAATCAACGTTTTTAGTACTATTGTGTTTTTCGCCATTTTTGACCTAAAATTAAAAAGAAGACTAAGCAGGGAACTTGCAGATGTACTCGTGAGATGTCGGGTCCAGTGTGCTTTCCTACAGGAAACTCGCTGGAAGGACAATAAGCCCCATAGCATCGGACAGGGTTACCGGCTTGTATACACCGGTAGAAACGGTGTGGCGGTAGTGCTTTCTGAAGAGCTTCAGAATGGGCTCCTTGAAGTTGACCGTCGCTCCGACCGCTTGATGCGGTCGGTTAAGGATACTGATTGAGGGCGTTACCACAAACTTAATCAGTGCCTATGCTCCCCAGGCGGGATGTAGCGCAGCCGAAAAGGAGACATTTTGGGAACAGCATGAAGAGGTTCTACTTGCTGTACCGTCTACCGTCTAACGCTGTGGTCTTATTTGGGGGGTACTTGAACGGTTAACGTTGGTAAGGCTGCTGAGCCGTATGAACGTGTTCACGGGGGTTTTGGGCACGGTCTTCGCAATGTAGAGGGAGAAAATATTCTGAGAACCTGTATTGCGTCTGATCTGGCCGTCGTGAATACGTTCTTCCAAAAGAATCCTCAGCACCTTATCACGTATAAGAGCGGATCCCACTCAACTCAAATTGAATACTTATTGACCAGACGGTGTCATATAGGCAGGGCGGTCATTCCAGGCGAAAGCCTAACGGCCCAACATCGTCTTCTTGTCATGGACTAAAGTCACTCCGAAGAAGAAAGTAGCCGAGAAACGTAGCCCTCGGATCAAGTGGTGGTTGCAGAATGGACCGATGCAGACCGACTTCCTGGCAGAGGTGAAAAGTCATAATCTTTCGACTACCACCGAGACTGCTCAGGATGCTTGGGATCGGTCTCAGTCGGCATCATTGTGGCGGGCAGGCGAGTTCTTGGCATTTCTAGGAGGACGTGTCATTGACAAGGAGACACGGTGGTGGAATGACTAAGTGCAGGAGGTGACTCGTGAAAAGAAAGCCGCCTTTAAGAAGTGGCAGGAATCCATCTCCCCTGAAAACAGACTGGAGTACACAGTAGCTAAACGTGCCAGTAAAAGAGCTGTAGCCAGAGCCCGCAGTCAGAGTTTGTCACCATGGTATGATAAACTTGAAACTGTAGAGAGGCAGAAGCTCATTCCCGGAACGTTCCCGGGAGAAAGCGACGCAAGATATCGCAAAATGTCTTTGCATCAGAGATTCCCAGGGCACGCTGCTCTGTAATCATGCCTCTGGAAGGAGAGGTGGAGAAACTACTTCCAGGAGTTGTTGAATACTCAGCACCCATGCAGTCTTCATCACGACCCACTGCCTAACCTCGGACTTATTGCCCCAGTAACCCTGACGGAACACGTAATTGCCTTCGACGCATGAAGAACGGAAAAGCGATGGGACCTGACAACATTCCGATCGAAGCGTGGAAATCGTTGGACTCTCTTGATGTGCTCATGCTTATTGACCTTATTAACCATATCTTGAACACTGGAAACATGCCGCACAAGTGACACTTAGCTTCCTTACCCGTATTTACAAGGGAAGGGGCAGTGTTCAAGATTGTGGTAGTTATAGGGGCATTAAGCTTATGAGTCATACCATGAAGCTCTTCGAGCGCATGATCGACCTCAGGCTCCGCCAAGAGTGTACTATCTCTGAGTCCCAGTATGGATTTCAGCCAGGATCGGCGGTTCCGGCGGTCTGACCGCATACGCAACACAGTCATTCGAGGTAGTCTTGGGGTCCGTGATCACGTGGTTTGGCCACGTTACGCTCCGGCCTAAGAACTATGTCGGATGCAAGTGCCTTGCTATATCAGTTCCTGGAGCGCGACCTCCCGGAAGCCCAAGGAAGTGCTGGTTGGAGGTCGTGATGCAGGACATGAGAGCCAATGGTCTAACCATCGAAGACGCAAAATACCGTGCAAAGTGGAGTAGGTTGAGTAGGAAGGCAGACCCTGATAATAGCCGGGATTAATGCCAGGAAGAAGAAGACCATTCCAAGTTTAATCATTTTAAATTAATTTAAAAAAATATATGATATTAGTAGTGTTGGTTGTATTAGATGGTATAGAATACCTATAGCTTTGTTAAGCCCCAATATTAAATCTAAACAAAGTATTATATAGTACAAAAATAGTGTGTATGCCTTACCTAAATAATAATTGCTTTGAGCAATCTTTACGAATATCTGTATGTTCCTGTTTTTTTTTTCTTGATATGTTTAATTAATTTTATATTTTCGTTACATTTCGTTTTTATGAAATTTCATAATTCTCCGCTTTTATTGAACCTATGGCTATAGAAATGTGACATTACATAAAATTGGTAAAAGAAATCAAATTCATTTAAAATAATTGATGGTCTTTATCATCTATTCTATGTGCTTTAGTTGTATTTGTCAATCAATATATTATTATATATATTCTAAAATATGAGTAAAAACATATAATAGTTGATGCAAATGATTCGCAAATTTTCATTCCCAATATTAAATTTTCTCATTTCATGTACCGACATTTTATTGTGATTGATTTATTTCTGATATTGTTGTTGTTCTTTAATTATGGCGGTAATTTCTGATATTTTAAATTGAACTAAAAGCTTTCAAAGTCATCAAAATGCAGATTTTTTTATTAATATTTCAGAATGTATATAATAATATGATTAAGTAAAATTAAAATCAATAAAAAATTAATATGAAAAATAGCATATTAAGTTTTTTTCGTCTTTTTTTGCAATAAAATCAATCGCATTTACATAAATACCAACTGTACACAGCACTGCCATTTACCTATCTATATTCTTCAATATACCCTCCTGAAATATTTAAACTTAGCTTTTAAATATTTTATTTGTGTATTTTATGTATCTTCTTATCTTATTAATAATATATTTATACTTACTAATTATTGTCTTTATAAGAATTAGAAAAA